>JAIGNY010002799.1:242500-565000 GCA_020152595.1 Chiridota heheva
TCACGCACACTTCCTGCAGAAATTGCGCAATATTAACACGGAACAATGCATGACTAAGCCGCAACACTTCTAATTTCTTTGTTTCTATAGTATAAAATCAGTACCCGAATTGAAAATTGATACTTTATGTCCTTAAAAAAAACTTTCTGAATGAAAAAATTTCCTTTATTAGAAGAGTCAACTTGAAATATAACTTTAAACTATAATAAAGCAAAACGTGGAGTCACTTTAGTGGGAGTGTTATTTTAGATTAGCGGAGGTATTTGGTAGACCAACTGATATATGCGATATTCATGCCCACACTCACTCTTTCCCGCAAATTACCCAGCGAAGAATGTCAGATACCGCAAACGATCAAGGGTAATATTTTAAGTTTTTTACACTTTCTAGATTAATTAATGCCTTATAGATATAAAACTTATGTAGAATAATGTTTTTTATATCGTAATATAAGAAATTTATATTCATTTTCTGTTTTCGATTAAGTTTATTTGTGAAAAATATGTGTCGTATTTCGCCGGTATGATGAAGGTGCTAGACACGTGTGCTGTGACTAGCATACACTGCGATGTACACCACTAGCCTTACTACTGTAGGTAGGCTTGTTCACGTAGGATAAGTGACGAACGAACACATTGTGAGGGGCGTGTGATTTCGAAAAGAATTCAAGCACTTTTGGTATATAACTTTATATTTTGACTTCAGTTCTCATCAGTTAACTTTCACATAAATCTTTATTATGCTTTATAATTGTAGCTTTAATGTTTTTAACCTGAAGATTTTTATTTATCTTTTGGGCACAACTTGGTTGTTGCAACTTGCAAGTGTGGCTACAAAAAATAAAAATGCTGACGGCCTGCTGCCACTGAACATAAGAAGGCCTAGGCTAGGCCTAGCCTAGTACTGAGTAGTAGTAACATGTGAGCATGTCATGAGTTTACCTTTAAGATTATTTTACACATGGCTAGCCTCAGAGCCCATGTATTGGTTATCAATAGCATCATATGAGTATGAATTTCACTAGGCCGACTTTTATTAGTTGCATAACCAAACTTTAAACGTTAGTGTTGTCTTGACTTTACCCTTGGGAGGCCTCTATCATTTTAATTTTACAAACTACAATTTAGGCTTAAAGCCTAGGCTTACATAAAGAAAAAAGTGATTTAAAAAAAAAAGTGTTCTATGGAATTTACTTTATTGAAATATGATTGAGACTAATGCACTTGTCAATGTCAGTTGTATGATTCACTACCCCCGGCAATGGCAGTCAACGGCGAGTCATTAACATAAATTTTGACTCGTGATTGATTTGGGGTAAGTTATTTCACAAAAAATGACAGTCACCTAAGTGACTTAGAGGTGTGTCAATGTGCATGTTTTGTCCACCCACTTTGGTACAATGACTCACCTTGTCCGGGGGTGTATGGGTGAGTCACACAATTAATTGACAAGTGCATAACAAATGAGTTTTTCACTATAATGTAAGAAAGCTTATCAAAACACATTTCCATCTTCGCATTAAATAGGAATTTCCAACCTAAAATCAGGCAAGATGGCAGCCATTTTGAAGGATTTTGACTAAGGCGATAAGGTTCACTAGCTTATCAAAGTTACATCATTTTAATTATATTTTATTTGTCTATGCAGAGCTATAAACACAATCACAATTATTGACTGCATATCAATAAGTCATGCAATTTCTTTCAGCAAATTTAAAATCAAGAAACAAAATGTTTTAATTTCCTATTGATATAATTTGATGTGAACTGAAAAGTCTTATTTGCCAGTTTCAAGAAGAAAAGAAATTATGAATCTGGAATTCAAACTTCAGTTTCACATTAACTTCTTAGTAGAAGTTTGATATGCTTCTAAATCTATCTGAAAGTAATACAAATCTCTAAAAAATTGACCCCATTTACTGGGTTTTGAAATCTCTGGCATCAATATGCAAATGTGTGATGTATTTTAACAATCAAACTTTGTTTTTTATTAACTATGTATCGTGATCTTAGAAGTAATTTCTGACTACGTTTTTGTGTCTAATTAATATACCACTAGTCACATTCTAGCAGGGATAATCTTTTAATTAAGAGCTGTGACCGTTTAGGGTGTACATGCGCGCATATCCTTGTAAACGTTACTAAGAACTTCACTATGAGTAATCATTTTTCATAGTCGGTCTTGCCGTTGAAAATCAATATGATCATTCATGATTCAAACAAATCACACACAGATTCGGCTGACAAAATTCCAATCAATGTTTTACAAACTGTAAACCCGATTAGCATAATCCTTTTTAAATGTGAGAATCACAAATGCGCAGTAATCACCTATAAATGGGGATATTTTGCACTTTGATTTCGCCGAAAACTTTTGAAATGCACCGCGAATGTGCGGCAGTAAACAGTGAAACTAACAATAGGTCTAGGCCCGTTTTCCTACTGTTGAATCGACCAACAAACAGTCAAAATATTTAAATCCTGACAATCGGTACATTTACATATCTACCTACTGTGGTGTAGCGGTTATAATACATGTCTACACACCATGGGGTCCTGGGTTCAAGCCCTAGGTTGGGTAGAAAAGCCAGTGCACCACAAATGGTTATCAAAGGCCGTGGACATTGATTTGGTTGTTGATGTTATGTCTGTTCGTACGTCGTACCCGTGTTCTCGTCTGGATAGTATTAAGCGTTACGTGATAGTAACTATCATAACCGAATAGGAAAACTGAATTTCCATGCATATTTTCCATAAAAATGATGACTTATACTGTAGAAGTAAACTTTTTATGATTTGAAAAGCAAAACTAAAGTGTCTATTTTGGCAATGAAGTCAATACTTTTGTTCTGGTTGCGCGATACTTTTACTTCGCATCGTAAATTTTGAGCAATTTTGGTGTAATTTTGAAAATTACGGTACTTAATGCGTGTAACTGATACATACTCACTTTTTTTGTTGGTACATGTTTACTAAAATCCCTGAACGTTCACAGCTCTTCTTTCCATCATGTGTGTAAACGATACATACTCACTTTTTTTGTTGGTACATGTTTACTGAAATCCCTGAAGGTTTACAGCTCTCCTTTCCATCATATTCAGTGATTTGCGTGTAAACGATACATACTCACTTTTTTGTTGTTGGTATATGTTTACTAAAATCCCTAAACGTTCACAGCTCTCCTTTCCATCATATTCAGTGATTTGATTTGGGAACAGAATTTGAAGAGTACAAATAAACTATTTCGTATTTTTTGTGTGATTTTTATGTAAATGTTTTATGAAAGATGACAACTAAGGAAATGTACAGTAAATCGAATTTAACAGTGTTGGGTATGTAGCATGCACTTAACAAGAACATGCATTGCTCATCTGTTCATGCACCATCAAAATTGAATATTTATTTTAAAGTGTCTGGGAAGTGAAGGGATGACATACAAATAAATATACTGTTGGAATCTGAAATGCAATACTCCTAAGCGGAATATGATATCATCATAGATATTTCCTAATTTGTTTCTTTAATAGTCCACCATCATATAAATGATACAAATAAAGAGAAAAATTTCTTTAACACACACTAAGCATTGTAGCCTTTTCATACGGAAAATATGTACATGCTCTTTTTTTAGAATTGCAGTACTCTTAAAAGAGACATAATAATTAAGGATAATACTTAGTATCTTTGTAACATGGAAGTTAAAGGGGTGGGGGTGTAAATGTTTGATTGTTTTTACAGATAATTATTTACATTACAAGTATTAGCAGGCAAGCTTGTGGTTTTTTGTCATTGGTATGAACTACAGTACATCAGTATTTTGAGATTAATTTTTTTGTTCTTCAGTTATCAGGATTTTGGACCAGGTCCAGGACAGAGATCTGTAGATCCTGACAAGGAGAAGGAAGATTTCACTGCTGCAAGTGCAAAAGAAAGTGGCCCAGGACAAGGAGATGGTGGCGGCGGTGGTGGTGGTGGTCCTGCATATGAAGGCCCACCTGGGACGAGTGTGGATGGAACAATAGTGGTATGCATATCAATGCTTTGTCATTGTCCTACTCTTGACATTTCAAATATTGGTGATATGAATGTTTTTTTTACTTACTTGCTCCGAGACTGAGATGTTGACTAGCACAGTGTATAGCTTACCACATGAGGAGTGTATAGCTTACCACATGAGGAGTGTATAGCTTACCACATGAGGAGTGTATAGCTTACCACATGAGGAGTGTATAGCTTACCACATGAGGAGTGTAGTGCTTACCACATGAGGAGTGTAGTGCTTACCACATGAGGAGTGTAGTGCTTACCACATGAGGAGTGTAGTGCTTACCACATGAGGAGTGTATAGCTTACCACATGAGGAGTATAGCTTACCACATGAGGAGTGTATAGCTTACCACATGAGGAGTGTAGTGCTTACCACACTTACCACATGAGGGTGTAGTGCTTACCACATGAGGAGTGTAGTGCTTACCACATGAGGAGTGTAGTGCTTACCACATGAGGAGTGTAGTGCTTACCACATGAGGAGTGTAGTGCTTACCACATGAGGAGTGTAGTGCTTACCACATGAGGGTGTAGTGCTTACCACATGAGGTGTGTAGTGCTTACCACATGAGGAGTGTAGTGCTTACCACATGAGGAGTGTAGTGCTTACCACATGAGGAGTGTAGTGCTTACCACATGAGGGTGTAGTGCTTACCACATGAGGAGTGTAGTGCTTACCACATGAGGAGTGTAGTGCTTACCACATGAGGAGTGTAGTGCTTACCACATGAGGAGTGTAGTGCTTACCACATGAGAGTGTAGTGCTTACCACATGAGGTGTAGTGCTTACCACATGAGAGTGTAGTGCTTACCACATGAGGAGTGTAGTGCTTACCACATGAGAGTGTAGTGCTTACCATGAGGAGTGTAGTGCTTACCACATGAGGGTGTAGTGCTTACCACATGAGGAGTGTAGTGCTTACCACATGAGGAGTGTAGTGCTTACCACATGAGGAGTGTAGTGCTTACCACATGAGGAGTGTAGTGCTTACCACATGAGGAGTGTAGTGCTTACCACATGAGGAGTGTAGTGCTTACCACATGAGGAGTGTAGTGCTTACCACATGAGGAGTGTAGTGCTTACCACATGAGGAGTGTAGTGCTTACCACATGAGGAGTGTAGTGCTTACCACATGAGGAGTGTAGTGCTTACCACATGAGGAGTGTAGTGCTTACCACATGAGGAGTGTAGTGCTTACCACATGAGGAGTGTAGTGCTTACCACATGAGGAGTGTAGTGCTTACCACATGAGAGTGTAGTGCTTACCACATGAGGAGTGTAGTGCTTACCACATGAGGAGTGTAGTGCTTACCACATGAGGAGTGTAGTGCTTACCACATGAGGTGTGTGCTTACCACATGAGGTGTAGTGCTTACCACATGAGGAGTGTAGTGCTTACCACATGAGGAGTGTAGTGCTTACCACATGAGGAGTGTAGTGCTTACCACATGAGGAGTGTAGTGCTTACCACATGAGGAGTGTAGTGCTTACCACATGAGGAGTGTAGTGCTTACCACATGAGGAGTGTAGTGCTTACCACATGAGGGTGTAGTGCTTACCACATGAGGAGTGTAGTGCTTACCACATGAGGAGTGTAGTGCTTACCACATGAGGAGTGTAGTGCTTACCACATGAGGAGTGTAGTGCTTACCACATGAGGAGTGTAGTGCTTACCACATGAGGAGTGTAGTGCTTACCACATGAGGAGTGTAGTGCTTACCACATGAGGAGTGTAGTGCTTACCACATGAGGAGTGTAGTGCTTACCACATGAGGAGTGTAGTGCTTACCACATGAGGAGTGTAGTGCTTACCACATGAGGAGTGTAGTGCTTACCACATGAGGAGTGTAGTGCTTACCACATGAGGAGTGTAGTGCTTACCACATGAGGAGTGTAGTGCTTACCACATGAGGAGTGTAGTGCTTACCACATGAGGAGTGTAGTGCTTACCACATGAGGAGTGTAGTGCTTACCACATGAGGAGTTACCACATGAGGGTGTGCTTACCACATGAGGAGTGTAGTGCTTACCACATGAGGAGTGTAGTGCTTACCACATGAGGAGTGTAGTGCTTACCACATGAGGAGTGTAGTGCTTACCACATGAGGAGTGTAGTGCTTACCACATGAGGAGTGTAGTGCTTACCACATGAGGAGTGTAGTGCTTGATGTTGGACCAGTGTCTTGGCTTTGCTGTTCCCTGTTGGCCCGCCCGCCTCATTTTAAAATATATATATATATTTTTTTTTAATAGCCTGTTTTAGAGGGTCGACATTTAAAAAAACAAACAAAAAAAAAACTTAACCTAACAAGTGAAATGCCTTACATGGATACTGAACACAGAATGTTAGCATAGTGAAAATTGTCCTCTTTAACTCGTGAATGGTCCTCAATCATTCAGAATAGTTTCAATCCGAGGTAGGATTATAGCTAATATTCTAGTGTTTCACCAGGGGCTCAGGCTTAAAGCTTTATCGAGCCCTTGGACCCCACGCTGAAAAGGCACAGTGATTCGTGCACATTAATGTGCCCCTCAACAAATCCAGCAGCCTGCCTCTTTTCAAATAAAACTAGGGGTCTGGCTACCATGGGAAATATCAGAATTTTACAATTCTGTGGATGGTTCGTGGTTTGTGCATATATGTGTTAGGGCATGGTTGTAAAAACCACTTGCCTGCTCATCTATTGTGGAGAGTAGAAATATTATTTACTGTGGTACTCGCCACACTTAATTAACCCACGCCAAGTTGTATACTTTTAATGATTGGCGAGTGAGTGAAGGTATTTTTCTAACCCTGTGTTGGATTGGAAAAAAACCTTCTCCAACCACTTTCTTGACCGTCCTTCCAAACAATCAATTCATCCTGATCTCTTTATTTTACAGACAAACTATGATGAAATATTTGAGCATTTTGATGATATGCACTTGAGGGAGAACCTTTTAAGAGGTATCTATGCATATGGATTTGAAAGGCCGTCTGCTATTCAGCAAAGAGCTATTGTGCCATGTTGCAAAGGTAAGAATCACAAACTTGTGCTTAAAAATGAAAGCTTAATAAAATTGCACAAGCGAAAAGGATGCTTTGGCTTTAATATGAAAGTTGGCAGTAAAAGTCTGGTTTAATTAATTGCATGTCACCTAAGAATATTCATTGTTTTTAAAATGAATCTCGAGTTACTCAAGAGCAAGATCAAAAGGGGGGGGGGTAGACGGGTGACTAGTGCTGTCAACGATTTGCGATTAATTGCTAATCGCTTGAAACTATAGGAGGCCTAGTGTACATTAACAATTAGCACCACTAAAAAAGATCGTAAAATACTCAAAAAATCACCTAAAAGATTTAAGCTTTTAAACTAAAAAACAAACCCCTTTATGCTTAAAAGGCATTCAAAACCAAGCAAATTCCTTTATTTTCTTGATTATTGTTCGTTTAAATTTTTCCACGGCGTTTTAATGGCCAGAACACTTTAAGAACTTTTAATGGCCAGAACACTTTTAAAACTAAAAATTGATTTACAGCAGGGAAGTGCCATTTTACAGGCTTTGGCCAATACTGTACTGGGGTACGGTCGATGTACGCAAATTATTTTTTGGCAGCAGATAGAACTTGAGTCTGCCAGAAATTTCAACATTTCTTGTTAAATATTTTCTTTCTATGCGGGTTTGAATGTCATCCAAACCCAGGATCTTTATTTTTTTAGCTAGTTTTTACAAGACATTGATTTTGTAGTTGGTGAGATTTATGGCCTATTTTTGGTTTGTAAATGCATGGTATGTTTGTGTGTGTGAACTGTACCAGTTCCACATAATTTTATTTTATTTTTTGCTGAGGTTTGGGTGAAGCTTGGTTGCTATTAATCGCTTAAACGCTCGCAAACTCTGGTGATTAAACGTTTAGTGAATTGATTGCAAATCGACAGCACTAGGTGACTTAATAGTAATAGGTGCTCAAGGCATACATTAGTGGCAAGGTGATTTTTGCTTCCGATGCGATTACATCACGAACCTTTGCGGTCGTGATGGCGTGTGTGTGATGCTAGCTCGAAAACATGATATCTTGAGAACCATATACCGGATTCAGGTCTTATGTGGTACACAGATAGCCCATGGGCTGTAGATGTGCCCTATTGTTTTTGGTGTTGATGTCTTGTATACTAATGAGTAGGTAAGGCTTAAATGATTAAAATCTTAAAATGTTCATATTTAAATAACCACATGTCTGTTTTGTTTTATATATATTGTAATTAGGTTAGCAAGTGTTTACATGTTCATGGTATAATTTTTTTTTAAATTTCATTAATATGAATAGTGGGCGGGGCTTAACATGATTTTGTTGAAAAGAGCTTGTAAACATGTTATCTCAAGAACTATATATGGATGGATATGTGGTACATAAATAGCCCTTGGTCTGCCAGATGTTCCCTTTTGTTATATTAGCCCTTGGTCCGCAGATGTTCCCTTTTGTTATATTAGCCCTTTGTCCGCAGATGTTCCCTTTTATTATTATATTAGCACTTGGTCCGCAGATGTTCCCTTTTATTATATTAGCCCTTTGTTCGCAGATGTTCCCTTTTGTTATATTAGCCCTTGGTCCGCAGATGTTCCCTTTTGTTATATTAGCCCTTGGTCCGCAGATGTTCCTTATTGTTTTTGGTGGCGTTGTCACATACAGTATATAATTAAGTAGGCGAGGCTCAATGTTAAAATCTTAAATTGCTCATATTTTAAGAACCGTATGTCCTGTTTTGTTTCATATTTAAAATAATCATGTTGTTAGCCAGTGTATACATACAGGTTAATGGGATAATGTTTGAATTATGAAATTCCTTGTTTGTGAGGACTTGGGATATTTGGTTGTCAATGTAACGTTGAGCCTATTGTGATATAACATTTATTATACAATAGTTCAAACTTAAAATTCATATTCCGCGTCTTAACCTCAAAACCTTTGGTTTTCTGGTTTTAATGATGCGTTATGTAGAAGTTTATTCAACTTTTGAGAACGCAAAGTGATATTAGTTTTGCCTCATGGGTTGAATTTTAAATTTTTGAACGGTGCTTTTAGAAAAAAACACTGTTCCTGATCAAACTTCACTGTTCCAACATTTTCGTTAATAGAAAAGAAAATTCCTTGCTTCAAATTGATCTTAAAATGCACCTTTTTTGTCATATTATACCTGTAAGAGAAACAAGAAATAAATAATAGTTATAAGGCTGCTGCGCACCCAAAAGTTCTAAACCAAGTAAGGCTTTAACACGTATCATATCGTATATACGGGGTAAATAAGTAAATGAACTCATGATAATTGCCTTAGTCAACACATGCAAGCACAGTATCAGGGATGTGAGTGAGACAACAAAAATATTTTGAAGATTATGTATATGTGGCACAATTTATTGTCTTCGGCAAACAGCGAAGAAAAAAACCGAAAAATACTTTACTTTATAAAGGCATTAAAGAGAAAATTAATTCATGGGATGTTTTAACTTAAAAATATCATAATGTGGGTTAATAGAAGTATATTATACGAGTGACATGGTCAATTTGACCACAACAACTTATATTATGTCAAAAAACCCATCGAAAAATGGGGTCACACAAAGTTTATCTTAATTGAGGTCTTGCATCCCATTACATTAATTTCTCAGAATTGTCACCCACGCATATCATTGTTTCTAGTTATTTATTATACACAGCACTTTTTAAACAAGCATTAATATCCCTCGACAGATATATCCCCTTCCCGCCCTCGCGGCGCCTCGCCGTAATCCATTTGAAAACTATGCCACCACCCCAGAAATGCAGGTTATCAGTTCTCTTATGAAAATGGCTGCGATCTTTGCAAAGCTGCAAAATTTTAGCTCTGCTGCAGAATATCAGCTCTGCTGAAACCTTTTTTTCATTTATTTTGCAATATTTTTTTTCTTGCAGAATTTATTTTGACTCCATTGGGTAATGTTTACATGTAAATGTACTGATTGCCTTAATTAGAGGAATTTTACTGTATTTTTTGGTCAATTTTATAGCTTGTAAAATGGGTCTTGACAGAGTGAGATCAAAACCTAACGTTGTTGATATCTTGCATGTTTGAGGAAAAAAAAAAAAAAAAAACCTATGGAACAGTGATATTCGAAAATTCACTCACTGTTCCTGCTTGAAAAGCACTGTTCTCAGAACAGCAGGAATTTTGACCCATGATCATCATCATGTGTTGTGTACTTAAGATATATCAGCAAAATGAAATGTTTAACACTTGCAGACAGAAAAATATCAGAAAAAGCTGTACCAAAAAATATCCCTCTGACATTTCTTTGTTCTTCCTTTTAGGTCGAGATGTTATTGCACAGGCCCAGTCCGGAACTGGGAAAACAGCCACCTTTGCTATTAGCATTCTGCAACAATTGAACATGGAGAGGAAGTGTTGTCAAGCCCTTGTTCTTGCCCCAACTAGGGAGTTGGCCCAGCAGGTATGTAGTGCTTGTAAAAGGTCTTTTCATTCAACATAATAATTTAAAACAAGTTTTTTGGAAATAAGGGAACATGGTCATCATTTTTTTTTTTTCCAGTACTGGCGAGTAACTTAATTAACAATTTTGGAAATGAGAAAATATTGTCGCCAGTTTTTTTCCGAGTACTGACTAGTAACTTAACAATTTTGGAAATGAGGAAACATGGTCGCCAGTTTTTTTCTGAGTACTGGCAAGTAAGTTAATTAAAATTTTGGAAATAGGAAATATTTTCGCCATTTTTTTCTGAGTACTGGCGAGTAACTTAACAATTTTGGAAATAAGGGAACATGGTCGCCAATTTTTTTCTGTGTACTGGTGAATAAACTTGACAATTTTGGAAATAAGTGAACATGTTTGCTAGTTTTTTTTCTGAGTTGGCGACCACAAAGCAAACGCAATTGTCAAGGGTTAGAGATGCAGTTGGTTAAGTGGCTTTAAAGATGAGCGCATGCATAGTGAGGGTTGTGTAGTTAACATGGTTAAATTCTCACAAGTGTTTGGGACACCTTCTGAAAGCACCATGCTGACATTAATTGGTTGTAGTGTGGCCGTCAATTGAAGGTAGATGAAATACATAGTACTGTGGGTGAGAAGGTTTCCTCTTTGTGGAAACTCTTCTCAAGGTACACACGTAACAGGTGCTTGTTTAGTGTTGCTACATCTTAAATTAAAGGTGACAGAAAATGACACCTTATTTCATACAAAGTATGACACATACTTATTTCATATGATAGAAATGCAAAATGTCGCTGTTGGGGAAATAATATCATAGTGCACAAGATTTTGCAGAATTAAACAAAATGGCAGCCTCAATGTGTCGACTGAAATTTGAATAACGTAAGATACGTATAAGACGTGGTGTTTGTGGCAGTTATTTTTTTTGATCCTCTAGCAAATGAAATAAGTATCGTATCAGGCTTTTAATGTCTCTAAAATATAATAAACTGGAATTTTTTGTATAGAACCCTGCAAAAAATATTTTGCAGCTAGAAATTAAAGCAGATGTAATGTTGCTGTAGTTTCTTGATCTTAGCCGTCACACAGCTTTTATGGTTAAGATTTCAGCAGTTCTGATTCAATGTTGCAAAATTCTATGGGAATATGAGGACTACAGTCTGTAAAATATGCTGTTAGCAGACTCTTTGCCTGTTAGCAGACTCTTTGCCTGTTAGCAGACTGTGCCTGTTAGCAGACTCTTTGCCTGTTAGCAGACTCTGTGCCTCTTAGCAGACTCCTTGCCTGTTAGCAAACTCCTTGCCTCTTGGCCGCCTACTCTAAGCTTGCTAGCAGACTCCTCCGAGCCTGCTAGCAGACTCCTCCGAGCCTGCTAGCAGACTCCTCCGAGCCTGCTAGCAGACTCCTCCGAGCCTGCTAGCAGACTCCTCCGAGCCTGCCAGCAGACTCCTCCGAGCCTGCCAGCAGACTCCTCCGAGCCTGCCAGCAGACTCCTCAGAGCCTGCCAGCAGACTCCTCAGAGCCTGCCAGCAGACTCCTCAGAGCCTGTTAGCAGACTCCTCCGAGCCTGTTAGCAGACTTCACTCCGTGCCTGTTAGCAGACTTCACTCCGTGCCTGTTAGCAGACTTCACTCCGTGCCTGTTAGCAGACTCCGTGCCTGTTAGCAGACTCCGTGCCTGTTAGCAGACTTCACTCCGTGCCTGTTAGCAGACTCCTTGCCTGTTAGCAGACTCCCTTGCCTGTTAGCAGACTCCCTTGCCTGTTAGCAGACTCCCTTGCCTGTTAGCAGACTCCTTGCCTGTTAGCAGACTCCTTGCCTGTTAGCAGACTATTTGCCTGTTAGCAGACTCTTTGCCTGTTAGCAGACTCTTTTGCCTGTTATAAAGGTTTTGATAGATGCCCTATGTATTTACTTGGTCAGTGTCACGTCACATCCGTGAGCTGCCATCATTTTCTGGAGTGAAAACAAACCATTGTGCGATACACGTGGGCAAGTCCGTTTGTGTTTACTGTGTGCGGTACTTATTGTATGTAAACAAACAGCTGATCGCTTTGTTTTCATTCCAATGCGGGGTGAATGCGCGCAGTTGCTATGCGATCTGATGACCTCTCGTCCCATTTCTGACAGTGAATAGATTTAATTTTGCATTTTGCGTTTCTACCATCTAGATCCAAAAGGTGGTGATCGCCCTTGGAGACTTCATGGGGGCTCAGTGCCATGCTTGCATCGGAGGCACAAATGTCAGGGATGACATGAGGAAGCTGGAAGAAGGGCAGCACATTGTGGTTGGCACACCAGGACGGGTCTTCGACATGATTCAAAGAAGAGCGTTGGGTAATGCCCGTTTATTATTTTGTGGTGTTTATGGGTTAACAGGAGAATTTCATTGAAGTTAACTAGGGATGCATGGAAAGATCAACATATTCCTATCATCACATTAAATTAATTTGTGTTGTAGTTTCTAACTGTAGTGGTTTTAGTCATCCCCTAAACACAGTATTATTTAAAAGATGCAATGGATTCTATTTGAGATAATAACAAAGTATATTAAGAATTATGAAAATTGGTACTGTCATAATCAATCATAATCAATCATAGTCGATCATAGTCAATCAAAGACCTGAATCAAAGGTAGGAAATACGGATAGTGCTGTCACGATAAATCGTTTATCAAGATATTGCAAAATTAAAAAATGTGTGATGAGGCAAAACTTTGATGAATCAGAAATTTGATCAACTTAAGAGTATGAAAATTAATCAGGAACTGTATGTAAAACAAATGTTTTGTTTTTTTCTATTTTCTTTTAGTAATCTTGTGTGCTTTATGAAAAAAGATGAAAATTTCTATCTTTTCTTGCCATTTATTAACAGTCGTTCTGAATGTCTTGTATTATGCGATGTAAGTTATGCTTGAATCTGCACAGAAATTGATGACTTCACAAAATTCCAATGGTGATATCCAGTTGACCTCTTAATCAAGTGGCTCTGTCAGTGTGGTTTATGGGAGCTGAGCCCTTTTGGGGCATTGACGTATATTCCCCTTCCATGACGTTGGAGAGCAATGCTGTCCCCAATCCTTTGTGTTTGGTGAGGGCAGCACAAGGCATATTCCTATTCTTCTCATAGTTCCTCTGGGACAGTGACTGAGGAGGTAGACCATGCCTAGTACAGTTCATGCTTAAAATCATTATTGTGCTCATCTTAGCTTTATATTCTTAACAGAATAGTCTGAAAATGTACCTTTACTTTCCAAGGCTTTGTTGTAACTTTTAATAATTTTGATATATTCATAAGTTTAATATATTCATAAGTTTGATATATTCATATGTTTGATATATTCATAAGTTTGATATATTCATAAGTTTAATATATTCATAAGTTTGATATATTCATAAGTTTGATATATTTATAAGATTGATATATGCATAAGTTTGATATATTCATAAGTTTGATATATTCATGAGTTTAATATATTCATAAGTTTGATATATTCATAAGTTTGATTTATAGTTTAATCATTCATCGTGTGATATTCATAAGTTGGAGCTTGTGGTGTCTAAAAAAGGCAGCTTGTAGTCTTAATTGTAATTCTTAAATTTCTGTCTTATTTTTCAGTCATTAAAAATCATTAGAATGTTACCAAATAACTTGAATTTAAGTAAGTTGGCTAGTCATTTAATGAATGAATATTAAGAATTTCATATTGCAGTATTTGCAACAGCAAAAGAAAGAAAAATAAATAGTAGACATGTTCAACATCAAAAGAAAGAAATATAAACACTTTAGACAACATGTTTAACAGCAAAAGAAAGGAAAATAAACACTTTAGACAACATGTTTTCAAACAAGATAATACAAAACCAAATATGGTCAAAGATATACCTGATTGATATTGTCTTAAAAGAGTTTTTCTTTTTTTGTTGCATTTAAACACAGATGCTGCTGAAATCAAGATGTTCGTTCTTGATGAGGCTGATGAAATGTTGTCGAGAGGATTCAAAGATCAGATTTATGATGTGTTCAGGAAGTTGCGCACATCTGAAGTTCAGGTCGTTCTTTTGTCCGCTACAATGCCGGTTGAAGTGCTAGACGTGACTAAGAAGTTCATGCAGTCACCAATTCAAATCTTGGTCAAGAAAGAAGAACTCACCTTGGAGGGTATTAAGCAGTTCTACGTGATGGTGGAGAAAGAGGTTCGTTTTGAATTAATTCTTTGGAGACGGAATGCTTTAAATAAACAAACTTATCTACCTTTTCATTGATTATCTGGGGCAGTTTTATAAGGATAATAGGGTTTTAAGATTAAATGTGGCAGGGGTGTAGAGTGATTGAAGTGGGTGGGAAAGACCGGTCGAACACACTACTTGTCGCAAAAGGTTTAGATTAGAAGTGAGTGTCTTATTTTCTAGGAGTACTGTGTTTAATTTAATAAGCGGCCAGGGGCGAAAATAGAAGTGCATCACTTTTTAGGACGAAAGTTTCTTCCTAATAAGCTGCCATGCTCCAGGCCATATATGTTTTATCCTAGCTCCACAATACCCACCTCAAAAACGTATCGTGAACGTCGGACGCAAAATAAGCAAATAACATAACAACTTATTTAAAGTCTTCAAATTAATTACATCAATTATGTTATCAGTCAAAAAATGTTGGGTGGGCGCCTATTAGAGCAGGGGTGCTTAATATGTGGAATACGGTATGTGGTTTTGTATTCCGATGCCACTGCTTTATACCTGGCACTCGTTGATTGGAGAATGGAAAGGAAACTTGCCTACTTTGATGCTGTTTTGTAATGGACTTGGTTTTGTAATACTTTTTACCCCATAAGATATTTTATTTTCCCTTTGACTTAAAATTAACTTAAAATAAACTAATTAAGGTGTACTTAAAACTCACAAGTGGTTGGGATACCTTCTGAAAGCACCATGCTGACAGTAATTGGTTGCAGTGTGGCCGTCATTTGAAGGTAGATGAAATACATGGTACTGTGGGTGAGAAGGTTTCCTCTTTGTGGAAACTCTTCTCAAGGTACACACGTAACATAGGTTTTGCCTGGTTATATTTGCAATCCAAAGTAAATCAGAAGTGATCTTGCTGTAGTTTCTTGATCCTAGCCCTTCACATACAAAGCTTTTACTTTTGGCTAGTTTTTCATCAGTTCTGAATTAAATAAATGTTGCAAAATTCTATGAGGGAATATGAAAAGTGGTATTTATGGTTTGCATGCGAAGCATTATGTGAACCCATGTAAGATTACGTCTGTCCTGCCGTCCACAGATTTGTTCTAAATTTCCCTCAGAAATTTTCAAGTTTTTTAAGAATTCCTCAGAAAATGTTAAATATTCTTCAGAGTTCCTTAGAAAAAGTTGAAGTTTTTTCAGATATCCTTATGGGAGGTTAGAATTTCCTTATAAAGTTTTTCAGAGATACTTAAGACAGGATTGAAGACTAGTTTCCTTAAAAGTCTACAAAACATATGATATTTTCTTAAGATAAGTGTTAAATGATCATTTTCCAATATTCTTCAGATATCCTTAAGTCTCTCTTGTAGTACTTGAGATTAGAAATTCTTCATAATATTTGGGCACTAACAGTTGTATCAGGCATGATTATTAAGTTCCACCTTTTTAATTTTGCTCGTTTGCATAAAGTTGCTACAGTATATGTCCTGGCCAGACTTTTTTTATTTACTATGCTTATTTAGGGAGTGTGACAGGATGTGATTGCATATGGACATAGGGAGGGATGCCATGTGGGGCATGGATGGGGGCCGTGAGGGACATATGATATAATATTTACCATGTTGTATACACCAAGAGCTATATCTGGCATAATTATTTGACTCCACCTTTCTTTCTTATTCAACAACTCATTTGCATACAAGTTATTATATGAACTGACACTTTCGTATATAGTATGCTTAATCAGGGACTGATAGCTAGGATGAGACTTCTTATGGAGCTTATGGGACGTCATTGGGAGGGATACAATATGGAACATAAGGTGGGATGTCATGTGGGACAGGTGAGAGGTGGAATACCATGGGGGACAAGGAGGGATGCCGTGGGGGACACAGGGAGGGATGCCATGGGGGACATAGGAAGGGATGTCATGGGGAACACGGAGAGATGCCATGTGGGACATGCTTGGATTAATGTGGGACATGGATTGGAATCCATGTAGATCATAAGGTGGGATGCAGCATTATGGGACATACTGTATGGTGGAATGCCATGTGAGACATACTGTATGGTGGAATGTCGTGTGAAAGATAATGGTGGAATGCTGTGTGGGGCAAGGGATGTGGGATATGGGGTGGGGTGCCATTTTGGACATGAGATTGGATCCATTTTGGACATGAGATTGGATTCATTTTGGACATGAGGTCTATGTGGGACATGAGATTAGGTCTATGTGGGTCATAGGATGGGATGCCATGTGGGACATATAGTAGGATTCCACATGGGAAATATGATGGAACATAAGGTGGGATGTCATGTGGGACAGGTGAGAGGTGGAATACCATGGGGGACAGGGAGGGATGCCGTGGGGGACACAGGGAGGGATGCCATGGGGGACATAGGAAGGGATGTCATGGGGAACACGGAGAGATGCCATGTGGGACATGCTTGGATTAATGTGGGACATGGATTGGAATCCATGTAGATCATAAGGTGGGATGCAGCATTATGGGACATACTGTATGGTGGAATGCCATGTGAGACATACTGTATGGTGGAATGTCGTGTGAAAGATAATGGTGGAATGCTGTGTGGGGCAAGGGATGTGGGATATGGGGTGGGATGCCATTTTGGACATGAGATTGGATCCATTTTGGACATGAGATTGGATTCATTTTGGACATGAGGTCTATGTGGGACATGAGATTAGGTCTATGTGGGTCATAGGATGGGATGCCATGTGGGACATATAGTAGGATTCCACATGGGAAATATGATGGAACATAAGGTGGGATGTCATGTGGGACAGGTGAGAGGTGGAATACCATGGGGGACAGGGAGGGATGCCGTGGGGGACACAGGGAGGGATGCCATGGGGGACATAGGAAGGGATGTCATGGGGAACACGGAGAGATGCCATGTGGGACATGCTTGGATTAATGTGGGACATGGATTGGAATCCATGTAGATCATAAGGTGGGATGCAGCATTATGGGACATACTGTATGGTGGAATGCCATGTGAGACATACTGTATGGTGGAATGTCGTGTGAAAGATAATGGTGGAATGCTGTGTGGGGCAAGGGATGTGGGATGCCATTTTGGACATGAGATTGGATCCATTTTGGACATGAGATTGGATCCATTTTGGACATGAGGTCTATGTGGGACATGAGATTAGGTCTATGTGGGTCATAGGATGGGATGCCATGCGAGACATACTGTATGGTGGAATGCTATGTGGGAAGGATGGGATGTCATGGTGGGACATATATATGGTGGGATGCCATGTGGGACTTGGTGTGAGATGCCATTTTTATAATTGGCCGGGTTATGATATGGGTTTCAATTTGCATGGGCATGTGAACCATGATGGTATTTACCTTCGGTAGTTTCTAAAGAGTGCATGGTTATGCAGATTTGAGAGTCTCGACATAACTGGGTTCATAGAGGGGGCCAGATATTTCCCAGTTATTATTAACTCTGCAGAATTATAAAAGCAAAGTACATGTTGAAAACTTGAAGCAAATGATATTTTTACCAAATGTTGAACGACTGAACGAACATTCAGTAACTTTAAATCTTCTTTCTTTGATTTTAGGAATGGAAATTGGACACTCTTTGTGATTTGTATGAGACACTTACCATCACCCAAGCTGTAATTTTCCTCAACACAAGGAGGAAAGTGGATTGGCTCACAAATAAGATGACTGAGAGAGATTTCACGGTTTCTTCCATGGTAAGATTTTTGTTTGATTTCTGACATTTATGTGATTCAGTTTATCAAGGTCTCCACATAAGTCTTAAAGGCATGTGTAGAAGTAAATTGGTAGCAGGGATTTTTTAGTACTGATTTCGAATGTAAAATTTTTTCCCGTAAATATTAGTTGTTATTCTTGTCGCCTAATACATGACTCCTGTATGATTTAGGAAATTATCTCTGACTTTAATGTTATTTTAAAGCTGATTCTCTTTGCAATGTTTAACATTGACATGATGAGACAAATTATGTTAAGATTCTCCAACGATGACATCCAGTTGACCTCTAATCAAGTGGCTCTGTCAGTGTGGTTTATGGGAGCTGAGCCCTTTTGGGGCGTTGACGTATATTCCCCTTCCATGACGTTGGAAAGCAATGCTGTCCCCAATCCTTTGTGTTTGGTGAGGGCAGCACAAGGCATATTCCTATTCTTCTCGTAGTTCCTCTGGGACAGTGACTGAGGAGGTAGACCATGCCTGGTACAGTTCATGCTAAGAATCATTATTGTGCTCATCTTATCCTACTAAAAACGTTTACAGTTCATGCTTAGAATCATTATTGTGCTCATCTTATCCTAATAAAAACTTGGCTGTTAATGGTATATGTGGACGGGTACTTAATATTGTGTTCATTTACAAACAGCATGTACTTCAGCCTTACTGAACTGATTGCAAAAAGTCACAATGCCCAAAAAACAAAAGCTTTTTTAGCTTCTGTAATGAGAGGGGGTAGTAGAAATGTAAGTGATATAATTTTTCCATTGATCAGTTGGGAATAAGACACTCTTGATTTGTTACCACATTTTGATATTATTTTCTTTCATTTGAATGTTTTCCAGCATGGTGACATGGCTCAACAGGAACGTGATATTATCATGAAAGAATTCCGCACAGGTTCAAGCCGTGTGCTCATCACCACTGACCTTTTGGCCCGTGGTATTGATGTCCAGCAGGTGTCTCTGGTCATCAACTATGATCTTCCAACAAACAGGGAGAACTACATCCATAGGTATGCTATTCTATGTCTCTTGCCATGCATATGTATTAGTGCTATTCTGTCTCTTGCCATGCATAGGTATTAGTGCTATTCTATGTCTCTTGCCATGCATAGGTATTAGTGCTATTCTGTCTCTTGCCATGCATAGGTATTAGTGCTATTCTATGTCTCTTGCCATGCATAGGTATTAGTGCTATTTTATGTCTCTTGCCATGCATATGTATTAGTGCTATTCTATGTCTCTTGCCATGCATATGTATTAGTGCTATTCTGTCTCTTGCCATGCATAGGTATTAGTGCTATTCTATGTCTCTTGCCATGCATAGGTATTAGTGCTATTTTATGTCTCTTGCCATGCATATGTATTAGTGCTATTCTATGTCTCTTGCCATGCATATGTATTAGTGCTATTCTGTCTCTTGCCATGCATAGGTATTAGTGCTATTCTATGTCTCTTGCCATGCATATGTATTAGTGCTATTCTGTCTCTTGCCATGCATAGGTATTAGTGCTATTCTATGTCTCTTGCCATGCATATGTATTAGTGCTATTCTGTCTCTTGCCATGCATAGGTATTAGTGCTATTCTATGTCTCTTGCCATGCATAGGTATTAGTGCTATTTTATGTCTCTTGCCATGCATAGGTATTAGTGCTATTCTATGTCTTGCCATGTATAGGTATTAGTGCTATTCTATGTCTCTTGCCATGCATAGGTATTAGTGCTATTATATGTCTTGCCATGTATAGGTATTAGTGCTATTCTATGTCTCTTGCCATGCATAGGTATTAGTGCTATTCTATGTCTCTTGCCATGAATATACTGTGCTGCATTTTTGGAGTTAAAATTTAAAATAATCTAGTTGGTAGTATAGTAAAGAAATTTTAAGCTTTTTTTTAATAACTTATTGAAGTCTGTCACTGTTAATCAATCAGTATATACAAACAAATTACAGATCTCCGTGGTGTATTGGTTAGTGCTTTATCCTCTCATCCGCACGTCCCGGGTTCGTATCCCGGTGGGTCTGCAACCAGTGAGTTCACAACTGGTTATCAAAGGCTGTGGCAGTCTTGATATAATGTCCAGCACTGGATGCTTTCGGGACGGGACGTTGAACCTATGCTATATATAACATAAGTCATAAAGCTAGTGAATTTGTGGGAGACCAAATGAAATGAAAGGAATTGTATCCTTTTGCCACTACTTTATATTTGGCACTCATTCAGGGTTTGCATTAGCTTGTCAAATCCCACACAAAATTAGAAGCAATGCGGGATGGTCCCGCACAGCTACTGGGAGCTGCTGACTAAGACGAGTTTTCAAATCCGTGCTAAGCATTTAGGGATAACATTAGGCCGTGAGTTAACGATATGAATTTCAGCCAATAGATATAGAATATTTAAGCAATTTACGGAAATATAATTTAAGAAGAGGTTTACCTAACAAGTATAAAAAGAAAAGTAAAAGATTATTTTTATCAGTAAAATAATTTTTATGACTTGCGAAGGTATGAATGGATCCCTCGATCCAAGTGTGACATTTCTGTAATTACGATATCTATTCTGAATTCCCTACCAAAATATTTTTTCCCTAAAAAAATTCAAAGCTAGTGATCCCTGCTCTTAGTGAAATGAAAAGTTGAAAGAAAACTGAACACCTTTGACCCCGTTTTGTAATACTTATTTATTACCCATCAGAAATGTTATGGTTTTTTTTTTAAACTTTAAATAATTTATGTGAATTTGAATGTTACAAGTGGTTGGGATACCTTCTGAAAGCACCATGCTGACAGTAATTGGTTGCAGTGTGGCCGTCAATTTGAAGGTAGATTAAATACATGGTACTGTGGGTGAGAAGGATTCCTCTTTGTGGAAACTCTTCTCAAGGTACACACGTAACAGATTGTACTTTTTTAGTGTTGCTACATCAGGAAGCCATGGGCTATCTGTGTACCGAAAATATGACGTGAATCCAGTATCTTTCTTAAGAACACACACATACATACACACATATACATACACACATATGCCATCATGACCGCATAGCTTCCAGATGTAAGCATTAGAACCAAAAAAGCGAGGTCTTGCTTAAATCAGTCAGAAAAAGTTTAACGTCTAAGGCTGCCTACAGTTTTAAATGGGTTAATAAGTGCCTTGAATAGTCTTGGAAATTTGCAAACTGCAAATTCTGTTCTTGTTTCAAAAATCAGCTACAAGGTAAGCTCTTTACATTCAAAATTTGGACAAGTGTTATGGACCCACTTTCCATTCTATATTATTCAACTAATAATCATAACAGTATCTTGTTGGTTTGTTATTTTCTAATTTGTTTTGTCTTTATTTTCTCAGGATTGGACGAGGTGGCCGTTTTGGTCGCAAAGGTGTCGCGATAAACTTTGTGACACAGGAGGATTGTCGTAATCTCGAAGACATCGAGACTTTCTACAACACTGAAATTGATGAAATGCCCATGAATGTGGCGGACTTGATTTAGGGTGCGAGGTGACAGAAACTTTTGGCTCTCAAGTGCTTTTGATAATGTGACAAACTACTACTTATATTTTGCTATAAATTTATTTGGAAATTCTACTTGGAATACGACATTGATATGAACCACTAGAGAAAAATCTTGAGAGAAAAAGAGAAGCGTTTGGACAATTTTTCCATTTTGGAATATTTTCTTAGAAGGAAACGAGCTGTAAAAAGAGAGAGAGGACAAGTTTAGAGGAGAGGGCCTGAGGGTCCGCAAGCCTGCGGGGCCTCCCCCGTGTGGCCCCAATTTTTTCCATTTTTCAAAGTTTTTGTATGTGTCAATGTTAGTTGTAGTAAAGCATGTTCATTAAGTAAATTAATTTGTATGTAGGGTTAGAATAATTTAACGCTCTCTAAAAGAGCTGCAATATATGTTTGGGGTGGGAGGGGTTTAGTGTTTAAGAAGCAAAATGGGTTGGGAGGGGGATATAGATGTTGATGCTGAAGTTCCATGTGTGTTGTTTGAGAATATACATATATTTTGTGTACAGCATTTTAAAGTCAAGTTTGCCAAAGCTCCATTCTGCTGTTCGAAGCTTACATCATTAACGACTTTTTTTGTTTCAACCATGAATTCTTTACTTTGTTCTTATTCAACTTTTATAGGTGTAATTTATTTTGCAAAAGCACCTCTATTCGGTGTTATTTATAAGCCAAACAAACTAATTCATATTGCCAGCAACTTTCCAGTTTTTCCTGCCAAGCATGAACGCAGAAAACTCTTGGAGAGATTAATAGTTGCTTATTATAATTGTCAGAGATATTTTGTGATATCAGTGCTTAATTTAATAAAATACTTCATGGTCCTCAAAAATTGTCTTGCTTTTGTGCAGCTTACAAAATGTGGATGTATTCAGCAATTTGTGTTGACAAAAATCATGTCTCTTAAAGAATTCGGGTACGAGATGGGTTACCGAACCACCAATCCATTACTGGTACCAGAAAGTTGAGTTTACAATCTGCACTGGTTACCTTGATGGTTTGAGACATTAGAGTACATTCATATTGATATTCACCAATAACCGGCAATGAGGGTTACAAATCGTTACATTGTACACTTTATTTATTATCTTGAATTTGAAAATGTTTGATTTATTCATCTCAGTAACGTGCTGTGCTGTCAATAATCGGAAATTCTAGAAATTGTGTAAAAAGTATATCAGGATGTATTTTCCTCTCTGTACCCTTTTCACATCAGTCACTTGTCTCTAAATTTGCCACCTAATTTTGAGCTAGCATGGCCCTGGCAGAGCAAAAGGCTTTTTCTGATAAAAAAATGTTTAAATGTATCAGCCTTTCTTGGATAAATGAGCTTTGCACAAGCCTACAATTTGTAAAGACCAATATACTTGAACATATATTCTTGCATAGAAATAACAGATTATTGAACTAATCTGACTTGTGTGATTGAAATGGTACCCATATACTTTGGCATAAATTCTTGCGTAGAAATAACCGATTATTGGACTGATCTGACTTGTGTGATTGAAATGGTACAAGGCTGTGTGCAACATTGATTAACTCCAGGCTTATGTACATTTTGAGTGCTGGTATACTACTGGCAGCTGAGCCAATACTGAAGTCTGTGAATATGGGTGTGCAATTAAGAAATTTGGTGTTAACTGTGTAAACATTGCGAGCAATACAATTCAAAAAAATCATGACAAATTTATCATTTGTTGTTTTACTTCATATCTGTTTAAAATATTTTTTAAAGAATGCTGAGATTCCAAGCTGCTTTTTCTTCTCTGCATTTTATATCTTTACCATGATGGTTTTTGAGATTCCAAGATGGCACCATGTATTGAATGTCGCATAGCTTTTGTTAAAAGCATGATTTGAATACAAAACAAACTGAATACAACTCCTACAGGAAAGTTAAAACTTTGATTTTTAACATAATAATATCTTAAAAATGGAGTAGACTTCAAATAAAACTTTAAAAACAAAATTATCAGATGTGACAAAAATAAAAGCAATCAATTCTTGCATTGTTATGGGTTGAGCTATAACATCATTGATGTTTAGTTGAGATTCCAAGTTGCTTTTTGTTTTCAGTGCAGTTTACCTTGTTTTTTTTTACCATAATGGTTTTGAAGTCAATTAATTTGCATGGGTAATTTGTGATTTTTCTCGGAAAAACTTGATTGCTAACCCTAATAGAAATATTTACATGCTTTACATTACAGACCCCTAGCTTTGCTCTTTCACGGGCGGCCGCCCTCCCCCCTGCCCCTCGGAATTATTATTAATATTAATTTAAATTGAATAACATTTATGAAATTGTCCTGTGTGGCTCATGACTGAAATTGTCCTGTGTGGCTTATGACTGGTCCCTTATCAATCAAGAAGTTTCATTCTGCGGTAGATTAGCTAAAATCCCAGACTTTTTTCACCAGGCGCTTGAATCTCAAGGGGCCTTTCCCTATACTTGACGCCGAAAAGTGCCCTTCAACTAGTCTACCATCCTGCCCCTTTTAAAATCAAGCTAGTGGTATAAATTTGACTAAAAATAGCTTCAGGCTTTGCTTTGCCGCTCATAACACTTTTTGAGGCACCCAAATGTTTGTTTGCACGAGGTCGCCCGATTCTATCATGATCACAACTTTCCCTGCTATGATTAAAAACAGACAATCATTTTCGGAGAGGAAAAGTGTCCACAAATTTTGCATTCTGCAGAAAGAAATTGCACAATTGTTTTGTGCTTTCGTTGGCTCCGATTGTGTTAAAATTGTAACCTAAATTGGCATGACTTTGCCTCCATGATAATCCTGCAGTGTACAAGGACAGTTGCCACCACATTGGATGTGATTGTCCTCTTAGGTTATGTACTCTGCTCAACTAGTGACTTGCCTGTGTCATGCAAGGGAAAGTTAAATTTCATTAACTCTTAAATGCCTGAGCCCCCCCATTTCGAATCTGTATTTTTGAGAAACTTTAGATCATGCTTTTTGCCACATTTCCCTTTATTATCATTACAAGTACATGTTAATGGAAAGGTAATACTTTGATTTTCACATTGGCCCATGCAAATTAGCTATTTAATATGCAAGCCCAGTGAACAAAGTTTTTAACTTAAAATTTTGTAAGCAGTTGTGGCATTTTTGACAGAATTTATTCAATGTTGATAAAATGTTCTTCTCATCGATACCACTCACAATTTTTTTGGAAGTAGGAACAATTGGAATATGCAAATTAGATAATGTCACACATTGACCTACATCCATGACCCATTATTATCAATTTTTACAATATTGTGGGAAAGCTAAAACCTGAAAATGGAGGTTTCTTGTTTGTAGGCTCTCGAAAATCAATTGTATGGTATTCATAGGGTTGTTTATTATATTTTGCATACTTATTAATATGCAAATTTCCTCAAAATAAGGAATGAAATAAGATACAAAAATGTTTTCATGGTTGAGAAAATGCAATTTTTTACTCCCAACTTCATTTTTTTATTAAAAGAAATTTCATGACCAAGATGAACTTTTCATTCTGAAAAGAATGTATTCTCATCCAAGATAGTCAATTTATTTGTAAAATAAATTCCTATTTACTGTAGAAATGTATAAAATGCTGTGTATGGTTGTAGGGGATTTACATGGGATCAACAGGCCTGAAAAGAATGGAAAAAAAAAACTACTGATGTACCTTTACTTAAGACTGCCTCCTTCAGTGTTCACCTCTTTCAAACTATTTTATCGTATAACCTACATATAGATCTTCAATCACATTTCTAGTAAAAAAAATTGCATCTTTATGGTAAAATCTTTCCGTCAACCAAAATCTTGTGAATGGGCTATGCATCAACATAGTAGCTCATTTGAAAGCTGGCTTCATGATGGTGGAAAAACAGTCTATTTCGGTTCTCCATTCAAGAGCTATTTTGTTTTGAAAATGGTAAATAACAAGTGTAAATGCCCCAAAATTTCAAATTGTGAGATAGGTAGGATTTGGCAAAATTTAGTTAGAATTACATTTTGATATGTGCATGAATGACTTACCAAAAATAGTTAAAACCTTAACTTAAGTTCATCCTGAATATTTATCAAATTTTAGTAAAAATTAGTCATGTTTGGCACTTATTTTACTTTGAAAATCTCAATATGACCCCCATCAAAAATAGTTAGTATGGAAGAATCGAAGTTCTTTAAAATGATATACAAATTACCTCCGTATCTGTTTGGCATGGATCTGAAATTGTTGATTGAAGTCCGCTTTAAATCTACAAAAATCTTGTCAATCCAGCATTATAAGGGTTAAGGAGCCATTGCTTTAATACCCAGTTTCCATTGTGCAAAGCGGAGAGCACACGACTCGCCTGAATGGCACAAGAGTTATTCACAGCGAAACAAGTATGCGCTTCACAGCCGAGTGAACTGGAGCAATTTGGATAGTGTTTTGCTCGAGGACACAGCATGGCGCAGATTTGATTCCAGTACCATTTGATGACGCATTAACCAAGCAAGTGGGGATGACACAATAACCAAGCAAGTGGCATAGCCAGCATCAAAAAGTGAGGGGATTCTATATCCTCCCAAGATATGAAGTGTTTAACTTTTGCTCACTATTAAGGGGGTAATATTGTTTTCTGAAAAGCAAAGAATTTCTTACCGACAAAACTATTTTTTTTTAAATTTCTTAAGAATGTGGGGGTTGGGGAACCCATGGCTATGCCAGTGCACTCCATTGGAAGGAAGAGGAATTGTCTCATGGCCGCCTGATGGATGTGAAATGTCTCATGGCCGTCTGATGAATGTATGAGTGTCCGCCTAATGGATGTGACATGTCTCATGGCCGCCTGATGGATGTATGAATGTGAAATGTCTCATGGCCGCCTGATGGTGGTATGAATGTGAAATGTCTCATGGCCGCCTGATGGATGTATGAATGTGAAATGTCTCTTGGCCGCCTGATGGATGTATGAATGTGAAATGTCTCATGGCCGCCTGATGGATGTATGAATGTGGAATGTCTCCTGGCCGCCTGATGAATGTATGATAGTGAAATGTCTCATGGCCGCCTGATGGATGTACGAATGTGAAATGTCTCATGGCCGCCTGATGGATGTATGATAGTGTAATGTCTCATGGCCGCCTGATGGATGTATGAATGTGGAATGTCTCATGGCCGCCTGATGAATGTATGAATGCGAAATGTCTCATGGCCGCCTGATGGATGTATGATAGTGAAATGTCTCATGGCCGCCTGATGGATGTATGTATGTGGAATGTCTCATGGCCGCCTGATGGATGTATGATAGTGAAATGTCTTATGGCCGCCTGATGGATGTATGAATGGGAAATGTCTCATGGCCGCCTGATGGATGTATGATAGTGAAATGTCTCCTGGCCGCCTGATGGATGTATGAATGTAAAATGTCTCATGGCCGCCTGATGGATGTATGAATGGGAAATGTCTCCTGGCCGCCTGATGGATGTATGAATGTAAAATGTCTCATGGCCGCCTGATGGATGTATGAATGGGAAATGTCTCATGGCCGCCTGATGGATGTATGATAGTGAAATGTCTCATGGCTGCCTGATGGATGTATGAATGTGAAATGTCTCATGGCCGCCTGATGGATGTATGAATGGGAAATGTCTCATGGCCGCCTGATGGATGTATGAATGGGAAATGTCTCCTGGCCGCCTGATGGATGTATGAATGGGAAATGTCTCCTGGCCGCCTGATGGATGTATGAATGTAAAATGTCTCCTGGCCGCCTGATGGATGTATGAATGTAAAATGTCTCATGGCCGCCTGATGGATGTATGAATGGGAAATGTCTCATGGCCGCCTGATGGATGTATGAATGTAAAATGTCTCCTGGCCGCCTGATGGATGTATGAATGTAAAATGTCTCATGGCCGCCTGATGGATGTATGAATGGGAAATGTCTCATGGCCGCCTGATGGATGTATGAATGTGAAATGTCTCATGGCCGCCTGTTGGATGTATGAATGTGAAATGTCTCATGGCCACCTGATGGATGTATGAATGGGAAATGTCTCATGGCCGCCTGATGGATGTATGCTTGAGGAAGTTACGGACCTACTAAATAACCTGGTCTTATTTTAGTATACATTTTCCTTTAACAATAGGAAAATACAAAATATATAGAACTGGAACTTTGTTATTTAAAGGAAAAGTTACAGATTACAGCTACGAAGGCTGTCATGCATGATATAGGGATTTGGATATCGATTGTCAGGGATAGAATATAATGGTAGGAAAATTGCTCGCAGGGATTTTAGGATACATAAATTCTATGCAAAATAAAAATTGCTGTAAATATTGTTTAGCTGTCAGTTTTGTTTGCAACATTTCTGAAATTTTGAATCCTTGATATTGTGACTGCTGTAGAAATGGTATCACGTCCTTGCTTTCTTATGGTATCACGTCCTTGCTTTCTTATGGTATCACGTATTTGCTTTCTTATGGTATCACGTCCTTGCTTTCTTGACAAATTGTTTATACATTTGATTGCAAATCGATATATTTTTTTTAAAGAAGACATTAAAAAATAAATTAAAAAATCTTCTGACCAAGTTTCATACCTCCTAAAGCAATCTTAACACATTTTTTGTACTTATTAAAAACTTGAATGATACTTCGATGAGATCTGCCATTTTGATTTTAAAATATGTAGACAATGTCATCATGCCAGTAGAATTGTAGACAATGATGTGATCAAGCCAGTAGGATTGTAGACAATGAAGTCATCAAGCCAGTAGGATTGTAGACTGATGTCATCAAGCCAGTAAGATTGTAGACAATGAAGTCATCAAGCCAGTAGGATTGTAGACAATGATGTGATCAAGCCAGTAGGATTGTAGACAATGAAGTCATCAAGCCAGTAGGATTGTAGACAATGAAGTCATCAAGCCAGTAGGATTGTAGACTGATGTCATCAAGCCAGTAGGATTGTAGACATTGTCACCAAGCCAGTAGGATTGTAGACTGATGTCATCAAGCCAGTAGGATTGTAGACAATGTTGTCAAGCCAGTAGGATTGTAGACAATGTCATCAAGCCAGTAGGATTGTAGACAATGAAGTCATCAAGCCAGTAGGATTGTAGACTGATGTCATCAAGCCAGTAGGATTGTAGACATTGTCACCAAGCCAGTAGGATTGTAGACTGATGTCATCAAGCCAGTAGGATTGTAGACTGATGTCATCAAGCCAGTAGGATTGTAGACAATGATGTCATCAAGCCAGTAGGATACATGTAGACAATGATGTTATCAAGCCAGTAGGATTGTAGACATTGTCACCAAGCCAGTAGGATTGTAGACAATGATGTCATCAAGCCAGTAGGATTGTAGACAATGATGTCATCAAGCCAGTAGGATTGTAGACAATGTTGTCAAGCCAGTAGGATTGTAGACAATGTCATCAAGCCAGTAGGATTGTAGACAATGATGTGATCAAGCCAGTAGGATTGTAGACTGATGTTATCAAGCCAGTAAGATTGTAGACTGATGTCATCAAGCCAGTAGGATTGTAGACAATAATGTCATCAAGCCAGTAGGATTGTAGACAATGTCATCAAGCCAGTAGGATTGTAGACAATAATGTCATCAAGCCAGTAGGATTGTAGACATTGTCACCAAGCCAGTAGGATTGTAGACAATGAAGTCATCAAGTCAGTAGGATTGTAGACTGATGTCATCAAGCCAGTAGGATTGTAGACTGATGTCATCAAGCCAGTAGGATTGTAGACAATGTCATCAAGCCAGTAGGATACATGTAGACAATGATGTTATCAAGCCAGTAGGATTGTAGACAATGTCATCAAGCCAGTAGGATTGTAGACATTGTCACCAAGCCAGTAGGATTGTAGACATGATGTCATCAAGCCAGTAGGATTGTAGACAATGATGTCATCAAGCCAGTAGGATTGTAGACAATGTTGTCAAGCCAGTAGGATTGTAGACAATGTCATCAAGCCAGTAGGATTGTAGACAATGATGTGATCAAGCCAGTAGGATTGTAGACTGATGTTATCAAGCCAGTAAGATTGTAGACTGTCATCAAGCCAGTAGGATTGTAGACAATAATGTCATCAAGCCAGTAGGATTGTAGACAATGTCATCAAGCCAGTAGGATTGTAGACAATGATGTGATCAAGCCAGTAGGATTGTAGACAATGTCATCAAGCCAGTAGGATTGTAGACTGATGTCATCAAGCCAGTAGGATTGTAGACTGATGTCATCAAGCCAGTAGGATTGTAGACAATGATGTCATCAAGCCAGTAGGATACATGTAGACAATGATGTTATCAAGCCAGTAGGATTGTAGACAATGTCATCAAGCCAGTAGGATTGTAGACATTGTCCAAGCCAGTAGGATTGTAGACAATGTCATCAAGCCAGTAGGATTGTAGACAATGTCATCAAGCCAGTAGGATTGTAGACAATGTTGTCAAGCCAGTAGGATTGTAGACAATGTCATCAAGCCAGTAGGATTGTAGACAATGATGTGATCAAGCCAGTAGGATTGTAGACTGATGTTATCAAGCCAGTAAGATTGTAGACTGATGTCATCAAGCCAGTAGGATTGTAGACAATAATGTCATCAAGCCAGTAGGATTGTAGACAATGTCATCAAGCCAGTAGGATTGTAGACAATGATGTGATCAAGCCAGTAGGATTGTAGACAATGATGTTATCAAGCCAGTAAGATTGTAGACAATAATGTCATCAAGCCAGTAGGATTGTAGACAATGTCATCAAGCCAGTAGGATTGTAGACAATGATGTGATCAAGCCAGTAGGATTGTAGACTGATGTTATCAAGCCAGTAAGATTGTAGACTGATGTCATCAAGCCAGTAGGATTGTAGACAATAATGTCATCAAGCCAGTAGGATTGTAGACAATGTCATCAAGCCAGTAGGATTGTAGACAATAATGTCATCAAGCCAGTAGGATGTTGGAATGTCTTAATTCATCTTATTTTTTCTTGCTTATGAAAAATTAATTTCCTTTTTAAGAGTTGAGGAAATTTTTGTGTACACAAGAAATTATCAAAACCTGCTCTTGAAACTTCATTTTGGAATAAAAACTCAAATAGAATTTTCAAAGAAATACATTATAATCCTGATGTCCCTTATGGGGGAAATAGTGTCATCATGCATAAGATTTTAAAGTAGAATTGAACAATATGGCAGCCTCCATGTGTCGAATTCCAACCTGAATTAACTCGAGATGGGAATGGCACAGTGGAAAGGTTTTATGTCAATGAACACATTTAACAGACACACATGATCAGCATCAACAGGATTTTATTCAAAATTCTTGTATACATGTCACAAATATTAAGGTATAAAATTTCTTCTTTCTAAATCCTTTCTTGGGTTATGAAGGCCCATCAAGCTGGTGCTTGTCGCTGGTTACCTTGGCATAAGTAGATGCAGGCACGTGACTCACCCAGTCAGGACCTTAGTTCATTGTAGGTTGACTCGCCAACAGTCCTGGTGCTCATTTTGCAGCTGCGTGGACTGGAGCAAGTCAAGTGTCTTGCTCAAGGACTCAATCATGTAGTGTTCACAATGTGGGTTAATCCCGGTATTTTTCACATACAAGCATGACTTAATGACCGAGCCACTACACCTCAATAAAGGCTATAACCTGAATGAAAATTCGGCACTAAGTCCATTAAGCTACACATATTACTTTCACGAGGTGCAATTCTTTTCTTCCAAAACCGTAACTCCGACACCTCAAAAACTTCCAAAAAATACATTGTTATCTGAAAGGACTTAAAAAATACCACAATTATCTTATAACACCTAATTACTTCTTTCTGCTTGGTTTGTACTGCATTTAAGAATTACCTTTCCTGCTCCCAAGTTTGTTACTTTTTTCCCCTTCTCTGTCGTCAGTGCCAATAAATTTGGAAAACTTTTGTTTCTAACAAAAAGTTTTAAAAAGAGCAAAATCGCTTTTCATGGCTGTATCCACCCCACCTGAAATATTATGTCCTATTTCTCTGGAGTCTCTAGAAAAATGTGATACCTTGAAAGTTAGAACAAATTTGCTTAACAACAAGCAATGCCTAACGCCCTGTCCGAGTGCTACCTCCCATCCATTTCAAGTTCACACCGTGAAATGATTCTCACAGCCTCAGTTTTCAGAATTGATGCAAAACTGGTCCATCATAAAAGAGCACATATCCATCACTTGCAAATATTCCTCCGCTCCATCACAAAGTCTCTTGTCAATGATGGCCATTTTCTCCATGATGGCTGACTTTTGTTTGTCTGTTAAATCCTCTTTGTCAACGACCAGATCGTGCAACTGTAATGAAAGCACAAAGTAATTCCTTTCAGAACAAAAGATAGCCAAAATATGTAACTTGTGAAGTTTTGCCAATCTGTGATGTGCAGTCCTCTAAGTCTCCATGTTCTGTCAAATTTCTTTTAAATACAGTAGCTGAGTCATAGTATAATTGGTGGGAAAATGGAAATTGTCCGAAAATGTGATGCTACTGACAATTAAAATAATTTGAATAGCAACAAACCTAGAAAACTTAATTTGCAAAATAAAAGTTTATGGACATTTTCTCTGTTATTATTTATTAATAAGGTTTGAGGAATATTTGACAACTTTGTGATATATGAAAATTTAAAAGTGATATGTAATTCGGTATTTTTCTGTCCTTAATTTTAGAAGTTTAAAATTGACAAGAATATCTTTCACTTTGATGGTGATTAAGGGTCTCCTACTTTCCTTTTGGCACATAAAAATATAACGGTTTTACAAATGGAAACTTTGATCCTCACCAATTTTGATGTATTTTTATATCTTTACTAGGAACAATACCATTGACATCTTTAACTACACATTACTAGCAGTTATTAACCCTACACCTGCTGACTTTTCAGTCTCTCTGAAGCATCTAATCTCCATTTACTCTTTCATCTATTCCTCCACCTCCCAGCCCCATGTAACCTTCGACCCCAGTACTGAATCATCCCTGTAACTCCCGCAAAACTGATTTTATTGCACAAGGGACAAGATAGTGCCACGGAAGCACTTAAGGAGCTTCATTGGTTTCTAATAAAATGGCGTATAATTTTCAAAGTTCTCTGCTTAGCTTTTAAATGTGTCAATGGCCATGCACCTACATACCTCCAAGAAATGTTCGTCAATACAAACACTAGTCATAATACCCTACAATCAAATCGCCAAAAGAATTTCAAGATACCATCCACGAACTGTGTAATACTAGGTGATCGCTCGTTTGCAGTTGATGCATTAAAACAATGGCATACACTTCCCAGTGAAGTGCGAGAATGTACAAAATTTAACTCATTTAAATGGAAATTAAAAACTCATTTATTTTCTTCGTGCTTTTTGTGAAAGCAGGGGTCACAGTGGCCATTAACAAAAATATAGAAAACAAATATAGGAACTTTTTTCACAAAATATAAGAGAATATAGGAGGTTTTTAATGAAAAATATAGGAAAATAATAGGTTCATCGATATATTGAAAAGTAAATTATATGTGTCGTGTCCAAAGGTCTTCATTGCTTGTTTTTAAAATGAAAATGAATGATATAAATTTCATTTCAAGTACTATTTTGTCTGATTTTCATTTGTTTTTGTTCAATTGGTTGCACTTGAAAGAGGGTACGCCAAAATAAATTCAATTGTGTTTTTAACAATAACTTAAAGTTTTACTTTATTTTTAAGTTTTCATAATAAATAATTTTGAATTTTGATGGTTAAAACGTAATTTTTTTGTAGTTTCTGTATAAAAAAACCTTTTTTTTTGAAAGGGTAAAAATATAGGATTTTTTCATGAATATAGGGAAAAAAAGGAGGTTCCAAAAATTATTGGAAAATATAGGAACACTCTGACCCCTGTAAAAGGCGCCATTGAATGTATGTTTACGTACAAAGATGTGCACCATATGAATTCCTTAATAATATTTATCTACTTAACCCTTTCACTGCTGACACCGTACATATACAGTGTCTCTTACTTGGATGTCTGTGCGAACACCGTACGCGTTTCCACACACTATTTTTAATGGCACAGCACTCATTGTACGATCATCATATCGTATCAAAGCATATACCAGATTGAAGGGCAAAAATATAAAAAAATGGGAGCGGCATTCAGCTCTTTAATTTGGAGTTGGTACCTCCAAGTATATCACTTACAAAACGTCGATGAAAGTAACAAAATACCAGCGAGTGACGATATGAAAACAGGTTGATTGGTGAAAGAAATTCGATTCTTTTGTGAATTTAATGTTTAGAAATGACATTTGAAGTTGTTGTTTAAGTTTGGAATTATTCTTTTTCAAACAAACATAGACTTTTTCTCAGTGATCTAATAACTCTTCTTCCTCACAGTAATCACATTTATAGGATATCTCCTATACCAGTTTTGCGAAAAAACGATAATGGCACCTGCACTTCGTTAAGTCATACATATAACACTCTTATATAGCTTAGCAGTGAAAGGGTTAAGTCCTACTAATCCACCCCAACACCACCATCGTTGAAGGCTAGAGAGAGACTTACAAACAGCCAGTGACTCATCATTTTTCACTTTGGTCTTTTCTTACCTGGATGAGCAACTGGTATGCAGCATATCCGTTTTGCAATATATCTTGCACCACAGTTTCAAGATTGTCATAGGAACCGGCAGAACATGTCTTTATCAAATGCGAGAGAACATCTTGAGGAACAACCTGTAAGAGATAAATATACAAAAAATTGTTTAAAAATCTTTGAAGCGAAATGACGTGACCTGAAATACTTCAGACTTGGCCAACTACGTGACCCTTGGAGATCCGAGTCCCTCAGTGCATCCATATGATCTGCTTGCCACTGGCAGATCGAGCACCATCAAAGGACATTCTTCTCTACAGCTAGCACATGTATTCATAATCAGTTTACCTCCCAGAAAATTGAGCCAACAGCTAGATGTAGTTTTTTTCTTTCGTTGATAGAAGATAAAGTCAAGAAAACAAACTAATAAGGCCATGCGAAGCTGGAAAAAATCTACGGTTATAAACCGTGGGAAAATTAGGAATTCGCAGGAAGGAAAACAAACCATTTAATTTTTGTTGTTTTTTAGATTAGATTTCTTGAGTAAAGAACAGTATATGTGGTGAATATTTGCTTTAAAAATGTCCCCCATGTAACTGTGCAATGAAAAGTACATTAAATTGCAAGAGGGAAGTATATAAAAATGTATTCACTACATTAATATTATTTCTGATTTTCTACATCTTTATTCAGAATGGTGGGAAATTTTATGATTAATTCCGACTCCCAGGTCATAAAAGTGTCATTCAATCATGTGACCAAAATGACCAGAGACTGGACCAAACAGAGGAGAGACTTGACATATTGACAACTCTTGAACATTGAAGCAAAACCTACCCCTGCAATTTCATTGATGTCATTTACTGTTATTCCTAATTCTCCATGTAACCTATGAGCGCTCTGAAGGTAAGTGATGGCTTTGCGAAGGTCGCCCTCTGTTGAGGCTATAATAGCTTCAATTGCCTGTTGTAAGACAGAAAAGGAAAGTTAGAATTTTGATATGAGATTCTTTATTTCGATGACATGTCAACTGTTTGGTTTCTGTCTCATCTCAAACTACCTCAATTATTCATACTAATGTCAAGATATATTTTTAATCAAAAAAGTACAATATTTGGTTCTTAAAACCACTTTTCTATGAACAACGAGAACTCAAAACATTTAAATGGGAAGAGTTGAGGCTTAAAGATGCAGCAAACATATAATGCACACGCCTGTACTGTTACCCTAGTCTAATCCCTTATGATGAGCAGCAAGAGAGAGGGCAGGATCATGATCCATGATCCACTGACCCATAATATAATGACCCATGATCCACTGACCCATGATCCACTGACCCATGATCCACTGACCCATGATCCACTGACCCATGATCCACTGACCCATAATATAATGACCCATGATCCACTGACCGATGATTCACCGACCCATGATCCACTGACCCATAATATAATGACCCATGATCCACTGACCCATGATCCACTGACCCATAACTTTCTGGTTGCTAAGGGTATTATCTCCAACTTGACCTACCAATAGTTTCCTGCAAAAATCCACCACTTTTAATATCCAGCCTTGCTTACCTCGTCACTACATTCCATATCTTCTGATTTGCATATTTCTTTCAATTTTGATGTCTGGATTTCCTTTGTTAACGGTTTGAAACGGAACTTTGTGCACCGAGATGTCAATGGGTCAATTATTCTAGAAAATGCAAGATAAGAAGAAAATAATATTTGGTAGCTAGATGTTGATGTGCACGTTCACCATGTCCGAGCACTTAAATGACCATTTTTATACTAGCACGAATCTTCATGCCCAAATTACGTAGTGATAGTGACCTAATCCCCCGGATTAGAGCATGAAAGCATGCACATTAAAAATCGTCTGTCACACAATAAAGAAAAAGTCAATGGTCTTCAACACGTGTCCACAAAATCATGAATTTCTCCTTCTAACAAAACAAAAAATGATGTGCATCTTCAAATAGATTTAAATGCAATAACGCATTAAAATGCAAGCCTGCGGCGTGATGGCCTGCGTCCCACTTTGGGCATTTCTTTGTGATTTTACTCTTATTTTGCTCCAGTATGTTCAAAATATGCACTGATACCTAACTACCATTCCATTTCTGAAGCCATGAACAACAAAATAGCAAAGTGTTGAAAAAGGCTAATTTCCACAGGAGTTTGGCTTTGCAATGTAATGAATATGGTAATTGCTTTCTCAGACAAACTGAGTTGCTCACGAACAATGGGTTTTGAAATTTTGAAATACGTGTATAAATTTTCACATAGAAGTAAATGATGCCGGTGTGATAGTAAATTTTGCCCCCCCTGGTCCTTATTTCTTCAGAAATGTCTAGTAAATTTGGCCCCGTCCGGACTGATTTTACTAGGTAATTTACTGGTGTGTCTGTACGGTTCCTTCAATTAATTTTGTGTATTGAAATGATAAGCTAAAACTGAAGTTAATAATATTTATGTGTGGAATACAGCGCCGTTGTACTCGTAGAAGTTTCCCACGAACAGAAAATATAAACTCTTTGGTGAAAAAGAAATAGAAATTCTTTGATCTGGGCAGTACCCATCGGGATACACTAAAAAAAACAAAAAACATGTGCTTTATGCAAAACGGCAGTGAGATTTACCGTGAAGGGTGAAGAAGTGTTTTTTCTTGCAAAAGGGGAACAAGTTGTTGTCTCCAAATTTCCTAGGAAAAAAAGGGCTGGAGGCTTAAATTTCCTAGTGGACCAATTTTACTATGACGGGGGACCAAATTTACTGGATGGCTACGGCTTCATTGTCTGGGGGCCCAAATTTTCTAAGGGGTGGGGGATTTACTTTTACACTGGCTAAGAAAAAGCAATGCAGGTTTTTACACATCGAATTGCATAGGGAAGTGTTTTCACTATCTTTGTGCTTGCTAAAAGCAATGCATTATCATCATCATCTCTAAACTATTGGTAAAAAAGAGTCTTTGTGACTGTTATTGTTCATTTCAGACTCCAACATACAAGTCTGTTTATATCACTCATCCCCACAAGCTCCTTCTATTTTTGACATCAAATTTTAATTAATTTTCAAAATGGTGAACTTACATCAGACTGCAAAAAAAAGTTACTATTTGGAATTATCTTTTTGGAAGAAGCAGTCTGTGATGAAGTGTAAATGTTCAATTAGGAAAACAGTTAATCTCCAAACTCTGAAAAGTCGTTCCTTTTCCTCTGTACGTATTCACGCCCACTTGGATTTATGAATATATATAATGAAATAATTAAACGTGCCATTTGCCGACGATGATTTCATGGTCAAGGAATGTATCAATTATGAGTCATTTTTGCAAAACTTTTGCTTAAAGGATAAATAATTGTTTATTCAACAAACTTATCATTGATTAAAAAAAAGATAAAATTTACAGACAAAAAGAACATTACAAAACTGAAAAATTTACCCCATGAATTTCTTCCATGTGTTAGGGTAATCATTCTCACAACAGTGATTTCTAACTAAGTGATGTAGAATTTCTTTTTACATATCTTTCAAATAATATTTAATCGCAAAACCTGCCAAACCAGTCAGGAGCACGGCAAATACAGACCTATTCCTAGGCCAGTGTAATTATGCCAAATGCCCTACTGCTTTTGGTGTATACATATCACCTGACAACAACACAGATTGATATGCAAATAATGGAATACACATACCCATGTGGAATCATGATTGCGAGTATTGCAAGCTTAGCTAGCCTAAGATATGCACTTATCCTACACTCAGTGAAAAGCATAGGCTATATAACCATGATGAGCTCAGGATTTTAAGTGAAATTTATGATTCATGTTCTGGATGAATTTATTATGGAAATCAATTGAAGAATATGAGTGACATCTCCCAAAATAGATTATGGAATTAGGCCTAGACTTAAAAATAAAAAATAAAAAAACGGGTCTACTGCTAAATGATGCAGTTTGATTGGTTTGGTTTGGATTGTTGATGTTTAACGGCACCGCGACAGTCAGAGTGAAATGTGCCAAGATGATCTTCAAACCTAAGGTGCAAGAGTTAGGATAGAGAGGAAGGAGAGGTGGAATAGAGGGAAGGAGGGAGAGGTGGGTAAGGGAAAGAGGGAGAGGTGGGTAAGGGAAAGAAGTTAAGGTAATTAAAGGAAGGTGAGGAAGAAAAGGCAGAGAAGGGAAGGAAAGGAAAGTTTAGATCAGGTGGAATAAATTGCTGTTGCAGAGAAAGGTGATGAAGTTTGAGGTAGGATGGTTCTTGAAAAGAAATTGAGATGGAGGGGGGGAGGTGTGATCCGGAGTTCAGGTATATGGGACAGGTTAAGAGGATATGCTTGATGGAGAGATCGGTGTTGCATGTAGGGCAGAGAGGAGCAGGGGAGCCGGAAAGTAGGTAAGAGAGGTATGGCCGAGGCGAATGCGGGTGATAACAACATCCTCTCTGCGGTTGCAACTGTACAGGGGGACGTTGGTCCCGACTTTGGGTTTGATGGTGTGAAGTTTGTTACTGGTCTCGAGATTCCATTAGTCTTGCCATGTCTTACTGAGGTAGCTGGAAGTGGAGAAATGGAGTTCTGAGTGCAGGATAGGAAAAGGAAAGATGTGATTCAACAAAGTGTTGTTGGCGGCTCTGTCAGCTTTCTCTTGTCGTTGCCGGGAATGCCAACATGGCTGGGGATCCAGAAAAAGAGTTTTTTTTTTCAAAGGAGGAAAGAGAGTGAAGTTTATTATGGATTTATAAGATGAGTGAATTCGACCAGAGCATGTTGAGGATGCCAGTGAGAATGGATTTAGAGTCAGGAAAGATGACGAAGCGGGGGAAGCGGAAGTAGAGTTCTACAAAGTTTAAGACCAGGAGGATGGCTTTTGCTTCAACAGAGTAGATTGAGGCTCCACCGAGCAACCTTGAGGAGAAGGTGAGGCCGAGATAGACGGCGGCAGCTGCAGAGGAGCCTTCCCATGTGGAGCCATCAGTAAAGAGGAAAGAGAAGTCGTAGAATTGTCTGAACTTTCAATTGAAAATGAAATCTGTTTTAGGTCAACGTTAGGCTCTAACGTTACTGTTAAACTTTCCCAAAATTAAGCCTTTTCAGCTAGAAATTACCATTTAAAGTATAATATTCATCCACTCCTGTGAGGTAACACTATAGGCCCACACTAGACTCCTCGGAAACGATGAAAAACATAACAAATTTGGAAGAAATGCACTCTTTGGATCAGCTTTTAAACCCCCTGAACGTTTTCACAACAAACTGTTTTTGATATCAAAATGTGGGCCATCTTATAATCTTTCAAAATAAACCTCATTTAAATTTCAAAATCTGCCAAACCATTCAGGAGCACGGCAAGTTTGAACCTATTCTTTACATTCCTAAAAATCTCTTGATCTCTTTGGGGGCAAAATTACACAATACACAGACAAAGAATATATCTAAAGTTATTATTTTACCAAGATTAACACAATAACAAAACCCAGCACTTCTTCAAAAAGAATCCTGCTCCGAACAGATTTCATTTTACGGCGCTGTTGAACTTGAGGTACTTATTCCAAAATAAAATTATAATTCCTCAAAAATGATCAGGTGAGCAATTACAATTCCTCAAAAATGATCAGGTGAGCGGGGCTTGTCTCGAAGGGAATGACATCAAATGCCTCATTAACTCTATAGTTTAGGAATTGACTGGAAAGGTATTAAAGCTGAACAGAAATGAGACTTACCATGTAAATGAGACTTGTCATGTAAATGAGACTTGCCATGTAAATGAGACTTACCATGTAAATGAGACTTACCATGTAAATGACACTTACCATGTAAATGAGACTTACCATGTAAATGAGACTTGCCATGTAAATGAGACTTACCGTGTAAATGAGACTTACCATGTAAATGAGATTTACCATGTAAATGAGACTTACCATGTAAATGAGATTTACCATGTAAATGAGACTTACCATGTAAATGAGATTTACCATGTAAATGAGACTTACCATGTAAATGAGACTTACCATGTAAATAAGACTTACCATGTAAATGTAGGAGAAAAAACTGTGGCCAATCATGTAGCAAGAGAAAAAGGACCTTGTCTTTATGAGTCAGCCTGTTCGAGGGGAGCAAACCTACTTCAATACAAATGTATTCATAATTAAGCAGCTTACCTGGTAACGTAATTACAAATGAGGCAAAACCTGGTAGTTTTAGTCTGCTTCTCCATAGTTCTTCTGAGAGCAGCCTGCAAAATATGAAAAGAATTGTTATCAAACAAATATAATATGAAAAGAATTGTTATCAAACAAATATAATATGAGAAGAATTGTTATCAAACAAATATAATATGAGAAGGATTGTTATCAAACAAATATAATATGAGAAGAATTGTTATCAAAGAAATATAATATGAGAAGGATTGTTATCAAACAAATATAATATGAGAAGGATTGTTATGGAACAAATATGTACCATAAGAAATGACATAGCTCTGGGCAAAGGAGCAATCAGCATACCACTGTGTTGTATGTGTGTGTCTGGAAGGAGAAGGGGAGGGGGATTTGAAAAGGTTGTCATCAAACATACACAACTTGTACAATAAGAAATGACATTTCTTTAAGCAAAACGAAATCAGATTTAGATAACTAGAACTGATGGAAGGACGGCATGGTCGACAATTTAAAGTTAGCATAGAGAAATTATTTTTTGAGAAACATATATGCAGTAATGGGGCTATAGGCAGTTGATTTAAAATTACCTGAGCTGGCACTGAAGGATGCACTTACTTTTTTCCCTTTTTTAGACTTTCACAAAATTGTACTACAAGCCTCAAAATATCTTGGAGTTGTCCCAGATATTTCATGACAACAAAAGAGCTCAAAGTTATTACCTCATCCATTATCAGAAAACATGGAAGCACTCTTTACGACTGAATTTCTTCTAGTTCTATCCATTGAACCACAAAGGAGGCCGTGACTAAGTCAATGCAACATTAAAATATTACAAAACATCCTTGTTTGTTTGTTTGATGAGGGCTTAACGGCACCACGACAACGAGGGTCAAATTGTGCCTGAGAGGTAAGATCATTCTAAAGGTAGGAAGGAAAGGAAACAGGGGAAGAATGAGAGAAATTCAAGAACAAAAAGTAAGAAAGCTGTGATCGAGAGAGGAGGTAAATGGGTGAAACAAAAAGAAAGTAGAGAGGGGGTGGAAGAGGAGAATTAAATATGGTTGTAGAGGGAAGCATGATGAAGGAGATAATCTTATCCGGAGGATTTTTCTGGAAGAACTCAGCAATTGAGTTGTGGGAAGCGAGGGAAGCTTTGGGAAGGTTGTACAGGGGGCAAGCAAGGAGAACGTGATGGATTGTGAGGGTGCAGTGGCAATTGTTGCAGAGGGGTTGGGGGGAGCCAATAAGGAGGTTGGAGTGAGTGAGGTGGGTGTGACCAATTCTAAGACGGGTAATATGAACGTTGTCGATACGAGAGAGGATGTTAATGGTGGATTTGATCGGAATTGTGGGCTGGATGACATGGAGTTTGTTATCAATTTGGGAGTTCCATGAGGTTTGCCAGCGGTCACGAATAATGGAAGCGATAAGCGATTTGATGTCAGAGAGGGTTTTGGGAAAAGGGGTAGGGAGGAGGTTGAGGGCAAGCTTAGCAGCTACATCAGCCCTGTCATTGCCAGGGATGCCAACATGGCTGGGTATCCAGAAGAAAAGAACACTTTTCCTGCAGAGGGTGGGAGAAAGGAGTTTCTGGAGGAGGCGGTAGCATGTGAGGTTATCCACATCCTTGTGCCATGATGCAATTATTTTTTTAGTCACTTACTTACCAAATTAAACTCAATTCATCCTAAACCATTCTTAAAAAGTCACAACAAATTTGTCTTTTAATATTCATTATGTAATTTAGCCCTTACCCCTTCCCAACCTATTCTGTCCCTAACCGCCACACATTCCCAGGCTTAAATCTTGGATTGTAATTTAGCTTCCGATTTAAGAAAACAAGTGTGTAAAGCAGCATGGGAAATGTGTAAGCCTCACATATCATCCCACACCCCATATGCAATCACATCCGAAATCCAGATCTGTCATTCCAACATATGACCCACATGCCATTACAACTGAAATCCAGATGCCATCCCACCACATACCATTCCACCCTGTCATCCAACTTTCTGTCTCACATGCCTTTCCACCATGTCCTACATACAATCCCACCCTGTCCCACATGAGATCCGACCCTCATACAGATTCCTCTATCTACCAATTAGCATGTGATCTTCTACCCAACTTTCCAGATGACATCCCACCACATATGACATCCCACCACATACGACATCCCACCACACATGATATCCCACCACACATGACATCCCACCACATACGACATCCTACCATATATGACATCCTACCACATATGACATCCCACCACATATGACATCCTACCACATATGACATCCAACCACATGACATCCCACCACATATGGCATCCCACCACATATGACATCCCACCACATATGACATACCACCACATATGGCATCCCACCACATATGACATGGCACCACATATGACATTGATAATTCATTCATATGATATTGTTGTGAACTCCACTTGACGGCAAGAAGTCTGAGAGAGAGAAGTTAAAATACTGGTGAAATATATTCGGTGAAACTGTTAATTATCTGTATGTCATGTTTTACTTCCACTTTGTTGGGACTTTATGTGATTTAGAGAAACTTATACGACGTAACAATAGTTAAGCTAAAAATGAATCACCTGAGCAGCTGAGGTCATTGAATCAGCCTCGTCAAGGATGATGATCTTAAAACTTGGGCAAGAACGTCCGCTGCAAAGAAAGTGAAAACAGAGGCGTTTTAAATAATGTTTTTATCCAGGATAACACAAAACTCTGAATCACAAGAGGGATGCAACTGATCATTGTATTTATATACAAATTGTAAAGAAAGATGGGGTGCAATCAGGCACATATGAAGGGTTACCTCTCAACAGGGCCCAAGAGGGGTGCAAAGACAAGGGTTACCTCTCAACAGGGCCTAAGAGGAGGGGTGCAAAGACAAGGGTTACCTCTCAACAAGGCCCAAGAGGAGGGTTGCAAAGACAAGAGTTACCTCTCAACAGAGCCTAAGAGGAGGGGTGCAAAGACAAGGTTTACCTCTCAACAGGGCCCAAGAGGAGGGGTGCAAAGACCCCAAAAAATTGCAAGTTGTAAGCAGATTTCCTGTGGTAAATTATGTTTCAATCAAATCTTGATGCTCATTGTCAAAAGATCAGACTTCTCTTTTAATTCTATCAAAATTTACTTAAATAATTCCATAATTTACCCAGCATTCCACAATTTTACCGCCCAATAATAATTATCTCTCTACCCTTTTTCATGGACTAGTTCAGAGTGCCTCCCCTGCCCAGTTCCTATGCCTCTGTATATTTTGTCCCTCTTATAAAAATACTTTCAACACCTTTCATTCAATATCAAACTTAGTGATTTCTCCAAAATCTCCTCAATGGGACAACACATTGAAGTGTTTTCAGAACATTTCTGTTGTCCTTTATGTTTGTTTGTTTGTTTGATGTGGTCTTAACGGCACCAATGTCCTTTATGGCAGAAGATGGACATGCAGTGACCACTCAAATCCTTTATGACAATTATTATTTATCTACAGGGATCTGGTGGTCAAGAATGTCCATCTTGTACAATTTTGTATAGGAGATATTAAAGGATTAGTTCAGGGGTCAAGCAAGTCCATCTCATCAAAACAAGATTTAAAAAAACAAAAAAATGGTAAAGGAAGCATTCAAAAATCTTATTCCGTTAAGGAGATATTTAAGTTTGAAATATTATACAATTTGTGTAGAAACGACTGAAATCAGACTAGTTGTGATGTCACATTCTCAGATTTCTCAAATTCTTTATGCATTCTATCATATTTTGTCCTTCGATTTTGTGGATTAAGAACCAATGAATATGTCAGGAGGGTAGTAAAATATAATCTAGTAAGGATAATTATAATTTACCATCTGAAGAAAATTTGAGGGAAAATAATTGGAATAGAAAAAAGTTAAAATATATTTTTTAAATACATTAACAATTGTTAAGAATGTGAGGATAAGGGCACCAACATTCCATACTAGACCTACTACTACACCAGTCATTTCTACAAAGATAAGACAAGAGTTTCCAACTAAAATATTTCCTTAAGGGAGACATGAAGTCTGATAAAATTTCATATGATAGAGGATACAAATCTTAATTAACTGCCAAAAACAGCAAGTCAAAATCGTATTCCTATCTCAAGTTATTCATGTTTGAAATTGATACATAGGGGCTGCCATTTTGTTCAATTCTGTATTGAAATATTGTGCATGATGACATAATTTTCCCAATAGGTACATAAGGATTATAATGTATTTCTTTATAAATATGATTAAAGTTTTTATTCCAAAATGATGTGACATAAAAGTTTTAACAGCAGTTTGAATAATTTCATGAGTAAACAAAAATCCTTGACATTCCAACATCATGCTGGGCTGATGACATCATAATCTGCATGTTTTGAAATCAAAATGGCAGCTCCCATGGTACTATTAAGGTAGTAGTTTAAAGTTTTTAATAATTACAAAAAATGTGTTAGATTGCTTCGGGAGTTATAAAACTTGTTAAAAAAATTGTTATTTTTAATTCTATCATATGAAATCAAAGACTTATGTCAGACTTTATGTCTCCTTTAACGGAATAAGATATTAAAACTGTTTCTTCACTATTTGTTTCTTTTAAAGTCCTCTTTCAGATAAGATGGACATGCTTGACCACTGAACTAATCCTTTAAAGACCTAGTGAAAAGTTAGCCCCCAAATAGTATTTTGGGCAATCTTAATATTAATTTTCGGGGTAGTTTGGGTGAGGTTACATTTTCAGGCAATTTCTGCTTGCCTCCCCCATCTCCCAAAGAAAATGGGCTACTTATGCCTACAGAGTTCTAGAATAATGGAAAGAAATGACTGAAATCAGCCTACAAGTGACATCACAGCCTCACATTCCTTGAAAGTGTTGTGCATCTCATTCTGTATCATTGCTTATTATTATTACAAACATGTGACAAACACCACCTTTCATTGATTATTTAAAACAATTAGTTTAGTGGTCAGTTAAGTATGTTCATCTTATATGAAAGAGGATTTCAAAAGAAACAAAATAGTGAAAAAGCATTTAAATATCTTATTCCATTGAGGGGATATTCAAGTTTGAAGCTTTGTCTTATCTATTTAGAAATGACTGGTGTATTAAGTCTACTATGGAAAGTTGGCATCTTCATCCTCACACTCCTAACAATTGTTAATGTATTTTAAAGAAAGTTTATTTCAATTTGTTCAATATTTAAATTATTTTTCCTCAAACTTTCTTCAGGTGGTATTTTATAAATACCCTTCCTAGATTCAGTTTTACTACTGGTCATCAGGGGGTGGAAGCCTTTCGATTAATGTCAAAAAATTGTTAATTGAAATGAATTAATCAGCCTTAATTAGCTATACCCACAATGGCACAGACCCTAAGGTGTCATTGTCAACTCTGTACCATATGGAGCAAACTAGGCTCCAGCTAATTAGGATAATTAATTGACTTCAAGTATTGCATTTTATACATCAATCAAAAGTTTTGTGAACCCACTTGCCCGTGAAAAGAAAATCAGTGAAAATTTCTACATTTCTGGGTGTAAACAGCCCAGTTTGCTCTCTACCATTCTGTGTTGACAACAACACCTTAAGGTCCATGCCGTTGTGAGTACAGTGAGTACAGCTAATTTATTTCAACTATCAATTTTTTGACATTAATCGAAAGGCTTCCACATCCCAAGATTTTTAAGCCACAAAATCGCAGGACAAAATATGATAGAATACATAAAGACTTTAAGAAATCTGAGGCTATGACATCACAACTAATCTGATTTCAGTTGTTTCTACACAAATGATACCAAAATTTAAACTTAGGATATATCCTTAACGGAATAAGATTTTTGAATGCTTCCTTCACCATTTTGTTTCTTTTAAAGCTCTCCTTCATATCAGATACTTCCTTGACCCCTGAACTAATCCTTTAAAACAATTAACATACTCTGCAGTGGTACCACTGGCAGCTAGCTGAGAGAAGTTTTTCACTTTTTCACGAATGACACTAATTCCTCTTTCATCTGACGAAGTTCAACTCCAAGACCCTGGATCGATAGAGCTCCTTCCTGGAAGGCAAATGAAGATCATCAAATTACAAGAAAATACAGAAAATGATTGAGTTTGATGGTTAGTCAGGTAAAGATGAATATTAAAATAAATAACACTTTGACAAAATCCCAAATATATCAATTTAAAATACATTCCCTGAGGAACATTTTAAGGTTGGTTTGGTTTGTTGATGTTTAACGGCACTGCGACAGTCAGAGTCAAATGTGCCAAGAGGGTGTTAAGAAATAATGGTGTAAGAGTTAAGATAGTGAGGAGATGGAAGGTTTGTAAGGGAGATAAAGGGGAAAGGCTGAATGTGGAAGAAAAATTTAGGTGAAAAGAAAGGGGTGTGTAAGGTTAGGTGTAGAAAGGGAGGAGATTATATGTGGTGGAAGAGGTTCTTATTGCAGAATAAGTTGATGATGTTTGAGGAAGAATTGTTTTCGAATAGGTCCGAGATTGAGGAAGAATTGTTTTCGAATAGGGCCGAGATTGAGGAGAGAAGAGATCTGGTATACGGGACAGGTTAAGAAAATATGCTTGATGGAGAGATCGATATTGCAAGTGGGGCAGGGGAGCCGGATAAGAGATGGGAGTGAGTATGAGAGGAGTGGCCGAGGCGGATGACAATGAAGTCTTCCCTGCGGTTGCGACTATGCAGAGGGATGTTGGTCCTGACTTTGGGTTTGATGGTGTGAAGTTTATTACTGGTTTCGTGATGTTAAGTGAGCAAATATAATAAGTGATTTAAAGGTTTTGAACCACGGGTGAAAAGGATATCTTTTAAACATACTTTTTAACTCCCTCACCTCCATGACACACATTGCAAACAAAGTTAAACCACAACTAGTATAATTAAATGAACAATCAAAATAGAAAATGAAAATAAATGAAAATAATAAGCCAACATCAAATTATTTTGTCATGTACTTACCAAACTAACCTCTATTCATCTTAATCCAAGGGTTCTTAATTAATTTTTTGCAAGGGTCATCATTTCCCAACAGCCTCAGGCCGTGGGCCAATCGCGTGGCAAAACCAGCATCATGTGACAAACAAATACCCATCAAAACAATCCCTGAATACAAACAAACTGAGAGCGCACGTGATAAGAAAGATGTAGGCGAGACAAGCCGCGAGTCTGTCCATTTTATAGTGGAACTAAAGATAACATTTTGCTTGATAAGCCGCGATGTTATAGTGCACTGATCTGCCTAGGAAAATCCTAAAATAAACAAGTATTTTGGAATTTTTACCGATCTCATTTAGATTTTTTTCCTGCTAGGACTATTGTTTGCGGGTCAGAGTGGATTGTCTGGCGGGCCAAATTTGGCCCGCAGGCTGCCTATTAAGAATCGCCGTCTTAAACTATTCCTGAAAGTGATAACAAATTTGTCTCTATAGTTTTTGTTATTGCAGCCTTATGGGCCAGGAGGCCTGAAGAGACTAGGTGAGGTGAGGCGAGTTTTCGGTATATAATTCAGCCCTTACCCCCTACCAGCCCATACCATCCCCAATCTCCACGCATTCCCAGGCCTACATCCAGCCAAAATGGAGATTATCAACCAATTCAAATCACTCTATGACCTTTATTTTGCTTTTCGAGTTCAAAATAAAAATTAATTTAAAACTTATCAGCTCATATAAGCTATTGCTCATAATGCACATATAGGAAGCTGAGTTTTACTCGTCAAAAGCAAACCTGTGATTAGTAAAGCAGAAGGAACTAGAATTGTAGCACTTTGTAGAGCACATCCCCCTCCCCCCTTCCTGATGATTCCCCATCCCCAATATAATCTACCTCAGAAATCCTAGGCCCACCAAGTTATATCCTCAAACAATCCCTTTCTCACTGTTAATCTGTATTGCCATGTGAATTCTTAACACTTCAGAATCTACCCCCTGATCATGGATTTCATTGTTTTTAGGCTAAGCATTTATTGTTTTAGTTGTATTCAGCCAAGATTCACATTCCATCCTTTTCCTTTCAGGCCAGAAGCCAATTGTTTTGATTCTCATTGATTTCATTTTCTTAAGGGCCCAGAAAATTGAGTTTTGATTTCTTTTCAGACATGAATTCATTGTTAAGCACATTCCATTGGAAAGCCTTGACAGATTTCACCGATACATCCTCACCCCTCCATTTGTGCCCTTCCCGTTCCAATATGTCTCAAACTTAAAACACTTTTCTCATAAGCAGCAACAAAACCACACACCAAAACATAACCTCCGTCCAACTTTGTCAGCGGGGAGGTAATTACGAAACTTGCTTTAATAGAAGAATCCACTGGAAATAAATAATCAATAAACTCAATAAATGTTTTATATACAATGTTGTAATAAAATAATGATCATTTCATATTCTCTTTTTTATATATACTATTATACAATGTGTTCCATCCAAGAAGTAAGATCTCTTACCCAAAGAGCTCCCGCGAAACTGCCAAAATGGTTGAAGTTTTACCTGTGCCCGGTGGTCCATAGAACAGCATGTTTGGAAGCTAAAATAAATAAAACACTATCTTAAAAAAGTTACAAACTTACTTTTGCTAGAAAAAGCATTGACTGTCTGATATATAGATCATTTCACCACAAGAATGGTTTACCATCTGAATCTTGGCTGAATACAACTCAAACAATGAATGCTTAGCCTGAATACAACTCAAACAATGAATGCTTAGCCTGAATACAACTCAAACAATGAATGCTTAGCCTGAATACAACTGAAAACAATGAAATCCATTGATCAGAGATTAGACTCTCAAGTGTTTAGAATTCAAATGGCATACTTACTCCTTATATAAAAAATGCACAGGAAAAAATTTGTAAGTTTTAAAAAAGACATACAATGTTTGCCCCATTTGGGTGTCACCCCTAAATGAATAAGGAAGACAGAAGCCCAAGTTTTGATGAAATTCAAGTACACTGTATGTGACAAAAGCCTAAAATTGTTGCATCATGACTTGTCCTTCTCCTTAAAAATGTTCCAGCAAATCATAACCACAAACTTACTGTAGCAAATAGTGAGACCACTGTATCTTAATTAAAATAACCATACAATAAGGACTTCATCCATTGCTAATATGATACTCAGCACCAACTTCCACAACAACTAAGGTTTTCAGAATAAAGAAAATAAAGAGGACAAATCTGACCTGACCTGGTTATGTATCAGGTCGGGTCTGGCTGTTGGAAACTTTAAGGAGCAGAACAACTATTTAAATTCAGGGCCTCTCAACAAGGTTTTGATATTTGTAGGGCAAAGACCAGTGTGGGTGCACACCACATTTTAGTGTAATGCACAAGTATACATGCTTGGAAAACATTGCCTTCAAAACTAGTAATACTAGGGTAATAGCTCCCTTCCCTTCATCAGCATTGTGGGCCTATTATAACTGCATAATATTGATTCAAGGCATGGTCAACTTTCAAACACCCATTGTCATATCCAGTGGCAATCTCTCTTGCAAACTGGTGTGACAGATTTGGTTTGGTTCGTTGATGTTTAACGGCACCATGACAGTCAGTCAAATGTGCCAAGAGGGTGTTAATAAATGATGGTGTAAGAGTTAGGAGAGTGAGGAGATGGAAGGTTTGTAAGGGAGATATGAGGGAAAAGCAGAATGTGGGAAGAAAGAAATAGAAAAAAAATGAAAAAAAAAATGCAGCTGCTTGGAAGATAGAGCTGTTTTCCTAAAAGCATCTGTCATTTTATAATTTTTCACGAGCCAATAGGCTGAACATTGATGGCCAATGGGCTGAACATTGATGGCCAACAGGCTGAACATTGATGGCCAATAGGCTGAACATTGATGGCCAATGGGCTGAACATTGATGGCCAACAGGCTCAACATTGATGGCCAATGGGCTGAACATTGATGGTCAATAGGCTGAACATTGATGGTCAATAGGCTGAACATTGATGGTCAATAGGCTGAGCATTAATGGCCAATAGGCTGAACATTGATGGCCAATAGGCTGAACATTGATGGCCAATAGGCTGAACATTGATGGCCAATAGGCTGAACATTGATGGCCAATAGGCTGAGCATTGATGGCCAATAGGCTGAGCATTGATGGCCAATAGGCTGAGCATTGATGGCCAATAGGCTGAGCATTGATGGCCAATAGGCTGAGCATTGATGACCAATAGGCTGAACATTGATGGCCAATAGGCTGAACATTGATGGCCAATAGGCTGAACATTGATGGCCAATAGGCTGAACATTGATGGCCAATAGGCTGAACATTAATGGCCAATAGGCTGAGCATTGATGGCCAATAGGCTGAACATTGATGGCCAATAGGCTGAACATTGATCAGTTTTCTAACTACTGCTGGGTTTTGTTTTGTAATTTGAGTCAGCTTTGAAAGAAGCTAGGGTTACCTCTAGCAGGGGCGGCACACCCTGCCCATCCATGGACCTGCCCTGCCCATCCGTGGGCCTGCCCTGTCCCCCTGGGGTCTGCCCTGTCCCCTGGGGTCTGCCCTGCCCCTCTCATGAGAACAAAATGTAATAAAAAAAACTACCAAAACCACTTAATAATCTTAATTAACCTAATAAATGAAATACCTTACATGGATACAGAATACGGAATGATAGCATAATAAGCAATTGTCCTGTTTGGCTTATGAATGGTCCTTATCAATATCAGTCAAAATAGATTCATTCTGAGGTATGATTATAGCTAAAATCCCAGAGCTTCTTCACCAGGGAATTGAGCCTTAAGGAGCCCCTGGACTCCGTGCCGAAAGACAACGCTTCGCGCCCGCATTAATGTGCCAATCAACAAGTCTAGCACCCTGCCCCTTTTAAAATCAAGCAAGGGGTATTTCTAGGTTTCAGTGGCTCTACATTTCAAATTTTGGGTAATCACAAAAGACATGAAGAACAAGACAAATTCCTTTGCAACATCCTGTTATCGCATTATGTTCAACATAAAAAGAATACACCATGCACCCAACAACAACATATATGACATAACGGACACTAGGCCACTATTTGAGAAAGCATCCAGAATACAGTTTAACTTCCTAGGTCACACTTTTCGAATGGCAAAGGATGAACCTGCTAAAGTGTATGCCTTCCACTACCCACACCAATGTAGACCAGGACGTCAACTCCCAACCTACTGTATCTTAGCTATATCTGACACCAGGCCTACTGGGAGATGATGGTGGCCAGCTGTCCCCAAAACCAGATAGCCAAGGTTGCTAGTAATAGGACTGGCTGGAGGAAGTTAACAGTCATCCGTGTTATAGTCGACAGATGATGATGATGATGATGATGATATTTAAAATAACCTCTTTTTTCTGAATTGGACTTCATACATGGCATAGATTATTATTATAACAAAGTGTGCATACTCACATCTGCTCCTTGCAATGTCTTCTTCAATACAGCCACTACCTCATCCTGAGAAGCAACTTCACTCACAGTCTTTGGCCGACTAAACAAGAAAGTTTAAGAAAAAAGATGAATTAAAGCAGGAATAGGGTTTGAACTTATTTGGCAAATTTGAACAACCAGGTTTCAGGTATGGAGTTATTATTATCGGTGTGTAATCTCAAAGAGCTAAGAAGCCAAGGTTGGCACTTGGAATTCATCAGTTTGACCTACTAATCCATACTTATGATTGAAATCTGATGTACTTCAATGGGCAATTACAAAAAAAGGTAAAATCTTCTATCCTCACTAATGCTAACTTTGTAAGAGGTTATAATGGTAGCGGGATGGAGACTGCTGATGTCAGCAGTGTTTACACTAAGGTTCATTTTTTTTTTTTTTTTGAGGGGGGGTTCCCCTTGTGTAATTTGGGGGGGGGATTTTGATGAAAAAAGGGGAATTTTTTTGGAAAAATAACAACAAAGACAATAGATAAAAAAAATGTCATTTGAAATATGCAGGAATTTCTCACCTTTTATTATTTTTGAGTAAGGAATTTGATAATATGTGCAGAAATGAACACTGAATGTCGGTGATAATTCTCACCTTTGATTCATATCAAAAAGAAAGCACAGAAGGATAACATGCTTTCCTAGTATGTAAATCTCTGTAACTTCACTAGCTTGCATACAAAAACAAAATACTTCCATCATAAACCCTTGGGCAGCCTTGGAAAACCTTGCGAACCTCTCAGCAAGAACAAATCAGTCATAAAAAAAAAAAAAAAAAAAAAAATGTTAAAAACTGTTTCCACAACATGAATTTTGAGGGCTAAAAAGCAGAAAGCTCATGGACCCCACACCACTATGGCTATGCAAACAAGTAACGTGAACAGCAGTCATTAATTATTCATGTTTGTGGGAACAGTTGCAAGGTATTCCAACCCTGCCCTCAAGAAGAATAAAATTCATAAGTTATTGCTACTGAATATGAAGCGGATGATCTTGTATTTCAACTTCAGTCAACATCTCATAGGTAATGAAATTCCATGACAAGTGGCTTTTTAGATAAAGTCATGACTTTGGAATGCTTAGAAATTTACTCACGTTTCCTAATTTATCCTGCTTTCTCCATGATTGTGGGTAATCCTATACACTTGCTAATAGGAGATTTGAAACATACAGCATCACCAGAACATTCCTTCTTATGCATATGGAGAAAAGTTCAACCACCAGGTACATTCAAATTCACTTGCCACTACAGGGGTCGGAATTTAAATTTCGGCACTGTTCCACAGAACAGTACTTTCTCAAAAATACCGTTCCAAATATGTACTATATGCCAATCATTATCAATAATTTTACATGATGTAGTATCCAGTTGCATACAGTCGTACATGTGTAAGCAGCCTTGCATATGTGTATTCATGATTGATTGTGCTGACAATGCAAGCAAGGTGGGAAAAGCATTTTCTTGATAAAAGTAATCTTTATGATAAATCTTTTTTGGAGCAGGAATCAAGTTATTGATCATTGATGCCACATGTTTGTGAAAGAACACCGTTCCACAGGAACAGTGATGTTTGAAAATTCACTGTTCCGGCATAAAAAGCGCTGTTCTCGGAACATCTAAAACTTGACCCTTGCACTAAAAATTCAAAGCAATTAGCATAATGAATATTATATGTCAAAGGTTAATTTTGAGTATTCATGGCAGCAAAATTTTCAGTATTGTTGAGTGCAAGCATTATGTACCTGAGGATAATAAAGGCCTCTATACTGCCTCAATTTCAGCAGAGTGCTACTTTAATTCTACAACTTAAAACTTACTATTTTTCAACCCATGGAATGCGTGCTGGTGCCTTCCCCGATGAAGAAGCCGTGGGCACATCTCCAATCACCTTCCCTTTTGGTTTTCCTCCAATTATAAATGCATCCATTCTTCTTGAAGTCTGTAGCTCACCTCATCAAATGTCTAATTCCTTTTTTTGTATTCAATTGAAAGAAACTTTAGCAATTGGCAGTAAACAATGACCCTAATTTTCTTACATTCTGACCAAGACAAGGGTCATAAGAAGTCCTTGTTGTTGTAAGATTAAAATTGTTTTAGATATGTACTGTATCATGAAAGTGTTCATCCACCGAGAGTTAATGTGGACCTACAGCAGTGATACCTCCGATAGGTTTTGCTTTTAACCCTAACCTACGGACCGAAAGCACTCTTAAGCAAAGTGATCTGTTAAAAGAAAAGAAAGAAAGAAAAGAAGGAAAAAATATATAAAATAGTATATACATTGGGTGCAATGGGTAAAATTAAAACGATTGACACAAATGACAATATGCATTACACACAAATAGCTGGAAGTGGAAGGTCTGTGTGGGATAGAAGGAGAAATGTGATTCGACAGAGTGTTGTTGGCGGCTCAATCATTGCCAGGAATGCCGACATGGCTGGGGATCCAGAAAAAGACCATTTTTTCTGGATCAGAAAAAGATCATTAATTTCTTCAGAAAGAGTGAAATTTATTGAGGATTTGTAGGATGAGTGGATTGGACCAGAGCATGTTAAGGATGCCAGTGTGGGTTTAGAGTTGGAGAAGACAACGAAGCGGGGGCGCAAGGAGAGTTACAACAAATTGATGAGTGGATTGGACCAAAGCATGTTAAGGATGCCAGTATGGATTTAGAGTTGGAGAAAACAACAAAGCGGGGGCGCGAGGAGAGTTCAACAAATTTTAAGGCCAGGAGGATGGCCTTTGCTTCAGCATAGTAGATTGAGGCTCCATCGGGCAACCTTGAGGAGAGAGTAAGGCCAGGACAGGCGGCGGCTGCAGAGGAGCCTCTGAATCTAAATCCGAATAGGTTAAGTTGGCAAAAATCCCTCTTGAGGACATGAACGCCAACCAAGCGTAGCAAAAGTATGAGAAGAAAAAAACAAATCAATCAATTAACAAGCTTAGCTTTGAAACAGTTTAGACTTGGTGCATGTACAATGTCCGATGGTATTGGTAAAGCATTCCAATCTTTTAGTGTTTGAAGAAAGAAGGAGTATTTATAAACATTCTTTTTAGCATAAGGAACTTGGAAATTCAGATCATGATTATTTCTTGTAATAATTCTTGCGTTTGGGATTAGGTTATCATTATCAATTGGCGACAAAACTGTTATTGATTTTATATAGCATTTTTAGACGGGTGTTTCTTCTTCTTGTTATTAGCAATAGCAGGGGCCAATCTCATTTATGAAGCACTGGTGATGGGGGTTCCAAACTGCTGATGCATACTCAAGCCTACCCATGGGAAGCCGTCGGTGAAGAGGAAGATTTTTTAGGTAAATAAGTCTTGTGACTTTGTGTGAAGTGGGAACGAAATTAGAATTGTAGATATCATACAAGTTTAGGCCTAGGCCTACCCTTTTTTCACACTAAGTAAAACTAGTAATAGGCTAAGTAGTATTGGAGTAAAACGTAGTATTGGAGTAAAACATATTTTTGTAAATTTTTCAACAAATACTGAACAGAATTTATTTTCCTTCAAATATGATGTGTAGTAGTATTAGTAGTAGGCTAAACCTAGGCAAGTTTTCAGTAGCCTACCATTAATTTTCGCTGACTGGCTGAGGCGACACAACTGTAGCCTAGGCCTACAGTAGGTGTCCCAATTCAGCACATGTACCAATTCCGCGTATTTTCGCATTTGTTTATTCGTTTACTTCTAGTAATTTATTGCTAAAATCTTACCATTTGTTCTTACTCTTAAAACATACAAAATCACGCATTTGTGCTGAAATAAAACTTCAAAATATGTTTCCGTTCACGAGTAAAAGAAACATTTTTACCTTTTGATTTTGAGCCTACGTCACTCGAGACACTTGATTTTGTGAAAAAATCATACTACTTTTTTTCCGTTTTGATCAGAAACGCACGAATAAAAAAATGTTTAAAAATCAATCAAGCTTTGCAGGTTAAATAACGTATGAAAATTATTGTAAACTTGCAAAATAAACAAAGTTAGCATGATAAATATTGTTTTTCCATGTTTTCGCTACCTTTATCGCTTGCGAAATTCCCGTACCAGTTTAGCGTATTGTCTTCTCATAACTACTTGACTGCGCTTGTGCCGTATAAATACGCAATTTGTTATTTTTCTATTGCAACTGGTACATACAAAAACGATAGAAAAAGGTTCAATCTTAAAACGGATTTTATTTAATAGCCGACTGGCCAAAGGGTATCATTGTATCTAAACCTTATGTCAAAGAGTTTATTTAAGATGTTTTTGTTCAATATATTTGTGAAAAGTTGTAAAATAAATGTATAAAAATGAGATGAATTGCAGAAAATCGTGTTTTAAATACGCTCAACTGGTACACATTTCGTGGTACATGTACACCTTGTCGAAATTTCAAAATCAAAATAAAAAAATAATAAAACTTTTAGAGTTCAAATACTTTTTAACTAGAATATTTATATCTTAAACTTTTAATCAATGATATTTTTCAGAAGTAGAAAACTACATATAACGAACGGAGGTAAAAACAAAAACTGTGCTGAATTGGTACACCCACTGTATATTCATAAAAAAGTATCCCATTGACTGTAGGCTAATGTCTGATCAAGTTTCCCCTCCATCTTAGCAAAACCGTACAGAGCGCGTACACACTTAGCCTACGTCGACTCCGACCTCGAGAATGTTAGCCATAGCATAGGGACTAAAATTACTACTAGTAGTCGTGTTAGGGCTAGGCCTAACTGGAGTAACGTTTAGCCTAACGTTAAGAAACTAATTGGGCAAATCAGTCTTGAGAACTTGGTTGAGTCGCAAAAAAATATTTCATTAACTTTTAACTCCACTATTGCAAATCTGTCACCAAAGAGAAAAGCCTAACGTTTGGCCTAGGGCTATCAGCTAAATATATTGTAAGTCACCTTCTTTCCGTGGTATTAAAGTACTGCATTAAATTTCATTTTCAGCCAGCACTGTACCGCTTTCTGTCAAAATTTCGCGCCACTTGGCTGATGTTGTGAAAACCGGAAGTGCTAGTGATAGAACGACTGAAAAAGAAGAATGATTATAATATAAAGGTCAAGGTCGAGAAATGCAGCTGTAGTAGATTTTGTCAGACTGTACGTTACGTAGGTACAATCAAACACTGTATACTTAGCCTACATGCAACGTTAGTGTACTGTGTAACGCTACATTCTGACTCTGATTAATGCTGTAGCCTACTTGTCTGGCTTGTGACTGTAGACCTAATGTCCAACATTAAGAAGCAGGATTCAAATTTGATAACAGTTGTGTCGGACTTACAGCTCCCTGGTCAGACCATTTACATGATTTAAGGCGATGGCTTTTCTGTCCCAAGAGCACCGACCCTTGAAGAGGCCACGTTTGGGAGCTCCTGACGTTTATCCTCAAGACTCAAAGCAAAAAGAGGTCAGTTCTTTCTTGTTTTAAATTTTGTTAACGTTATGCCTGGTAGGCCTACATGAATACAGGGAAGTCAAAAGACTCAATAATATTCAAACAACCAATTTCAAAGTCAGACAAAATAATATTGCTGAGGCCTACCTTCTCACCATGGCATTTGTTTCATATTACAATGATATGAAATATTTAAAATCAATGGTGATTGCCTATATGATACAATTGTTTAAATGTTGTTTTGATTAATGTTGTGCATGTTTAATTAGCATAATTAATTAGGTGGGTGAATTTATAAAGCAGTGACAAAAGTGGACGGATTCTGACACAAAAACGTATGGAAAACTTGCAGGTATTAAGTTAGGTCCCCTACCCTTCTTAAATTATAAATGTTTTTGAAATAACTTTTTTTTTGTCACCTTTAGTGCATTGATTATTGATCATTCAAAACTAAAACAAAAGTATCATTTTTTACTTCCTTTTTTAAAACTAATAGCAAAAAATCCTTAAGTGGACAAAACCAAACAGCTTACTGTAGGCCTATTACGTTAGATCTTTTTGATCATATCATAGTTCTAAAGATTAATTTGGCCATGTAAAGCTACTTGAAAGTTGTATTCCATTCATTGCCATCTCATGTACATTTTTTTCTGTTTTTTTCCTTTCTAGGTGACCCAAATTTTGTCCACCCATGAATTTGAACCACTACATCATTCATTTTACCCACCTTATTAAAGTTTGACAAAATTGTTGTGATTACTCAGGCCTAGTAGTTGTTAATTAAATTCAATGTTCACTAATGACTTAAAAATTAGAAATTTAAATACCTATTTATTAAAGTTTATTTTGACCAGCATCACTGTTCTAACACTTACTGACCATATCTGCTGGGTACTTAGACATATTTATCACACAGGGAAAGAATTAGAGTTGGTTGCAGAGTTCCCAAATCCAACCGAACTCATCATCATCATCTTCCATTGCTGTGCAGAAACCTCCACTGGATTATACATGCACAGCCATGAATGAACATGGATTTTGACTCGTCTGGAAGTGGATGAACACCAAATTTTCACCCTACTCTTTACGAAAGTGTTTAGAGAATCAGGTGTGACTGTTCTACCATCGGGACTGAAAGCTTAATGTCCCCTCCAAAGGACAGCGAGCGTCATTCAATCACTGCCCACTTCTCTCAACAGCTGAGCGGAGAGCAGGAGCTGCAAATGACGTACTTCAGTTTTGATGTTCGCCGTATCTGTCTGCATAGCTGTGGAAAAACTGGTTATGTCCTAAATGGGTACCTCTAGCATCTCAGTTGAGTGCTCTACCAACTGAGCAACATACTCCCTTTATCACACTTTTCAGCAAGAAGTTGCTGAATTTCAATTTTCTGAATATGGTTTATGTTAAAAGAGCAAGCAAGTTATCAAACATAAATGCAAATGTATTGTATTTTTCCACAGGATGAGCTCACAGGCACCAATGTCAAGCAGGGCTTTAGTAACATGCCATTGTTCTCTGATGAAGTAAGTTATTCACAATCTTACACTATGAATGTTAAATATAAAACTACCATTTCTAATACTTCAGAATATCATGTGGAAAAGACCATCCTGGAAAATTGTTTGTTTTCCAACCCTAGGTACTAGTACTCTATGTTCAGCAAAATTCTTGATTCTGCCCTTCTTTTCTACAGGCTCAAGTTTCGAGGTTGGTGTAACAAATCTTATAATTGAATTTAAGATAAATTTTTATTTACAGTACCTTTCAGCCCAATTATATGAACAAGTTGTTCAGCAGACAATTATTCTAAGGAATAGGATGACAAAAGGAATATTCCCATGGAATTTTATTTCTATGTATCTAATAGAGAAAAATTTATGAAAATGATTGGAACAAACACCATGTTGATATCTTATTCCTAGAAATAGTTATTAAACTTTAAAGATTTTTCTTGCTCGCATGAAAATGACGTTTGTATGGAGTCTTAAGTCATCATTATGATGTCAATCTTTATGTATTTCTTTGAAAATTAATCACCAATTTTTCATAATTCAATTATAAGTTACAAGAAGAGATTGGAAAACATTATTGTAAATTTTATTCTACACTATTCTTAATTATTTTGAAGAATTTTTTTCCCAATCATTTAGAAAATACAGATTTTTTTTTTAAAGAAATACATAAAGATTAGAACAGAAGTGCCGTGATGACATCATAATGATGACTTAGATTCAGACCAACAACCTCTTTTACTCAGACAAAAAAAATATTAAAAAATCAATAAACTTCTTGTAGGAATAAGATATTAACTTGGTGTATGTTTTTGCCATTCTGTTTCTTTTATTGTCCGCTATCAAATATATTAAAATGAAATTCCAAATTACTAGAAATTGTACAGTACAATAAGCTAAATTCCCATGACCCCAGCACTCTAGTTACGCCATTGGGTGGCACCAGGGGAACATAGCGCCTGATATACCGACAGCATTGTAATTCTCCAACAATATTTTAGATTACTGATCAGGTCTCTAACCTTTCCTGCATATTTGTTTATAGGCAACATTAATTAGGCTATTCCCCCCACACACAACCCTCCCACTTCATAGGCATGAATTGCGTACCAAAAAAAGGGTGAAAGTAAAAGATGGGGTAGGGCGGCTGGAAGAAAAATCTCATAGTCATGCTCAAATACAAAAGAAATAACCATGCGAGAGATAAATTATTTGGGTAAAATGTGAGGGGGCGGGCAAGTGCTCCTTTCTCCCCAAATGCCGCATATGCTCCCCTTCTTTCTTTATAGAATATACTCGACCACTCTCTTTTTAGAGTATCATAAAAATGTTACTTATGCCTTCCTTAGAATAGATGAAAGTGATGATGTGTTATTATTTTACCTAATATGAGATGCCCCCCCCCCTCCCCCCATAAAAGGGTTTTTAAATTATTTTTTGTAAACTATTAATGTATGGTGTAGGAAATCAAACATGTACAGGTTATTGCAATTTTCCTTGAAGGATGGATTCATTTCACAATGTACGCCAGGTCAAATTTGCTAAGAGAAATATTTTTTGAGGACTATTTTAGGCCCAGACTGACAATGCATTAGCCAATACATCACAGCATGAGGTGGGGTGGGAAGGGGGGGTGGTTACCATATATCCAAAATAATAGCAGGTTTTCCACCATGAAATTCATTAAATTATTCCAAATAGATATATTATGGTTATATTTTATGGGAGCGGGTTGAGAAGGTCAGATAGGATGGTTGAGTAAGTAATATTTGATGGAATAAAACTGGCCTTCAAACATTTTTATGGAAAAATATCTCCGACAGATAAATAATAGAGCATACTATAAATTGATAATTTGCTTTAAGCTTAGATATAGCCTAATAAGTCATAGAAGGGGGCAAAATATACACCCTCCCCCTCCTTTAACCTAACAAAACCCAGCTACTTTAAGTAAACTACTGCCTTCTATCTACAAAATTATTTTCTCCACAGAAAAATAGCGACGGACATACCGACAATATTTTAAATTCCATGCAATATTCTAGATAAAAATCCAAAAGAGGCTTGGGAGGGGTTTAGTGTAGGATTCACGACAAAGACGATGACCATAGTGGGGGTTCACACGATATATTTCTGCAGAGCAAGAAACTGTCGAGGTCTATAACTATTCCTAAAGATATGTTCATATGCAACGTACATTATACCTCCCTCCCCCAAACAGCACTCTCACTTTATAGGCGTGATTTGCATACCAAAAAGGGGTGAAAGTCAAAGGAGGGGAGGGGGAATCCAAATTCATGCTCAAATACAATAGAAATAACCATGCGAAGCTATAACAATTTTGGCTAAATGTGGGGCGGGGCAAGTGCCTTTGCTCCCCCAAATGCTGCCTATTCTTCTTCTTCATAAAATAGATTTAGTCACCTATTTGTAGAGTATCAGAAGAATGTTAATTATGCCTTTCTTAAAATAAATGGGAGTGATGATGTATTAATATTTAACCCAAAATGGGATGCCCCCCCCCCCCTATCAAAGGGTTTTAAGTTATTGTCTGTAAAAAAACAATGTTTGTATGGAATTAAAACATACAGGTTATTGCAATTTTTCATATAAAAGAGATCAAATTCCTTAATAGAAGTTTTTTGGGGACCAGATTAGCTTGAAATGATAGATAAGTCTGTGACTCATGCTCTATGTGTTCACAATTCGCAAAAAATATATGTCAGCATTTGTATTGAGTGTCCATGCGCTTGATACTGAAACACGCATGCACTCTTATGTATGCAATACATTAATAACATTCCATTTAGACTAGGAGCATATGGCCATGCAACAAGATTTTACTACGATCTGAACGTCAGTAGGCACTTTAGGACTAAATCATTAATTATTTTGAAAACTTTCCAAGTATTATCATAGTCCTACCACAGTTTTGTAAGTACTGTAAATTTATTCTTGGTCGACTTGTTTACTCAAGATAAAATAAACGCTAGGATATGGAATTGAAAATTCCATCAGTTATCTTTGTAGGCCTAGCCCAGTACAGCCAAACATGCTACAGTGTAAGTGTAGGCTTGTGTTGCTTAACATATTTTTTGTGGTGGAAAATCTTTAGAAAAAGTAAAATGTTATTTTAATAAGGTAGGTGAGAGTGAAAGGGCGAAAGTTGCGGAAGTCATGGTCACTTTAATTTCAAACATTGCTCTGGATTGTTAGCCTAAGTTTTTAAGTGGTAACATTTGGCTATGAATTTTTCTTCAAGCATTGAAAAATAATAGAATGAAAATACAAATTTCAAATTTTCTTACGATATTTTTATTCAGCCTTCAACAAATGTGGTGAATACAATTATTTTTAAAATGCCCTCTTATTATCTTTATTATTATCTTTATTATTATCTTAATTATTATCTTGATATCATATAGCCTATATAATTAGTAGTAGTATTATTGTTATTGTTATTTTTTTGATTATTTTTTGTTAATATTTTTTATTAATTTTTTGTTATTCTTTATTTTTCTGCATTTAGTATTTTACAACATGTGACAAAATAACAGCAATCATGATAATGCATACATAATCTTTGTATAAACATGATAAAGTAGATAAATATAATTATGCAGATGTTTAATTAGGGAAAAATAAAAGGAGCAAAAAGAAAAAAAAAGCATGTTTCACCAAAAAAAGAAGACAATCTTCAGCAAATTATAGTAGATTATTAAAAAACACTGGATGAAATTACAAAAAAGATGAAGAGGTCATTTATCACACATTTACACATCAAAACCTGATAGTATAAAAGGGTATTAAATGCCAATGCTTAATAGATTTTGATGGAAATTGATGCTATTTTCATGGTTTTTACTGGTGAGCAATTTAGGTCTTATTGCATCAACTTGCAAATATACCATCAAAAGATGCTTTATACTGATGTTAAAGATAATTTCTTCATATTATGGTAAGCTGCAAATTTTCACAATTTTGTTCAAGGGAAGATGGGAGAGCTTAAAATACTTTTTTTAAAACATTTTTGAAAAAGATGATGAGAGTTTTCCACTGAATTGAATGAAAATTTTGTAGTGATATTTTAAACGAATTGGTTTTAATTGTTTTTTGTTATACAAGTTCTCAGTCAGTATTTTTTAGTCAACTGGGCTTTTGGCTAATCTTGTCTTCTTTCTCTCTGGTTTCATTTGCAGCATGGTTCAGCAAGAAATAGTCACATCAATAGAACCAAGGTGAGAGGTACAGGGCCACCACATGCCCTTGAATGCCTATGATTTCCTATAAAATGATTATTGTACTTTCAAGGCACAGAAAGTCATGAAAATAAAGGCTATAGCCCTGGCAAAAGTTAAGGAATTTTAAAGGAAAGCATAGCAGCTAGGGTTGGAAAAATCACTCTCCTGCTTGGCATAGGCAAGCAAAAGAAAATTGTGCTGAGTGGAAGTATTATAATTTACTGTGGTACTTACCACACTTAGTTAAGCCATGGCGAGTAAAAATCTTGTTTGATATTCTTAATAAATTATTTTATTTCAGGTAAACTACTACCAAAAAATGCCCATTGTCCTCCATACACACATGCATCCACACAAACAAAGAGGCATTTCCATTAAAAACCAAAGTATGAATCAAAATTTGGCCATTGTCCATCAACTATGTTTTAAGATGTTCAGGCCCAGGAAAAAGGCTATAGAGGCATTTGAACTCAAATCATTTGGAGTTGAAAATCTAAGTAGAAGTACTGGTTTCATCGTATTTACTGATAAGCCTGATAGCAGTAGGTAAAATGTTTCTAAAGTTCTTGTTGTATTCTTCATCCCTTAAAGGGTACATATGATAGTTCTCACTATCACACACCCATAGAAAAATGGGGTAGGTTTCATTTGGCAACAAAGGTTTTGTTGAATCTCATAAATTTTGGGATTCCCTTTATACTCCCAAACTATCATTTGGATCACTCTAATTTTGGGATTCCCTTTGTACTCCCAAACTATCATTTAGATCACTCTAATTTTGGGAATCCTTTGTACTCCCAAACTATCATTTGGATCACTCTAATTTTGGGAATCCCTTTGTACTCCCAAACTATCATTTGGATCACACTAATTTTGGGAATCCCTTTGTACTCCCAAATTATCATTTGGATTACTCTAATTTTGGGTCTGAGGTGCAACACTATTCTTGAAAGGAAACTGCATTGAACAAATAATTTAAAGTCATTTCATTCATGATAGCTAAATCCATCCGAGCCATCAGGCTTATAGAGCCGGTGCTTATCCTCGGTTTCAATGGTGCAAGTGGATGAGAGTACATGACTCCCCTTGAACTGGATGCCAGTCCATCTCAGATTAACTCCCCAGCAGTGCTGGTACTCAGTTTACAGCTGAGTGAACTGAAGCAAGTAGAGTAGAGTATCCTGCTCAAGACTCCCTAGCAGTGCTGGTACTCATTTTACAGCTGAGTGAACTGAAGCAAGTAGAGTATTCTGCTCAAGGACACAATGCAGCGCTCATGATGGGAATCCAACCTGGTACTTTTCTAATATGAGCACGGCTCCTTACCACTGAGCCATTGCACCCTTCATTCATGACATCTCTTTCCTAATTATCCACACTTATTTATCAGATTGGTGTAATGTACTCTTTAATTTGTAACTGAACACAAAAGTTAAGCAAAACAACTATTTCAAACTATGCCAAACTTTTTCAGAAATGATTATTTCTTAAATGTTGAATGCATTTAACGTTTGTTTAAAATGTACAATGTAAATAGCAGCAACACTAGGTCTGGATAATCATTGAATTTGGTTTGTTCTGCCAAGGTGGTGAGGGGGTGGCTGAAAAATACTTTATTAGTGAAGCATACACATCCAGTATGAAAGAGGACAATGATAAGAATATGATGATAATATCGAATAACACATCAAGATGACGGGCTAAGAAGGGTTACTAGTCACCCCATAAAAAGTAGAAACACCACCACCACAAAAAAAAAATAAAAAAATCAAAGGTGCCCAGAGTTAGTAAAGAACTGATCAATTTTGACTTAAAATTGGGAACAGAATTGGAGCTAACCACTCACTCACTGTGGCAAACCATTCCACTCATTTACAACTTTTTTTGAAAAGCTAAAAGCTGAATATCATTCTGTGAGAACCATGGCATTTGGTCAACTTCAAAGTTTCAAACATGTCACATGAGGATTACCTGCAACATACAAGAAATAATAGGAAGTCAAAGCATTACTACCAGATAGGAAATTTTGGTGTTTTTATTTTTTTTTTCACCCATGACGATATTTACGGATTATTTGATACCAAGTAGTGTTAACTTCTTTCAGAGAATGTATCATCTGTGACATAGTGACATTTTGTGACAAAATTTCATCGTCCAAAAATCTGTGAGATTTTGAAAATTTTGTGACAAAATGATTTGTCTGACATTTTGTGACATGTTTTACCTCTTCACTCACACTCATTGGTAATTTAATGTTGCATTTTAGTGGTGGATTCATTTTTCATGAAACAGACATAACCAAATGATCCTTTCCACATGTATTACCAGTCATGATGTGTGAATCTATGCCAATCAGATGTGACAAATGCAAAACTGATGTGACATTCTGTACAAAAGGTGCCAAAATTATGTGACATTTGAGACATTTATTTGACAAATTTAAAATTTTGTGAGGTGTTATTTTGTGACAAGCCATCAATCATCACTCCATTCCCTGATATTTTAAAAGAGAAGCAAAAATTGAATATTATTTTATTGTTTTATTTAAAAATTGTTTTTCTCTCTGAAAAGTTTGGTGCAAACTTTAGTACCATTGTGGCTGAAAAACAGAGGCTTAACACATATCAGGACTCGAGCAGGAAGAAATCACAGATTTCCAAGGACAATTATTTTGTGGTAAGTTTAATTTTTTTTGTGAAAATAGTTTTTGGGCCTGTACATTATCTGTTTTGAACCATAATTAAATAAAAAATGTCTCTATATTCCCAGCTTCTCACCAAGGTTACCAGTTGATGAATGTTTTGGAAGTTATATACCATCATATTTTGCAGTTTTGTTGTATGATATTATCATTTTCTTCTTTCAAAAGAATATGTTGTGTCCTGTTTCTTATTTACTGTGGACCATGGTATGCTCTGTAGACCATAGCCTGTGCATTGATTTTATAGTGTACATTGTGTCCCTAGCATGGGCTGTGGACTGCAGTGTGTCATTAGTTGTTATGCTCCTTAAAGTTTTAAACAGTCAGACCTGACCTGATATTTCAGCAGGTCGGGTCAGACTTTTCCTTTCATTTTCTTTAGCCTGGGTTGGGTAGACAATCAGGATCACAATTAGTTGTCAATGGTTCCATTGTGCTAGTTCTCCATTTGTCCTGGTTGTATTTATGTTCTGTTGAGTATCATATTAGCATTGGATGAAGTCCATTGTGTGGTTGAGTAGTTATTTTAATAGATGAAGTCCATTGTGGTTGAGTAGTTATTTTAATGGATGAAGTCCTTATTGTGTGACCCGTCATTTATTTTAATGGATGAGTTCTTATTGTGTGGTTGAGTGTTATTTTAATTTTATTTTATTTTATTTATTTTAATGGAAACCAGTTCAATCAGTGGTTAATTTTTTAATAGATAGTCAATGGTTAGTTATTTTAATGGATGAAGTTCTTATTGTGTGGTTGAGTAGTTATTTTAATGGATGAAGTTCTTATTGTGTGGTTGAGTAGTTATTTTAATAGATGAAGTCCTTATTGCGTGGTTAAGTGGTTATTTTTATTAAGATAAATTATCTCATTACTTGCTACATTAGGTTTGTGGCTATGATTTGCTGGAACAAATTTTTAACGAGGACAAGTCATGGTGCCGTGGACCAAACCATGCTGTGTACATTGTAATGTGTGCCTTTAATCATACGATGTTGTGGTCCATTTTATGCATTGTGGACCAAAGTGTGTACTGTAGCACACATTCTATTCTTCTTCCAGAAGAGAAACTGTTTAGTTCTCTATTGAATTGGCAATTATAATTGTGCCCAATTCTTCTGACAGCCAGAAATGTTGTATTTTGTTTGTTTGGTCAGTATAGTTTTATCATGAGTTTTGTTTTTTTTTTGTGTTTGGTAGTTGATAAAATAATCTTGAACAAAACTTGTATGCTGCCTCTTAATTGCTGTATTCCACAGTGTACATCTTATGATGCCAGTTTGAAAATTGTAATTTCTATTTGAATCACAGGTTATACCAAATAAATCAAAGGCCATCATCAAACAGTGGTTTCAAGACCTGGCCGGCTCCAAAGCACTCAGCGCTCTTGCAAAGAAGGTAGAATTAAAATGCATCAATATTTAGTTATGTTTAGTATTATAAATGGTGGTAACTCACCCTGCAATGTCCAGTGAGGTGATGAGGACCATTTATTGAATAGCTTTTGAAAATATTTTGATATTTCTTTCTTCTTCCAGCTTGATTTTAATTGAATTTATCATTTTGCTTCAATGCAGCCCTGTATTAGCTGTATGTTTTATTGTAAATAAATCTGCTTTCACAGTCTGCAAATCAAAAGGAGACATTGAATATGTTGTAGATGGTAAAAGAAATGATATACAGGTGGAGGGTGTAAAGATGAAAGTTAATTTGTCATTACTAGCTTCATGCATATTCATGAGAGTATGAATGCTTATTGAGATTTTCACCATCTATAACGACTTTGCGATATTGATAATTGATTAATTGATCAGTAGTCGTGAACATTGTTCTAGCTTTGTAACTTTAGGAGGTAACTGTAATTGTGATATGGTAATTTATGGCAAAGTGTTTGTCAATGATTATCAATGTCATATTTATCCATATGACAACTGTTTAACTTCAAATGATTAACATTAAAACTGTCTATATTGTTTCTAGGTTCCGTTATTTAATCGCAAAGATGAAATCTTCTCATGTTTGTGCGAGCATGGTGTACCTATGACGAGAGCTGCATGGCTGCTCAAGATGACGGCTGCATATACGGCAGCGGTCGCTGAGAACAAGATGAAGAAACGACAACCAAACGATCCATCACAAGGTTTGTTATAATTATGTTTCATATTGATCAAATAGGCTCTCTTGCCCTTTTTTTGGTTACTTGCGTTAGCAAAGGAACCTATGTATTCAACTTGGCGTGTGTGTGTGTGTGTCTGTGACACTTGCTTAGGTACGCTCTAACTCAAGATTGGAAAATTGGTATGGAGTCACATTTGGTAGGTAGGTCTGCCATATTGCGAAGATGTGCCCTATTGTTTTTGGTGCCCGTAGGGGTCACCTGGGGTCAGATATCGGCCAAAAATGGAAAAACTTTTAGTGACAATAACTCTTAGTGCCAAGATTCTGTACATTTGATATTTTGGGACAAGTTGTGTATGGAGTAGGGGAATATTTTCATACAAAACGGCCATGTGATTGAAGGTCAGGGTCAAAAATAATTTTTCGTCAAAGTGCATAATATTGAATTTGGACGTGGACATTGGACTCGAATTTGACAATGATAATAACTCTTAGTGCCAAGATTCTGTACATTTGATATTTGAGACAAGTTGTGTATAGAGTAGGGGAATATTTTTTAACAAAACGGTCATGTGATTAAAGGTCAAGGTCAGGGTCAAAAACAATAATAAAATAATGAAAATAAGCTTGACGCCAAATAGTTATTGATTTGAAGAACAAATGATATAATTTATTTTTATGATTTACTTGAATTAAGTTTACTTGTTTTCCATTAAACACAGTTTTTAATAAGAATACATGGAATGGTATAAATAGAAGTCCAGAGTCCATGCCATGATACCCTAAGAGCTGTTGAAAGACTAGTGTGGTTTCACATCAGCAAGGCCAGGAACTAAATACACTTTTATAACATTGACCTTGCTCTGTCTTATTGTGAAGTTACATTTAAAGTGTTATGGATATCTTTTGTGAGGTGGTATGAATGATGCATTCCAGTGGGTTGTATTATTGGTTTATATATATTCTTAAGAATAGAATTTCTGTCTAGCAGACACCATCAGTGTAATATATTAAAAATACAAATTCCTGAAGTGTGATTAAATCTTGAATGCCACTGACATACTACAATCCAGGGTTCAATACTAAATGCACAATGTATAAAGACCAATGAGCCTAAAAGCTATTTCAGTTTTGATGGCTGCTTATCATCTTTTATGTAAAAAAAACAGAAAAATGGCTATAATAACAAGTTAATAATTTTTTGGTATGTGATAGACCTTGATGAGCTGCAAAGAATGAGCCATTTCCCCACTTAAATAGCATGCCTGGTTCTGGAGTTACGGATGACCTCCATCTGCCCCAAAATTTCATTCTGTAGCAAGGAACCATAGTGCCCTTGGGCTCTTGTTCTGTTGGTGTTTAAGTCTAAATTTTTCAAACACTTCTCTATCAAACATGTCCTTGTAGACTGTCTTATGTTAACCCTCTCCAGGTCATCTCCCACTCTTTCTAAATCTATTTCTGAATTCTTCCATAATAACTCACTATTTCTGAACTTTTTCATAATAACCTCACTATTTCTGAACTTTTTCATAATAACTCACTATTTCTGAACTTTTTCTTAATAACTCACTAATTCTGAACTTTTTGATAATAACTCACTATTTCTGAAATTTTTCATAATAACTCACTATTTCTGAAATTTTACATAATAACTCACTATTACTGAACTTTTTTATAATAACTCACTATTTCTGATCTCTTCCATAATAACTTGCTATTTCTGAATACCTCCATAATAACTCACCCTCAAACCTTCTCTCCTTTATTCATCATAACAATATCATCTAAATTGACCTCTCAATTTTAATCCAAATCATTACATATAATATAGATTATTGAACCTCCTGCACAATTGATTTCTCCTTTCTCTTCTCTTTCTTAAACATCTCTTGTGTTTTACACGGTTCAGTTTACTCTCTCTTGAATATCACTATTTGCTTTTAGTTAATATTCAGGCATGTGAGACTTTAGCTATTCAGCTGATTTCAGCTATTTTCCAAGCTAATTTCACATATTTTCTTCATAATTGACAATTTTGATGAAAAATTGATCAATTTCAGCATGTTGAGACTTTAAGCTATTTAGCTGATTGCTATTTTCAAGCTAATTTCACACACTCACCTCACTCCCTCCCACCTCCTTATTGGCCCCCCAACCCCTCTGCAACAATTGCCATTGCACCATCACAGTCGACGTTCTCCTTGCTTGCCCCCTGTACAACCTTCCCAGAGCTTTCCTCGCTCCCCACAACTCAATTGCGGAGTTCTTTCAGAAAATCCTCCGGATAAAATTATCTCCTTCCTTCATCATGCTTCCCTTTACAATCATATTTAGTCCTTCTCTCCCACCCCCCTCTCTACTTTTTTTTCCACTCATGCACCTCCTCTTTTAATCCCAACTTTCTGACTTTTAGTTCTTGTATTTCTCTCAATCTCCCCCTGTTTTCTTTCCTACCTACCTCTAGAATAATCTAACCTTTCAGGCACAATTTGACCCTCATTGTCATGGTGCCGTTAAGCCCTCATCAAACAAACAAACTAATTTCACCTGCTTTCTGCATAATTGACAATGCTTAGCTATTTTGGTGAGAAAATTGATCAATTTCAGCTACTTTTATAAATCATCACTCACATGTCTGAATATTATTCAACCTCTCTCTATTGCTTTGGAAGTGCTGGCACAGTCTCATCAATCAAATGATCAATCAATCAATCAATTTCTGAATATCTCCTCTTTAATTTTTCTTCAGAGTGGTGTCAAGCCATTACTAAATTCCTCAAAGATCAGTTGACCAAAATGGCGGAGTACCACCAAGCAGTAGGCCCCCTCTCGACGGTGTCATCAAGTACCTCCTTGATGGGTCTATCATCAGATTCAAACATGTCTTCTATACCTCAAGATGTCGAGAATGCCCTCAAGCTGTGGCAGTACAACACAAAACTTGCCGGGTACCTCTACCAGGTATAGATCTTTTCACTCTGAGTTTAACAGAATGTGATTATTTTAGGATTTTGACCAATTAAGTAGTGGGGGAAATTTTCCTTTCCCTACCAATCAGCTGCAGAAAAGGAAAAGGTGTAAGCAACAATGTGCTTACGAATTACCTTCATATATGTATGAAACGTACACTTGCAAGCATTTTTCATACTCTCGGTCCCTGCGTGAATTGTGCAGACAGCAAAGAATCCCCCAGTATTTGATTGGTCGATATGATGCCTCGAGTATACCATTGGTACATTATGAACACATAAATTTCGGCCATGTGACATTATTAAAATTAGTTTTCCAGAAATTGATATTCAGATTTGAAAAGATCTATAGTAGCTAATGAACAACTCTTAAACTTAGTGGACTGTTTACATATATGCATTATTATATCATTATTAGCTCAGGTCCTATACATTATTCCATAGAAGCAGGTAGTCTATACCTACACATGTTGTATTAAATTCCACCTCATGCTACTCCAGGCTCTGATTTGTCTGTGCGTTTGTGACATGGCTTGTCAGGTTCAAGGGGTATGGGATTGGTTGCACTCTGGTATACATATCTTATCTGATCCGCTCACATTTCTCGCAGTCGGGAGTCGACGTAACCATGTACGGGCTTTAGAGCTGTGACCATTTAGCGTGTACACACTACATGCTCACAAATCTTGTAAACGTTTACGAAATACTTCATTGCGAGTAATCGTTTTTCAGACATCATAGTGTCTTGCTGTTGAAAATTATGATTCAATTCACACACACATTCGGCTGACAAATTCAATTCAATGACTTTTTACAAACTGTAAACCCGATTAGCATAATCCTTTAAAATGTGCGAATCACAAATGTGCAGTAATTACCAATGAATGGGGGTATTATGCACTTTGATTTCGCCAAAATCTGAGTAATCTAAGTTGTAAAATGCACTGCGAATGTGCAGCAGTAAACAGTGAAACTAACAATAGGCCTAACATTAGGCCATAAGGCTTTAAATGCCATGCAATTAAGGTCGTTTTACAAGCTGTTAAATCGACCAAAAAGCACTTGAAAAATACTTGAATTGTGACAATCAGTACATTTACATGTAACTATTACCTGATGAGTCAAATAAATTTTGCAAGAAAGAAAAAATATTGCATAATAAACAAAACAGAAAAAGGTTTTAAGAGAGCTGAAATTCTGCATGCGTCGCAAAGATGGCGGCTTTTTTTTCGAGAGGACTGATATTTCAGAACTTCCTGGTTGTGGTGGTGTAGTTTTGAAATGCTTTACGGCGAGGTATATCCTAGGCCTAGTATGCAAGATTTTCACAGAAGAACTTTGAAAGCCGTAGCGAATAGGACAAAAAAGTTACGCGATGTTAAGTTTAAATGACATTGAAAGGAAGTTCTCTGTTCTTTCTAAACTTAATTTCCATGCATATTTTCCATAAAATGATGTATTATACTGTAGAAGTAAACTTTTTACGATTTGGAAAGCAAAAGTCAGCGCCTATTTGGGCAATGGAGTCAGTACTTTTGCCATACTGGTTGCGTGATTTTTTTTACTTAGCCTCGTAGTTTTGGAGCAATTTTGGTGTATTTCCGAAAATTACGGTACTAAATGTGTGTACACGATACACGCTCGCTTTTTTTGGGGTGTACACGTTTACTAAAATCTCTAAACGTTCACAGCTCTAACGGGCTCAGTATGGTTTTGCCAAGTTGGAGGGTAAACTTTATCATTACAGTCAATAGGATATTCTTTATGAATACTTTGTGTCGCCTCAGTCAGTCAGTGAAAATTAATGGTACTCATATATGTTGTAAACTATTATCTAATACATGCCATATATGAAGAAAAATAAATTATGTCCAGTATTTGTTGAAAAATGACAAAAAATAGGTTTTTATCCCATTGACTGCAATGATCATTAAAAAAGCATTATGTCGCCATGCATCACAACATCCCGGATGTCCGACCTTGAGAATAATTTTTACCATTCAATGGGCTCACATTTCTTTTACAGGAGGGTATGTTGGAGTGCCATGACTACCTGTCATGGGTGATTGATACCCTGGAGAAAATAAAAAGTACAGATGACATCACACTGCGCTTCATTTTACCTTACGTTTTCCAGGTACGATTTTACATTTTGTAGATGATTTAAATGAATTGTTTTGTTAGCTTCATGCATATGAAAATTTGGTAGATTTTATTATGAAGGAATTTGAAATAAGAATGATAGTGCATGACCTTTGACACTTGTAGAAAAATAGAGGAATGAAGAATCAAGGTTTTAGCAAAAAATTGTAAATGAATTTCCCAACCAGAGCTTTGCTGTTTATGTTTTGACAAATCTTACCAATCAATTAATTAACTGGGTGTTACAAATATACTGGAAAATGTTTATTGAGAATTAATTGTTTTCAGGGATGCTTCCTTATTATTATCTTGTACACTGTAAACAGTTTTTAAACATCTTTTTAAACATTCAAATGGTTGATGATGTCACTGTCATTTTGAGGTATCACTGCTTAGCCAGCCTTTAAGCAAAAATTAATAAGTGAAGGAAAGCGATTGAAGAAATAACATGAAAGATCTAGAGCTTGGAATTCTATTCTAGATGGACCAAATTGAGGATCTTAAAGACAAATGTCACAGCAGTATATGGATCAAAAAACATTGAGGATGACAACAGCAGACACGGAGACATATTACACAGAAAATGCTTGAAGAGAATACTCAGAAGAAGATGGCCAGAGGAGTTATCCAATGAGCTCTACAAAAGAGCAAAAATGAAGCCACTGAGTCAGTACGATGAAAGAGCGAAGATGGAAACTGATTGGGCATGTACTCTGAATCTAGAGAATCCAACAACAACAGTAGAATACTTCCGACTTGGACACCAGATGGAACAAAAAGAGGGGGAGACAATTGATGACATGGGGAAGAACTGTGGAGAAAGAAGGTGAATGGATTGGGGTTAGGGTTAGGTTTGAAAAGCTGGAACGAGGCTGCAGAAGCAGCGCAAGGTCGTAAAACATGGAAACAGACACTAGAGGCCCCATTCACTAATATTAGGAGATAAAGGGAGTAAGAAGATACTACTATGCCTTCAAATGAATCTTCATGTTTCTTTATTAAAGTGTTTTTCTCTTACAAATTTCATTTAATTATCTAGACGCACTATGAACATGTTAACAGATTTTCCCTTTGAAAATCTGTTAATTTTCACCCCTATTCAAAAATTCACTGGAAAAATCTGTACAAAAGTAGTACAGCTGTTCTTGCAACATCCACAGAATTCATGGCTGTAGTATTTACTAACACTGTGGAAACAACCTTTAAAGAACAGCTGTAAAAATCTTCTACTTAGTAAGTGGTCATAAATCTGTTTGCAGTGAAGGCTAAAGAAACATCCAGAAAGTAGGTATTATTGTTTGACAAATTTATAGCTCCATGTGTTTTTTCAGAGAGCCCTGAATTATTTGGAGATTTTTCTGATGAAAGTGTAATTGAGTTGGAAAACAACTCCTGTTTGTACTGATCTTTATGCATCTGCAGATATGGTCCTAATTTTCCTTACTGCAGTAAACTTAAGATAGGAAAAGTGATCGTTTATTACACCCACAAAATGTCTGTTTTCATTCTCCACATTTTATTTGGAAGTGCATATATCATATTTCTGAATAACTATTTCGGTCAGAGATGTTCAGATTAACAAAAGAAAGAAATTGATTTCATGCATTTTATTTTAGCTCTCGGAAAATAACATGTGCGTGGTTCAGTAATACTATACTAGGCCTATACTATATTCACAACCTGGAATAATTAATTTATGCAATTCTTTGTTTATTCTTCAAATTTTGTTTAAAAAAGGATGGAGTTACTATTTGGGACCATGGGGTGCGAACCGCCATGTTCTCCTCAAATTCCTCAGGCTCACCATTCGTGCCAAGCTTGACTATGGCAATATTGTCTAAAGTGTCGCTCACAACTCTTACCTCAACCACATCAACACCATCCAAAATGAAGCCCTCAGGCTTCATTGTCTGGGTGCCTACAGGACCTCCCCAATCACCAGCCTTCATGTTGAAGGCAAGGAGTCCCCCTTTCTGCTAAGGTGTAGAAAGCTTAGCCTCTCCTATGCTTTTAGAGTACCTCACCAACACCCAGAACCCTGTTTACAACTTCATTAGGTACCCTAATTTCTCCACCATTTTTGATAGGGCTAAAACCCTATCCCCTCCCTTCATCTTACGCATCAAATCAGACCTCCATCTTGGCATCAACCCTGCCACTCTTGGCACCTTCTCCTGGCCCACTTTTCCTCCCTGGGCCACCCTCTCCCTTCTATCCACCTGGGCCTCTCCACTCATCACAAAACCCAAACCCACCCTAACCTCTTCATCAACTTCCAGAACCAAATCAAAGACCAAGTCTCAAACCACACCTCCATCTATACTGATGGTTCCAAGGAAGGCGACAAGACAGCTGCTGCTGCCATCATCTAAGACATCATCCTCGGTAGCAGGCTTCCCGACCACTCGTCCATCTTCTCAGCCGTGGCCAGGGCCATCCTCCTTGCCCTCAACTTTATTCTCAGCCACTCTGCCATCCTCTCTGACTCCTAAGGCTGTCCTTACTTTTTAACTCAATCTTAAATGGGATAATCCCACCTCCTCCTCTGTAAACTCCTTTCGCCCACCCTCTGCAGGAAAAGTATTCTTTTCTTCTGGATACCCAGCCATTTTGGCATTCCTGGTAATGACAGGGCTGATGCAGCCGCTAAGCTTGCCCTCAACCTCCCCCTACCCCAATTGATAAAAACCCTTTCTGACATGAAACCACTTATCGCTTCCCTTGTTCGTGACCGTTGGCAAACCTCATGGGACTTCCAAATTGATAACAAACTCCACGTCATCCAGCCCACCATTCCGATTAAACCCACCATCCACAATCTGTCCCGTGTCTACAACGTTCACATAACCCATCTTAAAATAGGTAACACCCACCTCACTAACTCCCACCCCCTTATTGGCTCCCCCAACACCTCTGCAACAATTGCCATTGCACCCTCACGGTCCATCATGTTCTCCTTGCTTGCCCCTGTACAACCTTCTTAGAGCTTCCCTCGCTCCCCACAACTCAATGGCCGAGCTCTTCCAGAAAACTCTCTGGATGAAATTATCTTCTTCTTTCATCATGCTTCCCTGTACAGCCATATTTAGTCCTTCTCCCCACCCCCTCCTCTCTCTACATTCTTTTTTTCACCCATGCACCTCTTTCGATCCCAGCTTTTTGGCTTTAAGTTCTTGTGTTTCTCTCAATCTCCCCCTGTTTTCTTTCCTTCCTACCGCTGGAATGATCTAACCTTTCAGGCACAATTTGACCCTCGCTGTTGCGGTGCCATTAAGCCCTCATTAAACAAACAACATTATCTATTCTTGTTTAACTTAACTTTGAAATAGAATAAGAAGCATAAAATAAAAACAATGTTACATGTACTCAACCAGGGTATTATTATCTCCCAGATTGATGAAAACACCCCAATCACATTTTCTTTATGAAGTATGTATTCTACATATAAAGTATGTATTCTTCATATGAAGTATGTATTCTACATATGAAGGATGTATTCTACATATAAAGGATGTATTCTACATATGAAATATGTATTCTACATATGAGCTATGTATTCTACATATGAAGTATGTATTCTACATATGAATGATGTATTCTACATATGAAGGATGTATTCTATATATGAAGTATGTATTCTGCATATGAAGGATATATTCTACATAAGTATGTATTCACATATGAAGTATGTATTCTACATATGAAGGATGTATCCTACTTATAAAGTATGTATTCTACATATAAATTATGTATTCTACATATGAAGTATGTATTCTACATATGAAGTATGTATTCTACATATGAATATATTTTCTACATATGAAGTATATATTCTACATATAAAGTATGTATTCCACATATGAAGTATGTATTCTACATATGAAGGATGTATTCTACATATGAAGGATGTATTCTGCATATAAAGTATGTATTCTACATATAAATTATGTATTCTACATATGAAGTATGTATTCTACATATGAAATATATAGTCTACATATGAAGTATGTATTCTTCATATAAATTATGTATTCTACATATAAAGTATGTATTCTACATATGAAGTATATATTCTACATATGAAGTATGTATTCTACATATAAATTATGTATTCTACATATGAAGTATGTATTCTACATATGAAGTATATATTCTACATATGAAGTATGTATTCTACATATGAAGTATGTATTCTACATATGAAGTATGTATTCTACATATGAAGTATGTATTCTACATATGAAGTATGTATTCTACATATGAAGTATGTATTCTACATATGAAGTATGTTCTCTACATATGAAGTATGTATTCTACATATGAAGTATGTATTCTACATATGAAGTATGTATTCTACATATGAAGTATGTATTCTACAAGTAATATACGAAAAGATAGGAAACATCAATACAATACCACTTCTTTTTTTTTCTTTTCTTGTTTATATATTTTTCATTCTTTTCACTTTCTTGCTATCAAAACAATAACGCAGATTGATCTTTCCAACCCCAAGAGTCATAGATTTTCTCTGTGACGCCCACTGGCCTGTTTATCTTTTATGGGGAAGTGACAGCTCTAGAACACATTTATTATTCCTCTGGTGTTTGGAGAGAATTTCACAGCAGAGAATTTCAGAGGAAATCCAAGATAAAAAGTACAGATTTTTTCATGGCAGTGAATTTTGCAGAACATTTTAACAGATTTCTGACAAATTCACATCTGTTAAAGTGTTCCTAGTGAAGCTCAAACAAACACAGTATTTTCTGCATGTGTGCTTGTTATTGTTTTTCACTTAATTTCAGAAATACTTATTCCCATAAATATTAAAGCACTATGGACAGCTAAAGGCAACGTAGGCTTAATTGGTTTAAAATATGATTTAATCCATTGAAACAGCAAAAACTTTTATCAAAATTAGTTGAAAATTTCACTTTACAGCATTTCTAATTTGTAGCTGTTATTGCACAATAATATGTGACATCAGCATGCGTGCACCAGGTTTGAGTCTCACCGTAACTACTAGGTTACAATGCAGTGTTTTTCATCTTTCCTTTCTAAAATTATAGATTAGCATCATTGGAAAGGAAATTTTATAAAGAATCTAAATATGTAACACAAATCTCTGTTTGCAATATTGACAAAAGTTATACTTGTGCCAAATTATATGTGCCAAGTTATATTTGTTGACCAAATTTAGCCAAAAATTGCCTAATTTTGCATATTTTTGTCCACTTATTTCCTAATTTGGCTTTCATTACTTAAAAGCTAAATATCTTAACTTCCATTCCAACCAAACTTGTAATGAAAGAAAGGTTGTCAAAAATGCATATGAAAAAAAACAAGTTACGAAAATTGGGCTTGCATTTTTTAAAGCCCTGGTAGAGTGAGGGTTAAATCTGCTAGATGTTCATGGTCCTTTAATGTTCATGCACATGACTATGTAGGATGTGCTCATTTCTTTCTCCTCTTATATCCAGTATGTAGATGAATTTGTCAAAAGTCAAATGCTGTCTCGACGATTAGCCTACTTCTGTTCCAAAAAACTAAACAATCTTCTTTCAGAGCCGCACTCCAGCAGCACTGGACATGGAATTGGGTAGGCTTTATTGAAATATATTTGTATTATATTTTCTTAAAGGATTAGTTCAGTGGTCAAGCTTGTCCATCTTATATGAAAGAGGCAGTGGTCAAGCATGTCCATCTTATATGAAAGAGGCAGTGGTCAGGGATTTCAAAAGAAACAAAATGGTGAAGAAAGTATTCAAATATCTTATTCTGTTAAGGAGATATTCAAGTTTAAAGCTCTGTCTTGTGTAGAAATGACTGTGTAGTAAGACTACTATGGAAAGTTGGTGTCTTCATTCCTCACATTCTTAGCAATTAATTTATTTTAAAGAAATTTTATTTAAATTTTTTATTATTTAAATTATTTTTCCTCCAACTTTCTTCAGGTAGTACATTATAAATATCTGTACTAGATTCAGTTTGACTACTTTTCTGACATATCCCATGGTTTTTAAGCCTTAAAATCGTAGGACAAATTATGATAAAATACATAACGATTTTGAGGAATCTGAGGCTATGACATCAGAACTAGTCTGATTTGAGTCTTTTCTACACAAATGATACCAAATTTTAATCTTTGATATCTCCTTAAAGTAATATGATTTTTGAATGGTTTCTTCACTATTTTGTTTCTTTTGAAGTCCTTGTTCATATTATATAGATTTGCTTGACCACTGAATTTATCCTTCAAGCAAGATCAAAGTTTTCATTTTAAAATCTGGAGAAGGAAACAAACATTCTTGATGTAGTTTTGGCATTAGCTATGTTTGTGGATAGAGATTGTTGGGGAGGGGAGGTGGCGACTAGCAGGAGGAAAATATTATTGGCAACTCTTCAGTTAGAAAAAGAAGCTCAAGGTGTAATGCATTAAAAAACACTTTTCTGTAATCAATTTCATGTTCATCAAGAAGCATGCATTTGTGTGAAATTAAGAGTTTGATGCCATCATGCATGATTTCAAAAACCTTATTTTCTTAAAAATATGTTCAAAAAATGAAGACATTCCAAGCTTCCAACACATTGTCTTTAACAATACAGAGGGTAATCCATGCTTTGGGACATTATTCTGTATTTTTGTGTTTGTAGAGATATTTGATACATTTGATATAAATCTCTTTGCAGAATGCACAGCGCCCCAAGTCCACCAGTCAACCATAGTATATCAACCTCCTTCTCAGAGTATCTGTCTTGCCCTCAGCATCGTATAATTGTTTTAATTCTGTCTGCGATGCTTCAAACTATAACTTTGAAATGTCCTAGCGCCCTTGTGTGGATCAACACGTCCGATGGTAAGGAGAAGAATCCTGGCCCGGGCTCTCCTCTAGACGTCTTGCCGTTCCCTCCATCGTCACTACCGCTTGCAGGTACACCAACTGTAGAAAATCACCAGGTTTGTAGAAAAGCTTGTCCATTTTGCGAGTGGAAATAGATTTATCACTTGTTTGAACTGTAGACAATGTCATTGTGGGCTTGAAGCTCAAATTTGAAAGACATATATGATAATATCAGCTAGATTGTTTTGAAGTAAAAAGTAGTCATGAAAATCCAAAAATAATCATAAAAAAAAGTATTATCCACGGTGTCTATTGAATTATCACAGTGGAAAATCTAAGCATTGAATTCACATAAATAAGTGAACAACGGCTCCACAGATGACATTGCAAATTTGGTAAAATAAGAAGACCTGAAAATGTAAAAAGTGGTAAAATTGTCATTTTTTCACAGATTTTGACGGAGTGGTTGTGCCATTATCATGGTTTGCAGTAGATTTGCGAACATACTAGCCACAGTTGCATTTGTCCAGTATCACTACCTCTGTAACCGCTTAAAGGGAATGGCAGTGACTTAAGTGTGCTTGCTTGTATATAATTGTCTGCTTCTCTTACTGACTCCACTGTGTATAATCTTATACAGACATGTCACGTACCAAAATTAATCCAGAAATGGGCAGGGTGCCAAAGACTAAAAGTGGCTATTTATGACAGAGCAAGGGCCATGCACCAACAAGTTTGAGGGACTGAAGTGGAATTAATAATAATAATAATAATATACAGTTCTTATAAAGCGCAACACACACTAAAGTCGCATTGCGCAAAAAAACGAAACAAAAAACAAATAAACAAAAGAGGGGGGAAAATAGGGAAACAATTTGTAGGAGTGAGAAAAGATGTGTTTTTAACAATGATTTAAAGTTAGTTACAGTTTGAGCCTCTTTGATACATGCTGGTAGCTTGTTCCAGAGAAAAGCAGCTGAAGATTGAAACAAACGATGACCATATGACTTTGTAGAAACAGAAGGAGACAGGAGCGATAACTTAGAACTGTAGCGTAATTAAGAGAGAAATCATTGTAGGGTCTCTGCATCTGCTTGAATTGGGGAAACTATAAACAGCATGACAAGAAGGCAAAGCATTTCTCACACATGTTTTGTGTACAAAATGTAGGGGTTGGTGAAGAATGGGGCAGGGTGCAAACAATGCGGGACAGAGTGCAAACAATGCTGGGCTGGGTGCAAACAATGTGGGGCGGGTTGCAGGCCATGCGGGGTGGGGTGCGGACCATGCGGGGCAGGGTGCAAACAATGCAGGGCAGGGTGCAAACAATGCTGGGCTGGGTGCAAACAATGCGGGCGGGTGCAGGCCATGCGGGGGAGTGCAGACCATGCGGGGTGGGTGCAAACAATGTGGGGTGGGTGCAGACAATGCGGGGCGGTGCAAACAATGCGGCGGGTACAGACCACGGGTCAGTGCAACAATGCTGGGCGGGTGCAACAATGCGGGTGGGTGCAAACCATGCGAGGCGGGTGCAAACAAAGCGGGGCGGGTGCAAACAATGCGGGGCGGGTGCAAACAATGCGGGGCGGGTGCAAACAATGCGTGGCAGCTGCAAACAATGCGGGGCGGGTGCAAACAATGCGGGGCGGGTGCAAACAATGCGGGGTATGGTAGAGCATAACACGGTAAGAGCTAGACTAGGGTTTGCATGTTGAGCTTTGTATATAGCTTACATGCATGATGTATTGTTCTGGGTTCAAATTAAGTCATATTTAGTCATGTTTTGCTACAATTGTTATGAACCTGTAAGCATTTATCAGCTTGCAAATACCAGATGTGACTATCATACCACTTTTTGCTGCCTTTGTTTAGATACGTGCTGACATTCGCAATGTTGAGAATCAAATCCGAATGAGGAGTAAAGCAGTGGAGGTCAGGTGGTCTTCGGACAAATGTCAAGAGTCGGACACAGGTGATGCATGTTTTACAGTATGAATGTCTCAAATATTGCTAAAAATAGTTAATTAAATATTTAAATTGCTTGTTAAAAACCATAGTTCTGTGAGCGCAACTCAATTGCCGAGCTCTTCTAGAAAAACCCTTCGGATAAAATTACCTTCTCACTTCATCATGCTTCCTTCTACAACCATATTTAGTTCTCCTCTTTCACCCCCTTCCCCTCCCTCCTTCCCTCCTTCTCTCTACTTTTTTTTCTTCTTTTTTTCATCCATGCACTTCCTCTCTCGATCCCAGCTTTCTGGCTTTTAGTTCCCATGTTTCTCTCAATCTCCCCTTGTTTTTTTTTCTTCCTACCTCTGGAATAATCTAACCCCTCAGGCACAATTTGACCCTCGCTGTCGTGGTGCTGTTAAGCCCTCATCAAACAAACAAACAAACATTCTGTGAGCGTCTTTCATATTTTGTATGTCATAACTTAGATATTTCTTATCATTTCTTATAGTGCTGTCATGACATATTAATTATCGCAATATCTGTTTTCCCACAACATGAAATATGCCTCTCGCGACATATCGCAATACCAAAAATTAATACTCAAGTAAGAAATTTTTGCATAACTAGGCTAGGCTACTTTGAACGTTACAATTCTAACGCTACGGTACTAAATCTGAAAGTCAAGTTTAGGCCATTAAAAACCTGTAAAATAATCGTGAAACATAAAAACAACTAAATAAAAACCATGCTCTGTCACCACACACTGGCACACGCTGATGTAAGTTGGCAAAAAGAACGGAAAATTGGTCCAGAATGTGCCAATCAGGCTCTTACTTCGATGATTCATGGTCACGTTGGCTTAGCTGAATTACCAAACGTAACACGTGCATGATGCATGATGAACATAATAGTCATGCGATCATGTCGTCTGCTAGATCTGCAAATCATTTTTTCTTGCATTCATCATATCATGGAGTACATTGTAACTCCACGTTAGTGATATTAACAATTTGTGTCGAGAGTCAGTTTTCTTGAAAAGTATCGTAATATACGATATATCGCAATTTTTTTCTCCATGATAATCGATACGTAATAGAGCCAAGTTGTGACAGCATTAATTTTGTATCAGGGTTGAGGTAAGTAAGTCTTGTGGACTTGTTGCCTTCTGGATCTTTTACAAATCAGGACTTGCAGACAGGCATCGTAAACACTTCACACATGGGCAGTAACAGGCAGCCAGGGTGGACATTTAATGTAAACACTTCACACATGGGCAGTAACAGGCAGCCAGGGGAACATTTGATGCGTGATCATCCCAAAAATCATTTAGCCTTGACTTAAAACTGTTGATCGATGGGGAACTAACTACACAATCATTCAAACTGGTCTTAAGTATTGATAATGCAAAAAGCAAAAGTGGATAAATGACGAGTTGTCCTGCATCTAGTTTTCTTTAGTTTCCATGTGTGACCTCTTGTCCTGGAATCCGTATCTCTCTCTCAACATTAATGTCATCCAAACCATGTAATTTTATGAATTATTGAATCATTATGCGTCTACAGTATATTAAAGTGATGGTATGCCAATGATTCTTAAATGATCACAGGTCTTGGATGCTCTTTTCTGAACTTTTTCAATCTTCTTGGCACCCTGTTTAGTATAAGGGTTTCACACTGGCATGCAATATTCTAAGACTTGTCTCTCTAAAGCTTTGTAAATAAATCAAAATATTGCAATATAGTCATATGTCTCAACATTTTTTTCCATGATTATACATATCTAGTAACGTATGTTGTAATTTCAAGTTTAATGTTGTGGCAGAGTATTTATATACACATTTAATGTAAGGGGAAAAGGCTGTTCACTTGGAAAAGGCTGTTCACGTGGGGAAAAGGCTCTTCACGTGGGGAAAAGGCTGTTTAGTGGGGAAAAGGCTGTTCATGTGGGGAAAAGGCTGTTCACGTGGGGGAAAAGGCTGTTTATGTGGGGAAAAGGCTGTTCACGTGGGGAAAAGGCTGTTCATGTGGGGAAAAGGCTGTTCACGTGGGGAAAAGGCTGTTCGTGTGGGGAAAAGTCTTTGAACAGTGCATTAAATTCTATGTAAACACGATGCCTAAATAGTAAGCTATTTGAAAACTTTTTGGGTTAGATAGTTTAAAATGTGTAAAAGCAAATTAAAAGAAATGGGAAGGGAAAAAAAAAAAACATGAAAGAATACATATTCACCTGTTGTAAAAATGGGATATATCATTCAGTCAAGGTAGTGCATTACCAAGATTTAATGTGCTGGTCATGACAAATGCAAATAATCAAAATACAATTTTACAACAGCCCATAGCTGTCTAGAATTCGAGTTAAGTTAAATCCCATCAAGCATTGCGGGCTTATAGAGCAGGTGCTTATACCTGGTTTCCATGGTACTAAGCAGATTAGAGTACTTGACTTTCCTGGATGGGACACCAGTCCATAGCAGGTTAACTCCCTAGCCAAACCTGGTATCATTTCACAGCTGAGTGTTCAGTATCAGTGTCTCTGTCATCATTTAAAGGGAATTGCAGTGGCTTAAGTGTGCATCACAGTCCATCACAGGTTAACTCCCCAGCAGTAAACTGGTACTCATTTCACAGCTGAGTGGACTGAAGCAAGTAAAGTATCTTGCTGAAGGACTTGCTGAAAGATGCCCTAACCACTGTACTACTGAACTCCCTGATATAAATTTATTATCTTTTTTCTTCTAAGGTTATGCCATCAGCAAGGTTCTCCAACGCAGGAATACCTCGATAGACACAACTTTGAGAGATGTGACTCGAGCAATTCTTTGGACTCGCTATACCACAAGATATTCCGAGGTCCAATCCAGTTCAGGGATGGGTCAGAGATCCCATGTGGGGATGAAGCTATTGTCAACCTCCTGTGTGAATGGGCGGTGTGCCCCCAAAGAAGTGGGGAATACAGAGCGTTTGTGGTGGCTCACTTACTGGAGAGGAGAATGGTCATGCTAGAGGCAGAGGTTTGTCAAAGAATATTTTTAAAGGACTGTGATTACTGTTTATCAAGTTAAAACTTAAAATGAGATTTTTGTAACTATTTAATGATTTTCAAAGATATATGCAGTGTGATTGCTGTTTAGAAAGTTAATAGTTTGGTTTTCTAAACTTCTAAAGATTGTCAAGGATTTATTTTGTATGATTACTGTTTATTATGTTAAAAGTTTTATTGAACTTTTTAACGAATGTTAAAGATTTGTTCTATATGACTGCTGTTTATAAAGCTGAAAGTTGAGTTTTTAATATTTTTTAAATGTTAATATGTAATATGGCTAATTTTTTTTTCTTGAATCAAAAGATTTCACATGATTGCTGTTTATTAAAAAAGTTGTTAATTATGTAAGAAAACATTTTTTTTGTTATGAAAAAGATTATCAATGTCTAGTCATAGCTTTAACGTTTATATGTAAAGTTCTGTGTTTGATGCTCTTGAGGGAAAAGGTCTATGGACAGCTACAAATTTACAAGGTATTTTACAGTTGGGAATAGCATTTGACAAATAAACCTGAAGGTAACCGGGAATTGAACTTGGCAATTACTGTTCTACAGAAAGAAGTCTGGTTGCTCTGAGAATTTGATGTGCATACATAACATAACATAAGATGACAGGCTAAGAAGGGTTAATACCCCATAAAAAGCCCAAACTAACACCACCACCACCACCACCACAAAACAAAAATCAAAGACTCATTGAGTTAATAAAAACTTATCAGTGTTGACTTTGAAATTGTGAACAGAATTGGAGCTTACCACCAACTCATTCCACTCATTAATAACTCGTTGCCAAAAGCTAAAACACTGAATATTTATGCATGAGAACTCTATGGTCAACTTCAAACTGTTACCACGTGTCACATGAGGATTACCTGAAACATGCAAGAAATAACAGGAAGTGATGTTTGATACAAACTGGGCCAATAATTGAGTTGTCCAATAGGCAGACCCAGCGAAAATGATGGGTACCCTGATATGATTTTTGATTGTTCATGGCAACTTTACAAGTGAATTTTCAATCCCAGGTTGGGACTGTTTGGGGTTGAAAGTTAGATCAGTATTAACCCTTGTCAGGCTGGATGGTCTGTGGTTTACTCACCTCCTGCATGATGTGCGGTTGCGTGGTCTGTGGTCTACTCACCTCCTGCATGATGTGTGGTCTGTGGTCTACTCACCTCCTGCATGATGTGCGGTTGCGTGGTCTGTGGTCTACTTACCTCCTGCATGATATGCGGTTGCGTGGTCTGTGGTCAACTCACCTGCATGATGTGCGGTTGCGTGGTCTGTGGTCTACTGACCTCCTGCATGATGTGCGGTTGCATGGTCTGTAGTCTACTCACCTCCTGCATGATGTGTGGTCTGTGGTCTACTCACCTCCTGCAGGTTGTGTGGTCTGTGGTCTACTCACCTCCTGCAGGTTGCTTGGTCTGTGGTCTACTCACCTGCAGGTTGCGTGGTCTGTGGTGTACTCACCTCCTGCATGATGTGCGGTTGCGTGGTCTGTGGTCTACTCACCTCCTGCATGATGTGCAGTTGTGTGGTCTGTGGTCTACTCACCTCCTGCATGATGTGCGGTTGTGTGGTCTGTGGTCTACTCACCTCCTGCATGATGTGCGTTACAAAATATGGATTGACAGAGAGGATTTACTTTATACAATTTCTGTACTTCCTTTTCCCTTTCTGTAGAGAAATGGTGATCAAGAGAATGCAGAAAATAAAAACAACCTCAATAATTCTCAGGATATGAGCAGCTCAGGACCTCCTTTGTACCAGAATGCACTGCAGCACTTCCTGGATACCATTGCTCCAGTTGTAGGTTAGTGTCAATTGTACTATGATAGAGTTCTCACGTTTTTGTGTAAAGGATGAACCTCTTTTTCAGAAATATGTTATCCATTTGGTTCCTACATTTTATACTTGGTATTAAAAATCATGGTTGCTACCTAACTTGATCCTCATCAAAACTTTCTGAGGTCTCTGTTACTATGCTTTTATATTAGGGCTGTGCATTTTTGTTTAATAGCCCAAATGGCAAAATTTATGTTTTTAAATGGTACCCCCCCCCTCCTATTTCTCTCTCCTCATCCTTCCCATCCCCCTTCCTTCATAAAAAAAAAAAAAATGAGCTTTATAGTGTGGAAAAATATTATGGACATTTTTGCGAACTGGTTCTATCCCTACAACAAAACTATTGTGATGGTTGCCCCAAAAATAAACAAGGAATGTCACAAAACGTGAGTAGGGGGATAATATAATACTAGTCAAAATTAAAGATCAATGGTTTGAACCTGCTTAAAGCTGATGCTGAAATAAAGTATCACAAAGTAAATTCACTGCATTTTGCAAGTATTTTAATATGTTTTCAACACTCCTAGCCGGCTGAACAAATTTCAAAAGTGCACCACCAATGTAAAAAAAATTTTTTTAAAAATGAACTTTTTTTTACGATTGTTTTGCCACCTTTACTCATCAGGTAATCTTTGCATTTATTTGTAGTGAACATAACAATTGGAGAAACTTTTTGTATGTGTATGTCTGGGTCTGTTTTATAGCTTGTAAGATGGGTCTTATCTAGGGCAGATTTATGCCTACTAAAGTAGCATTGTCCGATTTTTGTCTGTTTATCAGGCCTACTGCATATTCACGGTGCATCATAAGCTTTAAATTAATTATAAACTTCCTACAGTTTTAAATAAAGGCGTCGAAAATCTTTCCATGAAAAATTGTGACAAATAATATTAATTATACATTTTATATACTTCCCTCTTTCACAATTTAATGTACTCTTTGCACAATTACATGGGGGATGTTTTTAAAGCACATATACTACATATACTGTTGTTTACTCAAGAAATCTAAACAATTTTTTTTTTTTTAGGATCAGAAGTACCTCTAAATTCTGTGAATTAAAGTGAAAAATATCCATATTCATAAGTAATTAGTGCAAATTTTATCTGCTCGCGTTAAAATGTGTTAGGCCCTATGTTGATCATGTGTATAGTTTGATTACCGAGGAATATCGCTCATAAATATTGTGGGAAAAGCATTTGTCAAAGTAGCCCTAAAGATATTGCAGCCATTAGTAAAGGCACTGCTTACAAATTTGTCCTGCAATTTTGAAGCAACAAATTTCATCTCAACAAGCTTTGCATCATAAAATTGTATTAGTCCAAGCCCTATGTGTTGACAAACAATCATTGATTGTATAGTTTGATTACCAGTGGGAGAATATCTTGAAGGAGCATCATAAATAGTTTTTGTTTGGGGAAATATATAAAAGTTCCATTTGAAAAAAGTAGCCCTAAAGATATTGCAGCTGCTTGCCGAGTGCATATACCCTGAGTCACAGTGCAGGTTTAGAGTGGAAAGGTCTACAATCAACATGATATTCTCATTTAAGCAGGTACAGCAGAAATATTGCTCACCGTAAACTTTTGGATGATTTTATGAAATATTTAAACCAAGATTCCTTCATTTACATATATAATCAGCATAGCCCTATCTTTATATTCAGATGACACCCTTTATATTTCTTTCTTTGATGCACAGATGAATCTAGCTCGCCAGAAGAGAAGAAAGCTTTTGGCAACCTCATTCTCCTGTTCAGTCAGCTGATCCAGTATGATGTGTTCTCATTGGATAATTACATGTGTCTCCTTATTGCGAGGGGGCATTTGTCCAACAGCTCCCCGCTGCCTATCCCTGGACTGTCGTTCAACACAGGGGTTGATGGCATTGGTTTATCATCTAAACTTGGGGTAAGATGAGATGAAATTGATGAAAATATGTCTGGAGTTGTTTTGTGCTCCTTTTTATTAGTGCTGTCACGACATGGCTTTATTACATATTGATTATCGTGGAGAAAAATATTGCGATATATCATAGTATCGCGATACTTCTCAAAAAAACTGACTCAAGACACAAATTGTTAATATCACTAACGTTATATGATCATAGAGTTATAATTTACTCCATGATATTATGAACGCAAGAAAAAATGATTTGCAGATCTAGCAGACGACATGATTGTGTGACTATTACGTTCATCACGCATCACACACGTGTTTGGTAATTCAGCCAACGTGACCGTGAATCATTGAAGTGAGAGCCTGAGTGGCACATTGTAGACCAGTTTTTCGTTCTTTTTGCCAACTTACATCGGTGCGTGCCAGTGTGTGGTGACGAAGTGAGAGCCTGAGTGGCACATTGTAGACCAGTTTTTCTTTCTTTTTGCCAGAGCCCCATTGTAGACCAGTTTTTCTTTCTTTTTGCCAACTTACATCGGTGCGTGCCAGTGTGTGGTGACGAAGTGAGAGCCTGAGTGGCACATTGTAGACCAGTTTTTCTTTCTTTTTGCCAACTTACATCGGTGCGTGCCAGTGTGTGGTGACGAAGTGAGAGCCTGAGTGGCACATTGTAGACCAGTTTTTCTTTCTTTTGCCAACTTACATCGGTGCGTGCACGAAGTGAGAGCCTGAGTGGCACATTGTAGACCAGTTTTTCTTTCTTTTGCCAACCCACATCGGTGCGTGCCAGTGTGTTACATCGGTGCGTGCCAGTGTGTGGTGACGAAGTGAGAGCCTGAGTGGCACATTGTAGACCAGTTTTTCTTTCTTTTTGCCAACCCACATCGGTGCGTGCCAGTGTGTGGTGACGAAGTGAGAGCCTGAGTGGCACATTGTAGACCAGTTTTTCTTTCTTTTTGCCAACTTACATCGGTGCGTGCCAGTGTGTGGTGACGAAGTGAGAGCCTGAGTGGCACATTGTAGACCAGTTTTTCGTTCTTTTTGCCAACTTACATCGGTGCTTGCCAGTGTGTGGTGACGAAGTGAGAGCTTGAGTGGCACATTGTAGACCAGTTTTTCGTTCTATTTGCCAACTTACTTGCCAGTGTGTGGTGACGTGGTGACGAAGTGAGAGCCTGAGTGGCACATTGTAGACCAGTTTTTCGTTCTATTTGCCAACTTACATCGGTGCGTGCCAATGTGTGGTGACGGAGCACGCTTTTTAATTAGTTGGTTTTATGTTTGACGATTATTTTGCACGTTTTTAATGGCCTGAACTTGACTTTTTAGATTATGTACCGTAACATTAGAATTGTATTGTACGAAGTAGCCTAGCCTAGTTGCACGGAAATTTTTTAGTTGAGTATTAGTTTTTGGTATTGCGATATGTCGCGAGAGGCATATTTCATGTCGTGGGAAAAGAGATATCGCGATAATCGGTATGTCATGGCAGCACTACTTTTTACAAAGCTTAAGAAAAAAAACACTCTTGCTCTTGAATACTGTTTTCAACTATGCATTCCTAAAATTATCAATCCACAATTCTGGTTTTACAAATTGATTCGCATCTTTTATGCCAAGAAGTATGCAAGAAGGTACTATCATTTGGAATGTGCTGGCTTGGCCCTGCCGTGATTTAGGCTGTCGATCTTTTGGCTGGGAAATGGTTGCATGTACCAATCATTTACTCCCTTATATGTCTACAGTCTTCTTTAAAAGTGAACTTCTTGTTGTTCATTGATTTACATAAATTGTTATTTAAATCTGTGTAGAGATAAATAACTATTTGAATCAGCTTAAAAATCAGTCTTAAATGTCCATTGAAATAGCTGTTTTATTTGATGAGATATGGCTGGTCAATTTCCACTGTATGTTAAGTTTGTGATATATGACTTATCATAATCGTAATATAACTCTTTAACTTTCTTTCCGAAATCTCAGCTACTAAAAATGATGACAAGATCCTACTAGAAATTGATAGGAGGTGTGGTAAAGACCTAAAATTATTGGTCAGAATCTGCTGTACTCCACATTATTAACCTTTTCGGGTTTCTAAATAGGCCACGCCCACCATAGCAATGCAGTAACTTTGTGGGGCAAACAAACCTCAAATCCGATCGTGCATTACCAATGCGTTGACATTTAGATGTTTACAAGGCCTGCTGCAAGCTTTGATTCATTTATGGCACTTCTCCGGATCTTTATAGAGTTTTTAGCAAATAGGATAAACAAAATTCAGTTTGCTAACTTTCTGGGTAACAGCAATCAGATTTACAAAGCCCACAGTGGGCCGTAAGCGCAATTTTTGTTCACCATTTTGCCTTCACTCAGTCTGTGTGTGCAGAAATTTGTTTTGTACAGTAAGTTGCATTGACTACATGAGTGCGCGCCATTAGCTAGCTGTACTGTGCCAGAACCGAGTAAGATGTTTGCCCCCACTTAAGTTATGCAGATTTTGTTGCTAGGCAATTTTATGCGGTGATTGGTTAAAACAAGCTGTTAATCATTAAACCCAGAAAGGTTAATTATGACAATCTGGAAGCAAAGCATTTACTGTACATGACAAAATATCAAGGTAAGCCGGTCATACTTAAAATTAGCATAAAATATGCATATTGATGCTTGAAATTTCAAAAAGCTGTAGGGATGGTCAATTTGAGTTTGATGAAATTTTTGACAAATACCTGGTTTTTCATTAAATATTAAACAATTTAACTAATGTTGCATCTTCACATCCATAGACCTTTAAATCCCCAATACTTCATTTTCTTACTCCCCTCTTTATTCATAGAAGGAGGATATTGATGACTCCAGGGAAGATTCCTCAGACAGGGATGATTATGACATCTTTGACAAGCCCCCTCCAGCCCCAGCTCCACCCCCTCCTAGAAAGGAATCCCAAACATTCCAAGAAAAATTCCTCGAATTTGAATCCAATTCTGAAAACTTTGATGATGACCAAGAGAGCCAAGATTCCGAGGAACAGGAAAAGAAGTCAGAGGAAGAGAGCAGATCACCGTCTCCTCCGTTCCCAAAAATAAATCGCCATCTCTTGTATGCGAACCACTTTCCAATTCCACAAGAAGAAATTTCGACTCACGAAACGAACCAAAGACTGCTGCTCTTGTATGGGTTTGGGAAAGCTAGGCAAGAGGTACGGCGTTATATCAGACAGGTGGGGCGGGATGTTTTACAAGTGGTCAGTGATCCGTACGCCCGGAGGAATCTGCGAGATTCCTCCGCCAGTACGTCCAGCAAACGATCTCGCTCTCAGCACAGTTCCAGTGATGAGATTGCCATTTTAAGGTTAAAAGCTCTCCCATATTTCGATCAGTATATATTGACGACAGATGCAGCCAACAAAATCCTTGAGAGAGTGCAGAATTGTGGGAAGGGTAACCAACAGGAGAGCCTACCTGTGTTGGAACAGATCACTTGTGTGCTTGACCTATTAGAGAGTGCACTGAATATTCATGGGTTGCTGGATTTCATTACAAAGGTCAGTAAACAATGGTTAAAGGAATATTCCCATGTTTTTCGTAACCTTTAATAAGACAGAAAAATTTTAGCAACAATTTAGTACAAAAATTATGTTGATATGTTATTCTTACCAGGAGATATTCAAATTTTAAGGTTCACAAAAAATGCCAATACATTAAGAATTTTTGGCCCTTACACCCCTCCAACCCGACACCCTTGATTTTCTCAAAATCAGTGGTAATCCACACCATTCAACCCGAGAGACTTCACAATTCATTGACCAGCAACCACCTATTGTTACACCATACACAACACAAGTGGTAATTTATTTCCAAGTGACAGCATCTTTATAGTCTATTCACACTTCACTTGTGCTCCTGTTACACTGTACACAATAGGTCATTCATCTGGGGCTCAAGCTACATAAATTCTGTGTAGAGTGATGCGAATCAGATTAGTCTTTGGCTGAGTCTAAATATAAATATACATTATATGCTTGGGAGGACTTTGTGCAAGGCCCATTAATGATTGATCGACCATTCCTCATGAGGATGGCTATTTCTTCATGTAAATGAATAGGAAAAAGCTCAGTATGACATCACAGCAACACATTCTCCCACAAAGTTGATGTAATTCATGAAAATCTATCATGTAAGTAAAACCTGCTAGAAAAATAATTTGACGAAAGTTTGATATTTATATACATTGCCAAATATATCCTACTTCAATAACTTTCGGAAAATTATTTCTAATCATACAGAAACAACCAATTAACATTCAAAGAAATACATAAACATTTGCAATGGAATTGCCTTTATGACATTCAAATACGAATTCATCATACTGTACAAAAACTTTAAAATGCAATTGGGAAATCTCTAAACATCCATACCTCCTGAACGAAATATGATATCAACCTGATTTTTGCACTAAATTGACTCTAAAACTATGCTCTTTCAAATAAAATTTTACAAAACCATGGGAATATTAAAAATAAACCTTTGGGAATATTCCATTAAATACCATTACCATCATCAGAATAAGATTGCAGCTGTACAAATTTCGGGATCACTGATAGGAGTATTTCCGTGAATTTTCATTTTCATATATATGATAGAGGACTATTACAGAAGCAAATGTGGAAAAAGAGGTAAAAAAAACAAAAAAACAAAACATGTTTATCTTATTCCGTTGAGATGTTATTGCATTTCAAAGATGTTTACAGTGTGTTGAAAAGTGACCTTGTGGTGCACAGTGTGATGTCATAATTGCCGATCCAAAATCAATGTTTATGTATTTCTTTAAAAATTAATTGTCCGTTTCTAAATTGTGGGAAATATTTTTTGTTTTACTTTTTAGGTGGGGTCTAATATGCCCTTTACAAGAACAAGAATTTTCCCATCTGCTTATGTACCTGACATGCTTATGTACCTGACATGCTTATGTACCTGACATGCTTATGTACCTGACATGCTTATGTACCTGACATGCTTATGTACCTGACATGCTTATGTACCTGACATGCTTATGTACCTGACATGCTTATGTACCTGACATGCTTATGTACCTGACATGCTTTATGTACCTGACATGCTTATGTACCTGACATGCTTATGTACCTGACATGCTTATGTACCTGACATGCTTGTACCTGACATGCTTATGTACCTGACATGCTTATGTACCTGACATGCTTATGTACCTGACATGCTTATGTACCTGACATGCTTATGTACCTGACATGCTTATGTACCTGACATGCTTATGTACCTGACATGCTTATGTACCTGACATGCTTATGTACCTGACATGCTTATGTACCTGACACATGTACCTGACATGCTTATGTACCTGACATGCTTATGTACCTGACATGCTTATGTACCTGACATGCTTATGTACCTGACATGCTTATGTACCTGACATGCTTATGTACCTGACATGCTTATGTACCTGACATGCTTATGTACCTGACATGCTTATGTACCTGACATGCTTATGTACCTGACATGCTTATGTACCTGACATGCTTATGTACCTGACATGCTTATGTACCTGACATGCTTATGTACCTGACATGCTTATGTACCTGACATGCTTATGTACCTGACATGCTTATGTACCTGACATGTACCTTATGTACCTGACATGCTTATGTACCTGACATGCTTATGTACCTGACATGCTTATGTACCTGACATGCTTATGTACCATGTATGTACCTGACATGCTTATGTACCTGACATGCTTATGTACCTGACATGCTTATGTACCTGACATTATTAATGAAAGCTGACATTCTAAATGAAAGAAATATTAATTTTCATTGATAGAAATACATAAAGAGTTTTCTTGGATCTGCATTTATGACATCACATTTTACACTGCAAGGGCACTTTTGAAGACACTTTTTAAATCTTTGAAATGCAATAACTCCTCAACGGAATAAGGTATCAACATGATACTTACATTAATTTGAGTATTCGGTCATCCGCGCATTTTCAACATCCGGGACTCTTTGTTGGTGAAAACGTGCAACGATTTGTGCACAAGTGAACGATACAAAATATTTTTAACTTCAAAATGATCTTTTTCACAATAATTATTCCATATTTGCAACAATTTCCTGCAAAATTACCAAAGCAAACGTAGAGATTTAGGCCTCTAAAGGTGACCGATTTCACACTGGCTGTAATGGTAAAATGCTTTTGTTTTCACCGACAAACTGGTTGTTCAGATTTACGCACGTTATTGTGACGTCATCCCTAATACTCGAATATGTTCCTTTAATAATCCTTTAAAATATTAATTATAATGAAAATTCACAAGGAATATTCTTTTAAGGGATTATGGACATGTAGCGATAAAATTATCTAAATTGCTTTGAGATTGATCTAAATTCTTGTTTGATTATCATGTTACGTCTGTACAGGATTTGTATATATCTCTAACAGGATTGCATATGAATGACAGAAATTATTCAAAGATTTAATGTGGAGGCAGAGTATTTATATACGCATTTAATGCACTAGGCAAAGGACTGGCACGAGTCCGGCTTTAGGAGGGCCATTGGCGAGTGCAAAGTCCTTTGAACAGTGCATTAAATGTGTATATAAACACAATGCCAAAACATTAATCTTTATACATCATCTCCTTCCTACACCATACCTGCTAATACAACTATATCTAACTTATCTTGTGCTAACCCTCTCCAGACTTATACCTATAGTACCTACTGACTTATACCTACCTACTGCACTCTAGCCATCTTATACCTACCTACTGCACTCACTCTAGCCATCTTATACTTACCTACTGCACTCTAGCCATCTTATACCTACCTACTGCACTCACTCCAACCAACTTCTCTCTTTTCACTTCTGACAATCTAATCTCTCGGGCACAATTTGACCATCGTTGTCATGGTGCTGTTAAACTTCACCAAACAAATGTGGACCATTTAAGTAATACTGCAAGCATCATTTTGATCTCCATAGCTGCTGGGCCAGATGAACTCGCTTGATGCAGATGTCCTGAAGAAGTCTGCATCTGAGAATTACACCACCAATCTATGTCTGTGCATTGTGGGAGTCCTTCGGAGGTACCAGGCTTGTCTCTTAGTTTCACCCGACCAGACAGCAAAGATCTTTGAATTGTGAGTATGATGGCTCTTTACGATCTCCACACGTGTCATTAGTTCACTCTAAGGTGCATTGCATTCCAAAGTAAGAGCAGACCTGCCAAATAGTACGATTTTGCCGTATTTAATACGGGAAAATGTTGAGAATACGATTGTACATTTTTTTGGCACCAGAATACGATTTATCTATTTTTATTTATTTATTCATTTTTTTTTTACATTTTTTTTACTCATACTTTTTACGCTCGGTTGGCGTTCATGTCCTCTTGAAGGATTGATTTTGCCGACTTAACCGATTCAGATTCGTACAATAAGAGAAACTGAAAGTACAGTGGTAATTTTTTTTTAGCCACAGTAAACCTTTGTTTTGTACATTTTGTTTGAAGAGTACAGTTTTTTTTTTATCAAAAATACAACCTTTGTAGTTCCAGAATACACTTTGGTGATCCTAAAAGTTGGCAGGTCTGTAAGAGGTGTTAGGAATGAAATAGTCCTTGGTACTTTAAACAAATAACAAAAATATTTAAAAAAATAACTAAAAACAATAGATTTTCTATATTATTTTGGATTCCAATTTTACAAAAACTTTGACCTGTGTTGGTGTAAGTTGTAAAGTTTAAAGACACCTATTAACAATTGAGTGGTTGCTCTCTCTCACCCCCCTTTCTCCTACTTTTTCTCCATGCACCTCCTCTCTCAATCCCAGCTTTCTGACTTTTAGTTCTTGTATTTTCTCTCTATCTTCCCCTGTTTTTTTCCCTTCCTACATGTAGAATGATCTAACCTCTCAGGCACAATTTGATCCTTGTTGTCGTGGTGCCGTTAAGCAGAGCCAAATATGTACAAAAATGACACTTAAATATTTTCTTAGCAGGCATATGTCATTGGACCTGAAATAAAAGATTTTTTAAAAGGGAATTGATTTTTTTTTAAATGATATTTAACATGAATGACAAGTTATTATTTTTTTGGGGAGAGAGGGGAGATGGGATAAAAACAGAACAAAAATGTTGGAATGATAAAATTTGTGTCTTTTTGCCAAAAAAGGGCTTGCAAGTCGTGTTTCCTTGTTCTTATAAAGTTAAGTACTCGCTGGTCTCGGGTTAAAAGATGAAGTAAAAATGCTTATTCTATAAGATGATATGTTTTCTCCCCCCCGCTCCCCCTCCCTTCCTCCCCCATTATTATTATTTTGATAATTTGAATAATGAATGAACAGATTTTTCCAGGGGAAAAAAACCCAAACTCTTTGCCAGAGTTTGGTAGATAAAAGAGGGATCTGGTCACTACATCACGAAACTGCATACAAAGACAAAAAAATTCAATGAATGTTAAATGGCAAGTTTAAAGTGATTGTGGTATCATTTTCATGGGGTTGAACAGTATTGAAACAGCCTGTCGGCTAATAATTTATGTACATACAGTATACCATGGAAAACTGTATGAGCTGTTTTCATTTCAGATTATGTGGTGTGGTGAAGCATGTCAACAACGTAACCAACTGCACATCTGCAGAGCGGTGCATCCTAGCTTATCTGTATGACCTCTACATGTCATGCAGCTTTTTGAAGGTAAGAATGTTTTCTTATGTCAAGTGCATCGTTTAAAATGTGAAGCAAAATGAAGATATTGATTAAAATTTTATTTGGTTGTTTCAGGATTACCCGTCTTAGAATAGGTCACACCCACCTCACTCACTCCCACCTCCTTATTGGTTCCCCCAACCCCTCTGCAACAATTGCCATTGCACCCTCACAATCCATCACGTTCTCCTTGCTTGCCCCCTGTACAACCTTCCCAGAGCTTCCCTTGCTCCCCACAACTCAATTGCTGAGTTCTTCCAGAAAAATTCTCCGGATAAAATTATCTCCTTCCTTCATCATGCCTCCTCTACAACCATATTTAATTCTCCTCACCCCCCTCTCTACTTTGTTTTGTTTCAACTATGCACCTCCCCTCTCAATCACAGCTTTCTGACCTTTTGTTTTTGAATTTCTCTCATTCTCCCCCTGTTTCCTTTCCTTCCTACCTCTAGAATGATCTGACCTCTCAGGCACAATTTGACCTTCGTTGTCGTGGTGCCGTTAAGCCCTCATCAAACAAACAAACAAATTCTCGCTTTCCACTGCAACCTTTCCAACACACTTCAAAAATGCTCATGTTACACCGCATTTGAAGAAACTTACTTTGGATCCGGAAACTCTAAAACACTTTCGCCCTGTTCTAACCTTTCTTTTATATTAAAGATTATTAAGAAGGTTGTTGCATCACGCATTCATGACCATTAGTCTGAAAATATGTTATATGAATCATTTCAGTCTGCATTTAAAAAACATCATTACTGAAACCGCCTTACTCCGAGTGAAAAATGACATTTACGAGCAGTTGACAACAAACATGGATTGTTTTTAGTTCTCCTTGACCTTTCTGCGGCCTTCGACACCATAGATCATGGAATCCTTCTCGCACGACTTCGTTCTATTGGTGTCGAAGGCGCAGCTCTGGATTGGATTGGATCTTACATAAGTGACAGAACTCGGGCCGTGAACATAAATGGCACACTATCATCTAGTGTTTATCTCCCATTCGATGTCCCACAGGGCTCAGTCCTTGGCCCCCTCTTCGTTACCGTCTATTATAGACCAATCGCTGCTATCACTAGGAAACATGGGCTTAGACCAATCGCTGCTGTCACTAGGAAACATGGGCTTAATGTACATCTATATGCTGACGACACTCAACTATATCTATTCTTTAAAATAAATACTCCAAATGCTGAACTTTCAACCCGTCAACGTATTGAACGAAGTGTATTAAATATACATTTTTGGATGACTACAAACAAATTGAAGTTGAACGATGAGAAAACAGCTTATTGTTGTAACTTCTAAATATAATCATGATAAAATACAAACCCAACAGATGCAGATTGTAGATTCCATCATTCAACCTTCCGCCGCTGCTCCCAATCTTGGTATAATCTTTGACAACACCATGTCCATGGATTATCATGTAATGAAGCTCTGCCAATCTGCCTTCTTTCATATCAGGAACATCAACAGTATTCGAAGAATTCTATCTGATGAATCAGCCGCCACAATTGTCCATGCCCTTGTAACATTTAGGCTGGGTAATGGTAATTCCCTGTTGTACGGCATCGCAGACAAGTTGATTGGAAAGATTCAGTGCGTGCAGAATGCAGTGGCCCATATTTTATCAAAAACCAGAAAATATGATCACATCACACCCATCTTAAAACAGCTTCACTGGCTTCCAATCCGTCATCGTATCAACTAAAAAATTATGCTACTCACATGGAAAGCCCTCAATGGCAAATCACCGATGTACCTCAAGGAACTCCTTACACCATATTCATCATGTCGCAACCTAAGGTCTGCAAAAAAAGGTCTTCTAGCTATTCCAAGAACTTCCACAGCTGCTGGTGACAAGGCCTTTTTCGTAGCTGCACCTAAGCTATGGAACTATTCCTTTGAACATTCGTTGTTGTACTTTCTTAAACATCTTTAAAAACAATCTCAAAACACACTTGTTCACCATTGCTTATGATTGACTTTGTTTAGTTTACATTCCTGGTGTTTGTCATATGTATATTTTGTATGTTCTATGCAATTTATTCGCTTTGTTCCTTTTCAGCGCCTTGGATCATGTTCGCAAAGATAGATTGGCGCTTTAAAAATGCATAATTATTATTATTATTATTATTATTATTATTATTATTATTATTATGCTTCCCCCTGCAACCATATTTAGTCCTCCTCTCCCACCCCCTCCCCTCCACCCCCTTCCCCCTCCCCTCCCCCTCCACCCCCTCTCCACCCCCTTCCCCTCCCCTCCCCCCCCTCATTCTACTTTCTTCTTTCACCCATGCACTCGACCCCAGCTTTCTGACTTTTTGTTCTCGTATTCTCACCCTGTTTCTTTTCCTTCCTACCTTTAGAATGATCTAACCTCTCAGGCACAATTTGACTCTTGTTGTCGTGGTGCCGTTCAGCCCTCATCAAACAAACAAACAAATAACATAAGATTATAATATTTTTTATGCATTTTGATAAAATAATGTTTTTTTCTTTTAAAGGCACACTTTTCTGACATGTTTAGCAGCGTTGCATCAAAAGTGAAGCAGGCCCTGTATGATAAAGTTGTTCCATCGGAATCCAATTTGAAGTGGAATGAAAATTTCCTGCAGGAGTTTATAGCTAATCCCAAGTAAGTCAGATATTGGTAAATTTCCTGCAGGAGTTTATAGCTTATCCCAAGTAAGTCAGATATTGGTAAATTTCTTGCAGGAGTTTATAGCTAATCCCAAGTAAATCAAATATTAGAAAATTTCGTGCAGGAGTTTATAGCTAATCTCAAGTAAGTCAGATATTGGTAAATTTCGTGCAGGAGTTTATAGCTAATCCCAAGTTAGTCAGATATTTGTCAATTTCCTGCAGGAGTTTATAGCTAATCCCAAGTTAGTCAGAAATTGGTAAATTTCCTGCAGGAGTTTATAGCTAATCCCAAGTAAGTCAGATATTGGTACGACCACTCATAATCTTGATGGTAATTCTTGAACTTTCCTCCCAAAATGTGTGTTTAAAAATGACTAAAATGTGTAGATAATGTTTCTTTTGTCTGTAACTACTGTTTTAAGAGGTCAATTTACAAATCAAAAGTAATAAACATAGCAAAAGTTTTAATAAATGTTGAAGCATTGGACAGTGTAAGTTTTAGATGATGAACACATGTATTTAGATTACTGTAACAGCTATTTTCACAATATGCCAAATTATCTCATTAAAAGGCTCCAGTGTATCCAGAATAATGCTGCCAATTGTTAATTGCTACGATGCCCCCTCAAATGTCCTTCTTAGTTCCCTTCACTGGCTTCCACTTAAATTTCGTATTAAATTTAAACTTCTTGTTTTTGTTTTAAATCCCTACATAAAGTCGCCCCGTGTTATCTTTCTGATTTCCGTTTTCGTTCACTGCAATAGGTATTCATTACACTCTAATGATTCTCCCTTTGTTTTTGTCCCCAGAACAAAGTGTTAAACATTAGGTGACCGTGGCTTTTATTATGCAGGTCCAGCCCTTTGGAATGAACTGCCTGCCTTTATTTGTTCAGTTAAAAATCTTAGTTTGTTTAAGTCTAAGTTAAAAACATACTTTTTTCATATTGCCTTTGTTTACTTATCTAATTTTGAAGCACATTAGAATGCTTACAGATTTTTGCGCTATTTAAATGTATTATTAGTATTAATATTATTTATTATGAATTATAATTGCAGAAGTCGTTTTTACAGGTTATTTTGTCATGTTCATGGTTTATAATTGCAGAAGCCGTCCAGCAGATTTGTTTGCCATTGGTCGTCAACTAAGTGAGAATGCGACAGAACGCTACAGCTTTGTTTGCAATGCCCTCTTTGCCATTGTAATGCCACAGACATGGAAAGGTAGAGTTCTGAATCCCTATTGGTTGTCAAACATGCCTTTCACGTGATAACGTTCTACCGTATTTGACGTATTTAGTGCCCTTGCTCTAATAAGCGCCCACTCAACATTTTTTGACTGATAACTGATAAAAATTTGTTTGATTAATTTGAAGACTTAAAATACTCAAGTTTTGTTACATTCTTTGCTTATTTTGCATCTGACCATCATGGTGTTTTTGTGGTGGTTATTGTGGGGCTAGTATAGAACCAGTTCACACAATGTAGTTTGAATTGTACACTGTATCAGCCCCAGAGCATGGGTGCTTATTAGGGAGAAACCTCAGACCTAAAAAGTGGTGCAATTCTATTTTTGTAAGCGCTTATTACATCAAATACAGTATTTAGGTTTCAAATTGGTAAAAAACCAAAGCTAATATCTTATTCTTGCAAGGAATTAATATAAGTATAATATTTTTAACAACCATACTGCTAAACTCTCCATACTGTGCCTTATCATACATCTGAATGAAAGCCTTTCATATTACAGGCGTTATTTCCTCCAGATAAACAATTCCTTGCAAGGTTTCTCTCAAATTACAAATTCTCTCATATATCATGCACTGATGGTTGTGTGTATTCGCCAGAATATTCACCAGGAAGTGATAAACACAAAAACTGTATTGTGGTATGCTGTGCAAACCATTGGTCAAGTGTACCAAGTTGTGAAATCAGCACAGTTTCTTATATACAAAGCTTGCAACTGCTTAATATTTGATAAGGCCATCATACTGTTTAGCTGTAAGATATTAATAGTTTTGATGAATTAAAACCATGCTTCTAAATCCAAAATTTTGTGCTTTAACCCTTACTCTACCACGCTATCGCCATTTTGGGGGCCTCATTTTGAATCCCGCCTCCCAAGTGCATTTTCAACAAAGTGCTGGTAAAGTAAGGAAGGGTTAATCAACCCGCGACAAGTGTGCCAACTCAAAAATATATGCAGCATGGTCCCACTGGGTCACTGAGGCGGAACGAGCCTGACTGTTGCTCGGAAGACAGAGGACCCTTCAATAATCAGCCTATGCTTAACCCTTACTCTACTACGCGGCGATATCGCTGTTTTGGGTGCCCCATCATTGACCCCGCCTCCCAGGCGCATTTTGAACAAAGTGCTGGTAGGGTAAGGGTTCAGAATTTAAGCCTCATACCTTATAAATCTGTGATAATATTATCTATATTATAAATTTAAAGAGTTCTATTGATTAACTTCGTTTCTGCTAAATTTCTCTAATGTGTAACTAATTTTGAACAATATCACACGGTTGTTGTTATATATTATTTGTACTGCTGTATGCCAATGACTTGATATTGCTCAATGTTTTTGTTAGAAATTATGTTGCAAAATTTGTCAAAAAGAATTGAAGTTGGAGTAAATGAAGAACCAAAGATCAAACCTGTTTTGTTTCAGATTAAGTGAATTATCAATTTTGTGTGCTGAACTGACTGCAAGCTGTAACTGCCTCAGCAATGAATGGCTAGGTGTACTGAAGGCTTTGTGCTGCTCATCAAACCATAGCTGCGGATTTACAGACCTCTTGTGTGAGGTCGAAAAAGTGGATGTAAGTAATCATCTGTTAAAGAAATATTGCCATGAATGTTCATTTATATATATATGATAGGACTATTAGAGGGATTCCATCACGTGACTCTAACTCAACTGGACTCCCATTTTGCAGGGCAGTGTCGTCGTTGCGTTTCACGTGTCTTCACACAGCTCAGTTAATCACACGTATAACAAACATACTACATGATAAACTACCAGTACCAGTTCAGCAAATTTTACTGATTGCAGTTTTTTGCTCGCTTCCGATTTTTCTTCATATTTTCCTTAAGTAAGTTATATTTTCACCACGTGACATTAGCTGAAACACCCTAATAAAGGCACAATTAGTGTTGATATTTTACTCAATTTAAGTTATTACGTTTAAAAGATTTCACCAGTGAAAAGTGACCAGTGAGCATGATATCATACTTGCATATTCAAGACTATTTTAAGTGTTTCTTTAGAAAAGGATATGTAGTTTTCTTTTCTTTAGTTTATTATCCATCATGTTATTACCATCATGTTATTACCCATCATGCTATTACCCATCATGCTATTACCCACCATGATATTACCCATCATGTTATTACCCATCATGTTATTACCCATCATGCTATTACCCATGCTATTACCCACCATGATATTACCCATCATCTTATTACCCATCATGCTATTACCCATCATGTTATTACCCATCATGCTATTACCCATCATGTTATTACCCATCATGTTATCACCCATCATGCTATTACCCATCATGCTATTACCCATCATGTTATTACCCATCATGTTATTACCCATCATGTTATTACCCATCATGCTATTACCCATCATGTAATTACCCATCATGCTATTACCCATCATGTTATTACCCATCATGTTATTACCCATCATGCTATTACCCATCATGCTATTACCCATCATGCTATTACCCATCTTGTTATTACCTATCATGTTATTACCCATCATGTTATGACCTATGATGCTATTAACCATCATGTTATTACCAATCATGCTATTACCCATCATGTTATTACCCATCATGTTATTACCCATCATGCTATTACCCATCATGTTATTACCCATCATGTTATTACCAATCATGCTATTACCCATCGTGCTATTACCCATCATGTTATTACCCATCATGTTATTACCATCATGTAATTACCCATCATGCTATTACCCATCATGTTATTACCCATCATGTTATTACCCATCATGTTATAACCCATCATGCTATTACCCATCATGTTATTACTCATCATGCTATTACCCATCATGTTATAACCCATCGTGTTATTACCCATCATGTTATTACCCATCAGGTTATTACCCATCATGTTATTACCCATCATGCTATTACCCATCATGTTATTACCCATCGTGTTATTACCATTTCAATAATCAAACAAAACAAAATATTTAGAAAGAGCTAATTGATTTTGAAAGAAATACATACTTCAAATAATAAAAATAATAATAATTATATAATTGGAAAAGATATTCAATCATTTTTAATGACTGAAATTCAGGAAAGAATTGTGAAGAAAATATTTTGCAATTATTAAAAAAAACCTCAAGCTTTTGATCTGAATTGATCTTCAGATTTAAAGTTGTTTAATCATGGAACTATAAACTGAAGAAGCTTGAAGGTGCGTCTCAGAATTTGACACTGGTTTTAAACAAATTCCTTAGCAGGTTTCCAAAGACACACGGTATCCTGACATATTAACCGCCCCTGCTCTAATAAACACCCATCCATTTTTTGACTGATGACATCATTTATTTTGATTAATTTGAAGACCTAAAATAAGTTTTCTTACATTATTTTGAGTCCGACGCTCACGATGTTTCAATGGGGCTAGTATCATAGAACCAGTTCACACAATGCAGTTAGAATAGAGTACGCGCTCAGAGCATGGGTGCAAATCAAAAGAAACTTTGGGACTAAAAAGTAGTGCATTTATATTTTCGTAAGCACTTTGGACACTTATTACGTCGAATACGGTATTTCTCTTTTTGGAAATGATGAAAGTAGCTAATTCTGTTGATTGGGGTAAGGTAAATATGAAAGAATTTTGTATGAATCAGCTGCTCTTGAGTGTCAGTTGAAAAAAAAAAATCAAAGATTTACCAACAAAATCATCCCATTTGAATAAAAATGGGCATATCTAGACCTGAAAATGTAATTAGAAATGTAAAATCTCAGATTTGTAACTAATATTGATGGGAATGTCAGGTATTTTCATAGATTTTAATAAAAAGCCACAAACAAATTTTTAACAGATTTCATAGTAAGCATCCAAAGACCTATATAATTCTTTCTTTTAAAAGTAATGAAAGTCTCTGTTCCTCTTGATCTGGAGAATAGTAACAGCCTTGAGTCTTGGAATTATTACCCTATTTTTCTCCACCACTAGGTTGCAGATACTTCCATACATGACAAGATTGCAGTGTTTACAGCCATCCTCATTGCCAGGCACTGTTTCTCCTTGGAAGATGTAGTAGAACATGTAGCCACGGCCTCACTCATAGCGGCCACTCCCTCCTTCTCAGGTAACTCATGTAGTAGAACACGTAGCCACGGCCTCATTCATAGCGGCCACTCCCTCCTTCTCAGGTAACTCATGTAGTAGAACATGTAGCCACGGCCTCACTCATAGCGGCCCTCCTCCTCTCAGGTAACTCATGTAGTAGAACACGTAGCCACGGCCTCACTCATAGCGGCCACTCCCTCCTTCTCAGGTAACTCATGTAGTAAAACACGTAGCCACGGCCTCACTCATAGCAGCCACTCCCTCCTTTTCAGGTAACTCATGTAGTAGAACACGTAGCCACTGCCTCACTCATAGCGGCTGCTCCCTCCTTCTCAGGTAACTCATATAGTAGAACACATAGCCACGGCCTCACTTATAGCGGCCACTCCCTCCTTCTCAGGTAAGTCATGTAGTAGAACACGTAGCCACGGCCTCACTCATAGCGGCCACTCCCTCCTTCTTAGGTAACTCATTTAGTAGAACATGTAGCCATGGCCTCACTCATAGCAGCCACTCCCTCCTTAGGTTACTCATGTAGTAGAACACGTAGCCACGGCCTTATTCATAGCGGCCACTCCCTCCTTCTCAGGTAACTCATGTAGTCGAGCACGTAGCCACAGCCTCACTCATAGCGGCCACTCCCTCCTTCTCAGGTAACTCATGTAGTAGAACTCGTAGCCATGGCCTCATTCATAGCGGCCACTTACTCCTCAGGTAACTCATGTAGTAGAACACGTAGCCACGACCTCACTCATAGCGGCCACTCCCTCCTCCTCAGGTAACTCATGTGGTAGAACACGTAGCCACGGCCTCACTCACAGCAGCCATTCCCTCCTTCTCAGGTAACTCATGTAGTAGAACACGTAGCCATGGCTTGACTCATAGCGGCCACTCCCTCCTTCTCAGGTAACTCATGTAGTAGAACACATAGCCACGGCCTCACTCATAGCGGCCACTCCCTTCTAGGTTACTCATGTAGTAGAACACGTAGCCACAGCCTCACTCATAGCGGCCACTCCCTCCTTCTCAGGTAACTCATGTAGTCGAGCACGTAGCCACGGCCTCACTCATAGCGGCCACTCCCTCCTCAGGTAACTCATGTAGTAGAACTCGTAGCCATGGCTTGACTCATAGCGGCCACTCCCTCCTTCTCAGGTAACTCATGTTGTAGAACATGTAGCCATGGCCTCACTCATAGCAGCCACCCCCTCCTTTTCAGGTAACTTATATAGTAGAACACATAGCCACGGCCTCACTCATAGCGGCCACTCCTCCTTCTCAGGTAACTCATGTAGTAGAACACGTAGCCACGGCCTCACTCATAGCGGCCACTCCCTCCTTCTCAGGTAACTCATGTAGTAGAACACGTAGCCACGGCCTCACTCATAGCCGCCACTCCCTCCTTCTCAGGTAACTCATGTAGTAGAACACGTAGCCACGGCCTCACTCATAGCGGCCACTCCTCCTTCTCAGGTAACTCATGTAGTAGAACACGTAGCCACGGCCTCACTCATAGCGGCCACTCCCTCCTTCTCAGGTAACTCATGTAGTAGAACATGTAGCCACGGCCTCACTCATAGCAGCCACTCCCTCCTTCTCAGGTAACTCATGTAGTAGAACACGTAGCCACGGCCTCACTCATAGCGGCCACTCCCTCCTTCTCAGGTAACTCATGTAGTAGAACACGTAGCCACGGCCTCACTCATAGCCGCCACTCCCTCCTTCTCAGGTAACTCATGTTGTAGAACATGTAGCCACGGCCTCACTCATAGCAGTCACTCCCTCCTCAGGTAACTCATGTAGTAGAACACGTAGCCATGGCCTCACTCATAGCGGCCACTCCCTTCTCCTTAGGTAACTCGTGTAGTAGATCACGAAGCCACGGCCTCACTCATAGTGGCCACTCCCTCCTTCTCAGGTAACTCATGTAGTAGAACACGTAGCCACGGCCTCACTCATAGCGGCCACTCCCCCCTCCTCAGGTAACTCATGTAGTCGAGCACGTAGCCACGGCCTCACTCATAGCGGCCACTCCCTCCTTCTCAGGTAACTAATGTAGTAGAACACGTAGCCACGGCCTTACTCATAGCGGCCATTCCCTCCTTCTCAGGTAACTCATGTAGTAGAACATGTAGCCACAGCCTCACTCATAGCAGCCACTCCCTCCTCCTCAGGTAACTCATGTAGTAGAACACGTAGCCACGACCTCACTCATAGCGGCCACTCCCTCCTTCTCAGGTAACTCATGTAGTAGAACACATAGCCACGGCCTCACTTATAGCGGCCACTCCCTCCTTCTCAGGTAACTCATTTAGTAGAACATGTAGCCATGGCCTCACTCATAGCAGCCACTCCCTCCTTCTCAGGTAACTCATGTAGTAGAGCACATAGCCACGGCCTCACTCATAGCGGTTGCTCCCTCCTTCTCAGGTAACTCATGTAGTAGAACACGTAGCCACGGCCTCACTCATAGTGGCCACTCCCTCCTTCTCAGGTAACTCATTCTTCAAAAACGTTACGTCTTTAAAAAAAGTTTAATACAGTTAAATAGGGCGCTACCATAAAAATGTTCATTTGGGCTTTACACTGAAAAAAATACAAAGAAAAACAAACTTATAAATTTACAAACACAAAATAAAAACAATACCAAACCAACAACATGTGACGGCAGCCAGGCATCAACCTAACAACAAGAGGAGACGATCAAACCAAAGCATCTAGAAAGATTTGGATATTATCAGCCCATGAACAAGTATTTCTTTGGCTGACAAATAAAAAAATGTTTTCTGATTTGCAATTGCCTTAGTGTTTATGCCTAGAAATCCAGTTATGTTTATATCTGAAATCAAGGAGGAGGGGTACCTAACAACCCTTCGGGACAACATCAGGTTATGAATCTACAGCATGGTTTTAACAATATGTGAAGATCAACTACCTAACAAGTCATCACCTAACAAGTTTTGACCTACTAACAGGGGTGGTACCCGGGTTTGGGTGTAGGTAGGATCAACTACCCAGTGGGGCACATCAACTACCTAACAACCTTTTGACATCAACTTATAATCATTATTATTATTATTAACAACCCTTTGTTGTTGTAACAACCTCTTCTACAGCACATCAACTACCTAACAACCCTTCTACAGCACATCAACTACCTAACAACTCTTCTACAGCACATCAACTACCTTGTTTTTCTACAGAACATCAACTACCTTGCTTTTTTACAGCACATCAACTACCTAACAACCCTTCTACAGCACATCAACTACCTAACAACCCTTCTACAGCACATCAACTACCTAACAACTCTTCTACAGCACATCAACTACCTAACAACCCTTCTACAGCACATCAACTACCTAGCAGCCCTTCTACAGCACATGAACTACCTAACAACCCTTCTACAGCACATCAACTACCTAACAACCCTTCTACAGCACATCAACTACCTAACAACCCTTCTACAGCACATCAACTACCTAACAGCCCTTCTACAGCACATCAACTACCTAACAACCCTTCTACAGCACATCAACTTTCTAACAACCCTTCTACAGCACATCAACTACCTAACAACCTTTCTACAGCACCTCAACTACCTAACAACCCTTCTACAGCACGTCAACTACCTAACAACCCTTCTACAGCACATCAACTACCTAACAACCCTTCTACGATACATCAACTCCCTAACAACCTTTCTACAGCACATCAACTACCTAACAACCCTTCTACAGCACATCAACTACCTAACAACCCTTCTACAGCACATCAACTACCTAACAACCCTCTACAGCACATCAACTACCTAACAACCCTTCTACAGCACATCAACTATCTAACAACCCTTCTACAGCACATCAACTACCTAACAACCCTTCTACAGCACATCAACTACCTAACAACCCTTCTACAGCACATCAACTACCTAACAACCTTCTACAGCACATCAACTACCTAACAACCTTTAGTCTCTAAGGCACGCACCCATCTCTAGTGCTCCTTTCATTCCTTTTCTATTAATTACCTTAGAATTTTACTTTAGATTTAAGTTAACCTATCTTGCTTATTGACCACACTGTTGACATATCGTTAAAATTGCTGCCTAAGCAAACCTGAAAAACAAACCATTTTTCACTACCACAGCTGAACCAGACACAGACGCAGAGCCAGGTGCGAGACTCATGTGCCATTTGCTGCTACGTCTTTTCTGCATCAGCCACACAGCGCCATGTGTGGGTCCTAATCAAGGAAATAGCCAATCAGAAGATGGCAAAAGTTTCTGCATAATTAAGTCATCATGTGATCGCCATCTTTTGGATGCTGCACGTCGTAGTATGAGCGTGGATCCAATGGTTGGGGTTCTCAAAGTTATCCTTCTGCTAGGTGTGTATTGATTTATAACAGGTCTGGAGTAGATTTTGTTTTTATTCTGGGCCATGATTTAAGTTGATTTTCTTATTGAAGGTATATCGACATACTTAATTACTTATCCTTTTCATTCCCTGTAAAACATAAGGCCAGTATGTACAAATAAAGAAATTGATATTATTTATAAGAGAATAAGTAATCAAATATGAGTAGGTAATTTCTATATTAATCATAAGAGGATAAGTATTAAAGTAATTTCTATATTAATTAAAAGAGGATAAGTATTGTAGTAATTTCTATATCAATTAAAAGAGGATAAGTATTGAAGTAATTTCTATATTAGATAAAAGAGGATAAGTATTGAAGTAATTTCTATATTAATTATAAGAGAATAAGTAATTAATTTCTATATTGATTTAAAGAGGATAAGTAAGTAATTTCTATATTAAATAAAGGAGGATAAGTATTGAAGTAATTTCTATATTAATTATTAGAGGGTAAGTATTGAAGTAATTCCTATATTATTTATTAGAGGATAAGTATTGTAGTAATTTCTATATTAATTAAAAGAGGATAAGTAAGTAATTTCTATATTAATTATAAGAAGATAAGTAAAAACTGCTTGAAACCATTTTTTCATAGGCATGGTCCCATACTGTGCATGAATTGTGCAGACGGCCAAGATTCCTCCAGTATTTTATTGGTCAATAAAATTCCTCCAGTATACGATTGGTCCATTATGGACCGTAAATCTCGGCCATGTGACATTATGTAAATCAGTTATTCAGAAATTACCGATTCAGCTTTGAAAAGGTCTATAGCCGTCAAATTACGTCAAATTGTGTGGTTTCCTGGCTATTCAAAGTTTTAAGAAATTATAATGTATGGGAAAGTTGTGATGTGAGAAGAGAAGGAAGAATATGCAAAATATGAAATTTCTGTTGCTGTAAATCATCCGTCTGTTAAATCATCCGTCTGTTAAATCATCCGTCTGTTAAATCATCCGTGTGTTAAATCATCTGTCTGTTAAATCATCCTGCTGTTAAATCATCCGGCTGTTAAATCACCCGGCTGTTAAATCATCCGGCTGCTAAATCACCCGGCTGTTAAATCATCCGGCTGTTAAATTATCCGGCTGTTAAATCATCCGGCTGATAAATCATCCGGCTGATAAATCATCCTGCTGATAAATCATCCGGCTGATAAATCATCCGGCTGATAAATCATCCGGCTGTTAAATCATCCAGCTGTTAATCATCCGGCTCTTAAATCACCGGCTGTTAAATCATCCGGCTCTTAAATCATCTGGCTCTTAAATCATCAGGCTGTTAAATCATCTGGCTCTTAAATCATCTAGCTGTTAAATCATTGAGCTGTTAAATCATCCGGCTGTTAAATCATTGCTGTTTTCTCCACTAAATTTTGATAGAGGGTATGATGGAAATTAAAAACTCCTTGGTTGTATTCAACTGCTTCCATTCACAGAACGTTGATGAAGGATTGAAAAATAATGCGTTTTCTTTTTCTGATGTCACAAATGTACCTAAAAATTTGCATAATTTAACATAGTAAGGCTTTTTGCATACATTAAGTATCTTCATAAAAGGAATAAGAAAGTTGAAAAGTATGTAAGTCTTTATTGTGAACATAGTTTTTATTAATGACTCGAGATATTGACTGAACAACATGAACCCATCCAGGGATCCAAACATCATCCTCTCACCTGAAAAGATTGTGCTTTACCCACCTCACCACCTCACCCCACCCCACCACCTCACCCCACCCCACCACCTCACCCCACCCCACCACCTCACCCCACCCCACCAACCCACCCCACCCCACCCCACCCCACCTCTCTAAGTTAGTTGATTGACAACTTTTTCAGCCAATCACCACATGAATTTGCCTAGCAACAAAATCTGTGTAACTAAGTGGGGAAAAAATCCAACGCGGTACTGGTACAGCACAGCTAGCTAGCGGCACGCGCTCATGCAGTCAATGCAATATATACTGCACAAAACAGATTTCTGCATACACAGACTGGGTGATGACAAGATGGTGAACCAAAATTGTACCTACAGGCCCACTACGGGTGTTGTATATCCAATTCCTGTAACCTAGAATGGTTAGCAAACATAATTTTGTTTATTCCTTTTGGTAAACAACTCTAAAGATCCAGAGAAGTGCCATAAATGCATCAAACCTTGCTGCAGGCCACATGAACATGTCTATGCATTGGTCATGCATGATTGCTGATCTGGGTATGTTTGCCCCACCTAGTTACCGCATTGCTATGGTGGGTGTGGCTTATTTCCTAACTCAGAAATGTCAATTATCTGCCTCTTCTCCTTTTTCAACAGGCGACTCTGGTGAAGGTGACGGGGCACCAAGTCTTTTTGACACCGCTGAGGACATGAACCAAGATGAACCCATGATGCATGGTAATTGTCTCCGTGGTAACAGCATGGATACGGCAACGTTGAGCATTTATGCTAAGTATGCCCTCAAGACCATCTGCTCCCAGGAGTCGGTGCGGGAGATATTTTGGAGGGATCCTGAGAGGTTGCTTACACCAGAGGTGTTGTTGGATATGACTGTACTGTCGCCCAAACAGGTAGGTACCAGTATTGCTTTCCCCAAGACAGGACAAGTAGGAATCATTTATTGGTATAAGGACAATTTCATAGGTATAGAGGTGCAGTGGCTCAGTGGTTAAGGAGTCAAGCTCATATTCGAAAGGTACCAGGGTTCGATTCCCGTCATGAGCGCTGCAATGTGTCCTTGAGCAAGACACTTTGCTTCAGTACACTCAGCTGTGAAAATGAGCATTAGCACTGCTGGGGAGTTAATCTGCGATGGACTGGCGTCCCAGGGCGTGTTGTGTACTTTCATCCGCTTGTGCCATGGAAACCGGGGATAAGCACTGGCTCTAGGAACCTAATGGCTTGATGGAATTAGCTTTTATATGGACAGGTAGAGATTTTGCCATAAAGCTGTTCCTTTTATTATTTTGAACATTTTATAAAGATCGGCCATCAAAACTTTCCTCTCGTTTCTGAGATGTTCGTGAAAAAGTAAAAAATTAAGCCCCAAGAAACGGCTGGACTTACACTGGTAAAAAATGGTTTGTGATGTATATATAAGGACTCAGTAAATTTGGTGAGCTTTTACTAGCGCCTACATTGCATAACTTTCACTGTACTGTGTCACTCTGTCAGCCGTAATGGCAGGCTACACCAAAACATCAGTTTCATTGCATCAGACATCGGAATATTACTTAAAATGAATTTGCTAACTACGAATGTTCTTATTAATTATTTTGTGACATTTTTTTGTGGATAAAGAGGAAATGTCGACTCAAATTCAGTTCCATTATTTCTTTATGATCGGCCAACTCCACTTGTTACACTAGGCTGTAAGTATTACTGTATGGTACATTGTACCTCTCTCATAATGTTAGTGTTGTGTACACAACCATTTTTGGAACAAATTTTAGAATCTGCATAAATGATTATACAAAAATGATACCAATAAACTTAATTTTAAAAAGTTATACTTCATTTATTGAATGAATAAACGATTGGGGAAGGGCAAAAGGAAAGTTAATGGAGAATTTCTACAGGTTATCCTACCATTGTGTGTCATTCGATTAGAATGTTCGCCTCGTTGTCACATGAGGCAGTGTCCTACCCTTACGTCAGGAAAAAACCAATGTGTAATGAGCATACCTTTGGATACCTAAAAATAAGCCTGATTTTTTAAATTTTTGAGTCGAATTTGTAAGAAAGTGTTTGTGGTGAGTGTTTATGAAGGGCAATTGTATCAATTTATGCAAAGTGGTTGCTACCTGTCCATAAACCTTTGATAAAATAGGTTATTCCTTGCATTTCATATAACATAACATAACAAGATGACAGGCTAAGAAGGGTGAGTCACTCCATAAAAATCCCAAACTAACACCACCACCACAAAAAAAAAAATCAAAGATGCCCAGAGTTGATAAAGAATTTATCATTGTTGACTTTAAAGTTGTGAACAGAATTGGAGCTAACTACCACTCAGGCAAACCATTCCACTCATTAACAACTCTTTGCGAAAAGCTAAAATGCCGAATATCTATCCGTGAGAATTCTTTGGTCAACTTCAAACTGTTAACACGTGTCACATGAGGATTAGCTGAAACATGCAAGAAATTACAGGAAGTCAAAGCATCACTACCAGATAGAAATTTAAAAACCTGAATCATATCGCCACATACTCTTCTCAACTCAGGCGTGGTCAAACCAAGGATTTGCAACCTAGATTCATAAGAGAGATTCCTTATTTTGGAAATAAGTCTAATGGCTCTTCGCTGAACCTGCTCCAAAATGAACTTATTCTTCTCATATTTGGGACTCCAAGCCTGTATAGCATACTCAAGGTGAGGCCTGACTAATTGCCTATACAAATTAAGAACAACCTCTCTACCATGAAAACACAATTTCTTCTAATCAAATCAAGCATCCTATTTGCCCTTGCAGCTGCTAAAGCACACTATTTAGAAGGTTTTAGATTGCTAGTAATGACAACCTCAAATCCCTTTCTTGATCAACACAACCAAGATTTGAACCATTCATGCAGTAATCAAAAGCCAAATTGCTCTGACCAAAATGAATAACTTTGCATTTATCAACATTGAATAACATCTGCCGTGTTTGGGATTAAGAAACTAACTTATCCAGATCAGTTTGCAACAGTAAAGAATCCCTAGCATCATCAAGAATCCTGTACAGCTTTGTGTCATCAGCAAATTTACAAATCCTTGAGCCAAGCGAAACATCAATATCATTAATGAAGATTATGAAAGAAGTGGACCCAAAACAGAACCCCGAGGAACACCACTTGTAGCCTTGTTTCATGGAGATACTTCACCATTAACAACAATTCTTTGTGACCTGTCAATTAACTAAGAATTGATCTAACTGGCACACTTTCCCTCCACACCAAGCATTCTTGTTTTCAACATGAGCCTGCCTAATGGAGCCTCATCAAATGCTTTTTGGAAATCTAAATAGATAACATCCACATTATGACCAGAATCAACTAGTTTAGTATACATCATATCAAGAAACTCCAATAAATTAGAAACACAAGACCTCTTAGGTAAGAACCCATGCTGGGACAAATTCAACAAACCGTTAACAATAAATGATCTAGAACAACATCCTTAGCAATGGACTCCATGACCTTGCACACAACACTAGTAAGACTAACTGGCCTATAGTTACAGGGCATAGTGTGGTCACCCTTTTTAAAAATAGGAGTGACATTTGCAATTCTCCAATCACTAGGAACAACACCAACATCAAAGCACTTTGAAAAGATAATACTTCGGGGAACAGGAAGAACATCAGAACACTCACGTAAAACAGCAGGATGTACACCATCTGGACCAGGTGCTTTATTTGAATTCAAACCCCTTAACTTCTTAGACACAACATCAACTGAAAAATCAACATTCTTAATGGATACTGGAGAGTGTACACTAAGATACTCCACAACATCATCAGCAATGGACTCCCAAATAAAAACAGATACAAAGTAGTCATTCAAAATCTCAGCCATATCCTTACCACTATAGTAACACCATCATTACCCTGAATTGGGACCAACAACCTCCTTGGTTTTTTGCTTTGAGCGAACATAAGAGTGAAATGACTTGGGATTAATCTTAACCTCTGTGGACAAATGTTTTTCAAAAAGCACTGTAGTATCTTTTATCAAATCCTTTGTAAACTTTTCATGATCCTACACCTAGAAAGCTTCGCAAGACACCCACTGTGTTTATAACAATGCCACAACTTCTTCTTTTTCCGAACAGCCTGCAAAACCTTCTGAGACATCCACACTGGCCGATTACGCCTGCATACTTTCTTTAATCGGACAAAGCTATGCACACCCTCCAAAACTTTAGTTTAAAAAACATCCCATGATTTAGAAGGATCTAATTCACTTAGCAAAGAAGTCCAATTGAATGACAAATTATCCTGAAGTGCAGCAAAGTCTGCATTCTTAAAATCTAAAACCAGTTTATTAGCTGGAGAACCTCTGTGAAACAATACAGATCAAAACTGATGAGGTCATAATCACTACCCCTACCTAAACACTACTTTAATCATTACTCTACCCTAAGTAATATCGCCGTTTTGAAATCCTATAGGGGTGCAAATAGTTGCATTGCAAATATCTCGGAGAGCTCTTTCATAAAATTCTATTTTTGCGGGGGGTCTATACTCATTTTTTTTGGTAAATTTTGTCCAAACATTAAAAAATTTCACTTTTTGTTTAAAATGTCCCAAAAAATGCATATTATTGAAAATTTTACAAAAATTGCTTGGAAAATAAATTTCTTTTTATACATATTATGTAGACAAGTCATATTGTCCAAATTTAATCACATTTTGCTCATACCTGGTCATTAATTCTAAATTTTTTGTAAGATATGTAAAATTATGTGATTTTTCGTAATTTTTTGACCCTTTTGTTAAAAAATTGTGTGATTGACCCCTATATCGTAATGAAAAGTTTCAAACACCATTCTGTAGCGAAAAAAGCGTACTTTCACATGGATTGCTGCAATAAAAGAAAGACATACCCCCTCCATTGTTGCTAAAACGTTTTATAGCTACGTCACTGGAGTTATTTTTAGATTTTTTGACATTTATGTTGAGACGACAGAAGAATGTGTATCTCGAATCTTGTTTGAAAGTGAAACTGAGGGTTAGGAAATGTCAGAAGGCTTATTGCCAGTGATCGAGCTCTTTTAGTACCTGAACCCAATCCCAGAAGAGGCCTAAAGATTATCAGAACCAGGTGAAATGATTTTTTCAAATTTATAAAATCGCGAGTGCATTTTTCAAACCTCATGCTTACTAATGTTACTCGTTAGGCTTAACGTTAGGCATAGCTAACGTTAGTTCCAATCCGTTCAAAAATATGCAAAAACAGTGTAATTTAGCTGGGATTGTTTACTTGTAAGGATCATAAACAAGTAAATGGGTCACTAAAATCCGACGTGATTAACATGAATTGTCTTTATTATAGTAATTTGGAATGAAACTTTACAAATCATTCTTGAATTTGTAGTGCAACAGTGCCCATATACCTATTTCGCTAATTCTCGTTCCATGTTGTGAGGTTGTGGTGCAGTGGAGTAGGATTAAAATTTTAAGGGGAAAGGGTCCCATGTTGTTGGAAAGAGACACATGTTGGGGCAAGAGACCCATAGTGGGGGCCAAGCAGTCTCATGGTGGGGCCAAGCTGTCTCATGTAGGGGGATTTTTTTTTCTTTGAAGCAATTTGGATCTTGGAAGAGGGCCATATTTTTTGGGGGATGGCATTACCCTTGGTCCCCCTCCCAATGTAAATAAGCGAGAACCCCCACCCCCAACCCCTGTATTTCCTTGGAAACAGTTGAAATTGTATTTCTCGTAAGGATTTTCCTGTATTTGGACAATTTTGTTGACATTTCATATGCGGTACCAACTGTCAGTAAAGGATACCAAGTTTGGCAACATCAACATGAATAATGATGCTCTCAACCTTTTTGAGTACCTTCTTACCGAGAATTCCTATAAGAATCAACAAAAGTTACTTTCTACAAGACTTTCAGTATATCTTGAATAAATATAAGTATTTTCAAAGCTTCCAATGGCTGAAATTGGTTCAATAACTGAAAATTTCAAGCCTGCGCTTAATAAATGAAGTAAAATAGCTAATTTGCATATCATTTGCATGACATTTTTATTGAAATATTGGTGTAAACATTTTCTTTTTATATTATATTAGTTTTGTGCATCATAGAAAGGAACAATGCATGTTTATAGGAAAGTATAGTGCCAAATCCTATCAGATAGATCATTGGCAAAATCAGAGGTCAAGATAGATCATTGGCAAAATCAGAGGTCAATTTTTAGGTCAAAAAGGTCAAAAAATTAAATTGACATAATTTTTTTCCTCGCTCCAAAAAAATCAAAGCGTACTATCAAATTAAAGGTCCTTCTTTCAACAATTCATAAATTCTATCAATAATTTTTGTCTGATTAGCCACAAGAAAGCAGAATATCACAAAGATAGCAGTTTTAGGACATCTAATAATCTGAATTAATGACCTCATTTGCCTAAATCTGCTTATTTGACCAGATAATTATGCAAACCAACGTAAAGTTCAAAGTCTTAGCTTTCATATAAAATAAAGTTATTACAGTAGAAAACGAGGACACATTTTTGAAATAGCCCACTTTCCAAAAAGTTCCCTAAAATAACACTTGTAATCTCAAATGCTCTGGTAAAGTAAGGCTTAACAGCACATTTTTAACTTTTTTTACCACTGAAAATCAAATCAAGACTATTACTACCACGCATGGGAAACAACACATGGTGGGTGAAAAAGCAGTCGGTTACAACTTCCAGAAAATCTTTACCATGTGGACCACTAGTACAAAGATTCCAATCAATGTTTGGAAAATTAAAGTCCCCAAAAATAATAAACCAACTAGTAGTTTCAGATCAATTTCAACAAATGTTTCATATTCTTCTTCCTTGTCTTAAGTTTTTTTAAGTCATTCTGTTTCATTGAACCAGTTCTGTCTTTGACACCTGATGAAAATATTAAGTTACCATTTGGGTATGGATTAATGTGCATTGTGCATGTTAGAAGTTGTGGAAAGAGATTCTAAAATGTTACAAATAGTATATTTGCTGATATTCCTGCATTTGTATCAAGCACATTTGAATTTGGGATCTTTATTTGAGACATGTGTTTTTCAGCCATACGAGTAATTTCAAACTTAAAGGAATATTCTCGTGGATTTTAATTTGCATATATATATATGATAGAGGACAATTAAAGATAGTATTGGTGTAAATATCATGTTGATGTCTTATTCCGTTAAGGAGTTATTGCATTTCAAAGATTTCACCAGTGTGTTAAAAAGTGACCTCACAGTGTACAGTGTGATGTCATAATTGCCGATTTAAAACAATGTTTATGTATTTTTTTGAAAATCAATTGTTCCTTTGTAAATTATTGCAGACATGTATTGATTAATTTTTGAGATAGGGTATAAGATGCCTTTTGCAAGAACATGCTTTACTTGTCTGCTCATGTGCCTTAAATTCTAGGTGAAAGAAAAAGAATTTTCTATCTGATAGAAATACATTAAGAATTATCTTGGATCTGCAAATATGACATCACACCACAAAATATTTGATGTACAATAACTACTAAATGGAAAGAGATATAAACATGGTTTTTTCACCAATTTGTTTCTTTAAAGGACTAGTTCAGTGTTGAAGCAAGTTTAACTTTTATGAAAGAAGAAGTTAAAAGAAACAAAATGGCGAAGAGCTACTTCAATATCTTATTCCGTTAAGGAGATATTAAAAGTTTTGAGCTCTGTATTATCTATGTATAAATGACTGGTGTAGTAAGTCTACTATTGAAGTTTGGCACCTACATCGTCACATTCTCAACAATTGTTAATGTATTTTAAATATAATTTATTTTACTTTTTCAGTATTTGAATGATTTTTTCTCACATTTTCTTAAGGTGCTAAAGTCCTTACAAGATTCTGTTTTACTACTTTCCTGACATTCAATGGCTTTTAAGCCACAAAATCGCAGGACAAGAATTTGAGGAATCTGAGTCTGTGATGTCACAACTAATCGTATTTGAGTTGTTTCTACATGATAATACTAAACTTTAAACTTGAATATTTTCCTTAACGGAATAAGAAATTGAAGTATTTTCTTCACTATTTTTTTTTTTTTAAAAGTCCTCTTTCATATAAGATGGACATGCTTGACCACTGAACTAATCCTTTAATAGTCCTCTACTGTACCATATAAACGAAAATGAAAATTCATTGGAATATTCTTTTAAGATAAGGAGAATTCATATATATAGTATTTTGTCTCTTTGTAATTGTAATAGATTTTTTCATAGATAAGACATGTATAGATTTGATTTATAGATAAGACATGTATAGATTTGATTCATAGATAAGACATGTATAGATTTGATGCATAGATAAGACATGTATATATTTGATTCATAGATAAGACATGTATAGATTTGTTTCATAGATAAGATCAGATGTACTTTGTTTTGTTGGTAGATGCATTATCTGTTGCAACTGATCTGTTATCCGAATGGGCTACCGAACATTGGAGAGACTACCCCTGAGAATGAACAGAAACAAACAATATCAAGGATATTAAAGGTGAGCACAGTGTCGAGTTTGATAGCAATTAACCTTTCTGAGTACTGAAATAGACCACACCCACCATAGCAACGCGGTAACTAGGTGGGGCAAACAAACCTCAAATCCGCAATCATGCATGACCAATGCATTGACATTTAGATGTTCATGTGGCCTGCCGCAAGCTTTGATCAATTATTGGCGCTTCTTTGGATCTTTAGAGATTTTAGAAAAAGGAATGAACAAAATTCCGTTTGCTAACTGTTCTGAGTAATGGGAATCAGATCTACAAAGCCCGCAGAGGGCCTAGATTCAGTTTTACTACTTTTTTGACATATCCCATGGTTTTTAAGCCACAAAATTGCAGGACAAAATATGATAGAATACATAGACTAAGGAATCTGAGGCTATGACATCACAACTAGTCTGATTTCAGTCGTCGTTTCAACACAAATGATACCAAAGTTTAAACTTACATATCTCCTTAGCGGAATAAGATTTTGGAATACTTTCTTCGCCATTTTGTTTCTTTTGAAGTTCTCTTTCATATAAGATGAACATGCTTGACCACTGAACTAATCCTTTAATATCTCCTTAGCGGAATAAGATTTTTGAATACTTTCTTCACCATTTTGTTTCTTTTAAAGTCCTCTTTCATATAAGATAAACATGCCTGACCACTGAACTAATCCTTTAATATCTCCTTAACAGAATAAGATTTTTTTGAATACCCTTTCTTCACCATTTTGTTTCTTTTATATTCCTCTTTCATATAAGATGAACATGCTTGACCACTGAAGTAATCCTTTAATATGTCCTTAATGGAATAAGATTTTTGAATACTTTCTTCACCATTTTGTTTCTTTTGAAGTCCTCTTTCATATTAGATGAACATGCTTGACCACTGAACTAATCCTTTAATATGTCCTTAATGGAATTAGATTTTTGAATACTTTCTTCACCATTTTGTTTCTTTTGCAGTCCTCTTTCATATAAGATGAACATGCTTGACCACCGAATTAATCCTTTAATATCTTCCTAACGGAATAGGTTTTTTGAATACTTTCTTCACCATTTTGTTTCATTTGAAATCCTCTTTCATATAAGATGAACATGCTTGACCACTGAACTAATCCTTTAATATCTCCTTAACGGAATAAGATTTTTGAATACTTTCTTCACCATTTTGTTTCTTTTGAAGTCCTCTTTTATATAAGATGAACATGCTTGACCACTGAACTAATCCTTTAATATTATAGCAAATTGTTATGTTTCAATTTAAGTACTTTATGTCTGTAAATATGGTTATTAATTTACTTCAAGTTATACCTTACCTTCCATGCTATAATATGCAATCTGGTCACGACCTGATTCTAACGCACTTCTAACCGAACCTAAAAACGCAGTAACCAGCCAAGCCCTGACCTCCATAATACCTCTGTACCACCTCACTCTTTTTCAGCGTTGTTTCACTAACATCGCTGAAAACTGGTCACTTTTATTTTATTTTTAATTAACTTTTTAACTCTTTTCTCTTGGCAGCTTCTACCTGAAGGGTTTTACGCTGCCCGTTCTCATCTGGCTCGCCTTTTCAAGTCTTCCGAGAGAAGGGTGAGATAGCCATGGGTCCGAGATTTCTTGGCCGACCTACACGACTTTACCCGTGTAGCCTACACTTAGGATAGCGGGTTTTGTCTCCATTCGTACATAGCGAGTGGCTAGTTCGAGAGCGTCCTACTCTCGTGGTGGGTGTTTTAGGTCCTAGAGCACAGGTTGTGCCTGTCTGGGGACCTCTCGCCCGGGAATTAGTCTTTTTCTCCCTTAGCCCCACCCGCCTCGAGGTGACCCTAGCGTTATACTATGTATAGTGTTTAGCACGTTAGGATATTTCAGTACACCTTCGTATGCATTAAGCCAATTTCCTTTTCGATTTTGGCGCATGCGCATTGGGTCATAGTCACCGCTGGGTAAATGTGGGGTCGCCCTGTAACAACTCTAGGGAGCTACAGTTGTTACTAGCGAGCTTATTTTCGTTTTCACGTTAACAGCATATGAGTATTTTTATTTTTCTCACACAGTTTTGAGATAAAATATTTAATTTTCAGGATTGAAATTGGGGTGTCGGAGAGCCGTGGGTGGGTCTCTCCGACGACCTAATTACAGGAAAATAATCTTTCCTTTTTATCTTTACAGACCTCAAGTAACACAGTGGTTGGTGTTTCCCACGCTACCCCGGCGCTAGTAAAGTCATTACGTTGGATGCGTTTTCTTGGGTTTCTAGAGTTTTTCAGATAGAAAATTTTTTGGTTTTACATTTTTTTCTGTTAAAGCAAGTGTTGTTGTTCTGTTTAGAATGCTATGCCTCGTCTCTCTCTTTAGCGTGTCCGTAAGATCATAGTTACTTTGCCGTGTTTAGGTTTATACGCTTGGACTTACGTTCTTCTCTTTAAGAAATTTATTTTTCAGTAAAATTTTTTCTGTTTAAGAGAGTTTTGATGTTCTGTTTAGACTGCTAGGCCACGTCTCTCTTTAGCGTGTCCGTAAGATCATACTTACTTTGCCGTTTGTGTGTGTATGCGCATGGATATATGTTCTTCTCTTTTCAGATATAAAGAGATTCACTGAGAAGGTTACGCTCTTAGAGGCGTTGCGCCTAGAGCGTAACAGTAAGAGAGAGAGAGAGAGAGAGATAACCTCTTAGGGCGTTAACTAACGTCGCCTAAGTTGTAAACACGGTTCCATTGGACAGTCCCTGTCGATTCCACAACCCTTTGTAAGCGTTGAGCGCTGGTTGTTGTGAGTCGGGGCGGTTCCAAACGGTTCCATTGGACAGTCCCTGTCGATTCCACAACCCTTGTAACGCGTTGAACGCTGGTTGTTGCGAGTCGGGGCGGTTCCAAACGGTTCCATTGGACAGTCCTGTCGATTCCACAACCCTTTGTAACGCGTTGAACGCTGGTTGTTGTGAGTCGGGGCGGTTCCATACGTTCGGAGTCCATACGGTTCCGCGGCCCGTTGTTACGGGCTTAACGGTTCCATTGGGACGGTTCCGTGAGTCCATACGGTTCCGTGGCCCGTTATTTACGGGCGACGGGTTCCATTGGACGGTTCCATACGGTTCGCGGCCCGTTGTTACGGGCTTAACGGTTCCATTGGGCGGTTCCATACGGTTCCGCGGCCCGTTATTCACGGGCGGGCGTTTCCATTGGCGGTTCCATACGGTTCCGCGGCCCGTTGTTACGGGCGGGACGGTTCCATTGGGCGGTTCCGCGGCCCGTTATTACGGGCGGACGGTTCCATACGGTTCCGTTGGACCATCCCTGACGGTTGCGCAGCCCTATGCGGGCATTGTGCGGTTCGGGGCGGATCCATACGGTTCTGGGATCCATACGGTTCCGCGGCCCGTTGTTATGGGGCGGACGGTTCCGTGGTTCCGCGGCCCGTTATTTGTTACGGGCGGGACGGTTCCATTGGGCGGTTCCATACGGTTCCAGCGGCCCGTTGTTACGGGCGGACGGTTCCATTGGACAGTTCCGCGGCCCGTGTTTACACGGGTCCGTATTTAACGGGTTCACGTACATCGTGCGGTTTAATCGGTTATCGCCCACTAGCTACGTGGTCAGGTGACAGGTGACATTCTTGACAAGAAGTATAGCATTGACAGTTATTTTTCTTCTTGGTCCTGTAGCCATTAGCTACGCAGTTCCACGGCTCGTGTGAACGCAATTAAGACTGTCTCGTTGAGCGTTACAAGTTCCGTATTTATTTTCACCAGTATCATGGACATGAAGGACAGGTCCCGAGTGTCGATGTTTTTACACACCCAGGATGTCTCGTGATGCGTAGCGTGCAAACGGCGTCTTTAAATTACGCTCGGTGACATCCATCTCACGTGTTACGCGTGCAGATTATGCTGCGAGTCAAATCCCGTACTCTTTGCAGCGATTGGGATCTAGCGGCGTGGTCGAGCACAGACTCCACCGCGACCGGTACTTTCAAAGAGCGGCGGAGAAAGTGGAGAAGCGACGGTCTGAGAGGCCCTCTTCGTCTCCCCACCGCCACCCAGGTCCAAAGCCAGGGAGGCGGGGGCCGCCCACTCCTAGCGGGCGCCTCTTGAAAGACGTACACCGTCACGGTTCATCCGGAAGTATAGCATTGAGACAGCTATTTTTCTTCTTGGTCCCGTAGCCAACGGCTCACGACAGTTATACGGTTCCACGGCCCATGTTTACGGGTCCGTGCGGTTCCACGGTCCGTGTTTACGGGTCCGTCACGGTTCCATTGGACGGTTCCGCGGCCCGTATTTACGGGTCCGTGCGGTTCCATACGAGTCCACGGTCGCGTTCACGGGTCCTTTCGCTTCCATTGGCGGCTCCAGTGAGCGGAACTTATCTCTAATGGGATAACGCACTATGCGGTTCACCCGGTTATCGCCCACTAGCTACTACGCCACGTGGTCAGGTGACAGATGACTTTCTTTACAAGAAGTATAGCATCACGACAGCTATTTTCTTCTTGGTCCCGTAGCCATTAGCTACGCAGTTCCACGACTCGTGCGAACGCAATTAAGATTGTCTGCGTTGAACATTACCGTTCCGTAATTATTTTCACCAGTATCATGGACATGGAGGACAGGTCCTCGGCGTCGATGCTCTACACACCCTTGATGACCCTTCTTTGCTTTACGTTCGGTCACATCCATCTCACGCGTTACGGCGTGCAGATTATGCTGCGAGTCCATTCGTGGTACTCTTTGCAGCGATTGGGTTCCAGCGGCGTGGTCGGAGCACAGACTCCACCGCGACCGGTATTTTTCAGGTGCGACCGAGAGCGTGCGGCTCCGGTGTTCGGATGCGTCACGGCTCCGTAGTTTTTAAGCGGGATATCGTACACGTCACGATTTACCCGGATATGCACCCGCTAGCTACGAGCTATGTGGCCAGGTGACAAGTGATAATCTTCACAAGTAGTATAGCGCCGTGAGAGCTATTCTATTCATGGTTCCGTGGCCATTAGCTACGCAGTTCCACGATCATGTGAACACCATTTATACGATTATCCGCGTTGAAGCGTTACATTTCCGCAATTACTTTCACCAGTATCGTAGGCACGGAGGACAGGCCTCCGTGCGTCGTCGACGCTACGCACCTCAGAGGTCCCGCTTTGCATAGCGTGCAAACGCTTCTCTAGACCGTGCGGGCCTGTACGACCGGAGTTTTTGCAACGGGATAACGCACACTGCACGATGAACCCGAAGTTGAGTTCGCTGGCTAGGAAGCTGCTTGGTCATAGCTACGCTGTCCCACGGCCGTGTGAACTGCCTCTGTAGGATTTTCGCGTTGAACGTCACAGTTCCGCGATGTTTTGCGCCTATATCATCGACGACGGACGGGCAGGTCCCTAGTGTCGGTGCGTTCGCGCCTTGACTGTCCTGCGATCGTCGCATGTAAACGCTTCTTAGGTTGCGCTTTGGTGTTATCGACTTGTTCAAACCCGTGTACACCGCTGTGGTCCTCGGTTCGCGATGGGACCGTCGGCCAACAAGAGGCGGCGCCCCACGGGTCTTACGTGAGTTAGTCCCCTTTTTACGGCTAGTTGTAGAGCCATTGGATTCCTTGCGCGGGTCCATTAGGGTCCGTATGGCTCGTAATCGGTTCCATACGGCCCCCACGGCTTGTTTCGGCCCGTGCACGGGTCCGTAACACAACTTGGCGGCTCCGTCCGGGGCATGGGATGACGTTTGGGTCTGTAGTGCTGCTTAGTTCTACAGCAAGGTAACGCATACAACGACGTCGTCACACCCGTTAGTTTCGAGATCCCCACGTCCGTGTGAGCTGACTTGGTGAGATTTTCGCGTTGAGCGCCACGGTTCCGCATAGTTTTTCACCAGTTCGTGGACACGAGGACGAGTCCCCGTTTGTCGATGCGTCACGCTCCCAGGATGCGTCGGCGTGTTAGCGCTTGCTCGGGTTTCGAGGCCTAGCGCTCGGGTGATAAGATTTCCTTCTTTACGGGAGGCATACCATCACGAGGGCTATTCCTTCCGTGTTACGAGTTCCACGACCGTTCAAACTACTCTGAATGTGATTCTTGCGTCGAACGAGACCTTCGGCTCACATTCTACAGATATTAACGCGGTTTCGTACAACGCGTGCGATAAACCTGGGTATCGGAACCGGGATATTGCGACCGTTAGCCGCGTGTTGCAGTGTTCGCGGTCGTTTTCTTGCTGGGGCGTTTTTGGCGTTCGACGGCAGTCCCCCGCAGCGTAGCCGCCCGGCTTTGCGGCTCCGTGGTGATTTTATACAAAGCGGCGCGGCTGTGTGGTAGAGGACCAGTAGCCATGAACTACTGCGTTCGCGGCCGTTTCTCTTACTGGGACACGTGCTGAGTCGACGGTAGTCCCCTCTTCCCCACGCAGCTACCGGTTTCAGAGCTCCGTGATGGAACAAACTCAGTTTACGACTCGTATAGCTTGCGTGGCACGTGAACTCCTCCGTATTTCTTACGGCCTCAGTTTATATATATTTTACCTATTCTCAACGGAACGCGCACTGTGTACTTCTTCCCACGCGTCGCCACTTACTCGGTGGCCCGTGGTGAATAGAGGTATCATGAGATAACGACTCACGTTACAGGTGTAGAAATGCGTTCACGCTATCGTGGACCTAGGCGGTCCTTTGGTACTGATAGCTACGCCGTTCGGGACACGCGTACCAGTACCAGTTGTCCCCCTCGGCGTAGCCACGAGCTTTTGCTCCGTGGTGCACAGCGACATCGTTGGCGGTGGACTCGTGGTTTTTACTTGTCATGCTGACGCCTTTGTAGACCCATAACGGATCTATTATACTTAACGGGTTGCGTGCTTTTGTACGGCGTAAGTCCCCAGTAGCCACGCCGCTTTTCCGCTCCGTGGTGCAGGGTGTTTAACAGTCCGTGTAGTATACACAGGGCGTCACCTCTTTCGTGATTTCTACCCCAGTGTTGGGGTTTATGACTCATACGGTTGGCGTAATGCGTTACCCCCTACTTGTCAATATTACCTCCATGAAGGATATTTTTCTTGACCATAGGTGGCCTTTTTGGTAGACAACCTTACGTTTGGGGTAGCTATTACCAACAACGGCACGTATGGTTCCTTCCATACTTTAACACCTTACAGCTGCTTCCTTGCGGTTTACGGCCTGTTACTTAACTGCCCGTACAGACATACGGTATTCGTTTTCTCGCGCCCGAGCCGTAGGCTCCGCGGTTTCAAGGTTGTTACTATCGTGAGTGCGTTAACACTTTCTCCAGTCAACTTCTTAGACAAGTTTCGCTGTTGATAGGCGTGGCCTGGAGCTACGCGGTCCCGCAACTGCTACAGTTTTCGGACCTCGCTTGGGTGCCGTCGACTATGTTATGCGGCTCCGCGTCTTACGACCCATGCCGTCTCACCGCTACATAGCCTTACGGTTGGCAGCCCTTCTTGTATACGTTTTATATTAACGGCCTGCCTTTTGTTTCGCTAGCCTTTGATTTTTGGTCAGTCGGTTTCAACAACCTTTGCTCAGGGTCGGCAGCTTTTTCTGGGCTGCGGATGGTGTCGTTCAGTCCCTCCGCTTTACACGCGTTCAGTCGGTGGTCACACCCTTTGGTGGTGGTGCGGGTGCTCCCACCTGGTGTACGGAGCGAAGTTTTCACCCGTCAGATATCACCGTCGGTGCCGACGGGGCTTGATCAAGGTCGGGGCACTTTTCTTGTGACCCCTTTGGCTGCTCATGCCCTTGCAGGCTTTTCACGACGGGCCTCGGGTCAGGGGCGATTTTTGTCTCTTTCCGGGCTCCGGCGACTGCATCTCAGTCCCGGAGCGCTAACCGTTTGATGGTGTGGCCTCGGCCCGCCTTTCCTCGGCGTAGCATGGCTTTTCTGAGGGGTTGGTCGCCCCTCCCCATTGTGGAGGTGGGCCTCTCTCAAGCTTAGTTCCGTCATGCGCTCTGGGATTACTTGCAGCTATCCACCAGGGTTTTTCCAGTGGGGTCTCACGGTCTTTGACTCGCGACCACTGGTAAGTTCTGGGAGATCTCTTCGTAGTGTGTCATGTGACATTTTCCTCCGATAGATCATCCAGTGGCTTTCTTTTCAAGTAGTCTGAACTGTTCATCGAACGGCCGCGGTATGCACTCGGGTTGGGCATACCCTCTTTTCACGGATCTCTCGTGCGCGTTCGAGCAACGCTTTTTGCGGTTTTTCTCTTGTTTTTGGTCTGACTCACTTTTCGACGTTCGTGTTCCCCGCTAACTTTAGCTCTTACGCGATTATGCGCTCTTGAATTTTTCCCTTGTCCGGGATTTCTTCAATTCGTTTCGTTGGTACACGCCGTTCCCAATCGTAGTTTCCTCGCCGGTTCTGTCTCGTGGGCCGAATCCGGTGTGGCTGTATGGCGTTTTTGTGGGCACTTTGCTGTAATTGTGTCCAACGCTCTTCCGGTTGGCTTGTTTTTCTGGGCTTTTCGCTCAGGTTCTTTCGAGGTTTGCCTCCGTTACTGTCAATGAATGGTGCCTTGTTCGGTTTGACTGTACCTCGCCGTGGTTTCCTATGTTTTAGTTCTTCCCACTCTTGAGGTCTTTCATCCTTCCGAGGTGAAGGAATTTCGATCCTTAAACGGGATTCGGTTCGTGTGAGTTTTCGTACCAGCCATTAAAAAAAAAAAAAAAAATGTGCGGCGATCTGAACTCCCTTCCTTCCTATCCTCGGTTGCAATCTGATTGCATATTATAGCATGGAAGGTAAGGTATAACTTGAAGTAAATTTACCCCGCTAAGCGTGGCGGGGATATTTACTGAGAGTTATACTTACCTTCCATGCATCCCGCCCGCCTCCCCTCTCGTTCAGGCCTCGGTGGAATGTTGAGTGAGGTGGTACAGAGGTATTATGGAGGTCAGGGCTTGGCTGGTTACTGCGTTTTTAGGTTCGATTAGAAGTGCGTTAGAATCAGGTCGTGTGACCAGATTGCATATTATAGCATGGAAGGTAAGTATAACTCTCGTAAATATCCCCGCTACGCTTAGCGGGGTAAATATGTCTATCGTTTCATTGTTTCTACAGCTTATGCAATGACATTAATGTAAATATAAAGAATTTACTTGATAAGTGTTCAATTGTATTGAACATTAATGAAAAATGACCACTTGCTCTGTTCTTGTGTGCAGAAATTTGTTCTATTTGTATATCATTTCGATTTTGATTTTTTGTTAAGTCAGAAATTTGTATTGCATGACATTTGTTTTTGGCTGTAGAATTTGGACCAATGGACTTTACGAGTGTCCCTGCTAGAACTTCAGCTTATGTTAAAGCAATGCAGTTCAACCGCAGATACCAATTCCCTCCTGGATAACATTGCCAAGGCAACCATAGAGGTGTTTCATCAAGAACAGTCAACTACAAAATCGAAAAGTTCCAAATCAAGTCGAAAGAAGTAAGTGGACGTATTGAATTTGCAATCAAAACTGAGAACAGTCAGCTTATGTTGCCATGGAAGTACCGGAAGTATGATTGTGGGGAAGGGTGGAAAAGTCCAAATTAAATTTTCCAACTGCAAGTGAAAGGACAGTCACAAAACCACATGTAGGTACACAATATCACCATACAAAAGATATAAATTGATAGAAAAGTTGGGGAGGGGAAAATGCCACACCCTGCCCTTTAATCCCGTCTATGGCCAAGGCAGCTATGGAAGCATTGATCAAGAGCAATTAAATGCTTAATCAAATACTTCCGAGTATACTTTCTATGATGGCAGTTAACCAACTGCAGGGGTTGAATCTTGCTTTTTACATTTTTTTCAAGGTTGGGCCAAGTGAGAAACAGCATCTGGTTGGTAGCTCCTCTCATCTCCAAGCTGTCAAGCCCCGTTCAGGCTCGGGTTTTGAGGGCAGCAGGCAACATCTTGGAAAGCGTTGGGCAGACATGGACCTCCAAGACAGGGAATAAAGAAAAGGACAAACAGGAGAAAAAGAGGTAACATAGTCATCTTTCAAAAGTTAACTTACTAAAGATTTCTTATTTTTCATCACTTTAATTTTTGGGTGAACATTAGTTATTATGCTCCTTAGAGTTTCAAACAGTCAGATCCGACCTGATATATAAGCATGTTAGGTCAAGACTTTTCTTCTTTACTTTCTTTATTCTGAAAACCACAAGCAATTAAGATTAAATTTTCCTTATCAATGGCTCCATTATACTAGTTCTCCGTGTGGTTGTTGTGGAAGTTGGTGTATCAAAGTAGCAATAGATGAAGTCATTAGTGTGTGGTTGAGTGGTTATTGTAATTAATATAAGTAGTCTCACTATTTGCTACAGTAAGTTTGTGGTTATGATTTGCTGAAACAAAATTTTAAGGAGAAGGACAAGTCATGAATTGCTCAAAATTTGTTTCTGAATTCATGAACCCTTAAAAGCAAGAATAGTCAATTCAAAATAAAGGTCATCTAAACTGCCTTGTCGTTTTTTTGTTGATTTTTTTTTCATTTTAAATGATGACTTTCCTTCAGATGTGAAGTGGCTCTGTGATTATGGAGTCATGCTCATCTGTGAGAAGTACCGGGTTCGACTTCTGTCATGAGCACTGCATTGTGTCATGCTCATCTGTGAGAAGTACCGGGTTTGACTCCTGTCATGAGCACTGCATTGTGTCCTTGAGTAAGACACTACTCTACTTGCTCCAGTCCACTCATTTGTAAAATGAGTACGTGCATTGCTGGGGAGTTAACCTACGAATGCTGGCGTCCCGTTCAGGGGAGCCATATGCTCTTATCTGCTTGCGCCATGGTAACTGGGAATATGCAACGTCCCTATGGGCATAATGGTTCAGATGGATTGGAATAACTTTCCTTTATGGCGCCTTTCTTTCAAGTAACTTTGAGATGATTTAGCCAATCTGGCATTATATGCCCTTTGTTGCCTATGTACCAGCCGACAAACCTCATCCATCAATCATTGAATTATATCTTCCATTAATGACTTGTTTCATTTTTGCAATATCATTTCTTAGTCTCTGAGCAAAAATAAGCTTTCTGAGCTTTTGCGGGCCTGATTTTCATTTTCTACATTTGCTGGAACCCCTTTCATCTCAGCAAGAACAAATCATGGAGAAAAACAATAATCAAAATGTGAAAAAAGTTTCCACAACATGAATTACATGCATTTTGAAGGCTAAAAAACATGAAAAACCTCAAATTCAAACCGCCACAAGGGTGGAAACCCCTTGATCCATCTGGGGTTCAACTGGCCCCTGGACCCCACATCGTTATGGCTAAGCAAACAACTACTGGGGTTCAGCTGGCCCCTGGACCCCACATCGTTTAATGGCTAAGCAAACAACTAACAGGAACAGCAGCCATTCTTTCTCTATATGTTTGTGGGAACAGTTACAAGATATGCCAACTCTGCAGGGGTGATGCCAAAGCGAATAAGTAATACGAGGGGGTCAAAATATCAGGTGTCGATTAAGTATATTACTTTATACTTTGCTTGAAGTGGAGAGTAGGTATTTATTGTTCAATAGCAGTGCTGACTGTTGCCACTAGCAACTGCAAGCATGTTCCAGAGCATAAGAAGTTAGAAGTTACTTGTGAAATTACTCATAAAATGACAGGAATATTTTAAAATCCTGCAAAAATTTCATAAGAAGTTGGCATATCTGTTTCATTTTCTTTTATCACGTTCATAATCATTTTGATAGCCTTTGAGTTACGGTTTTATCATGAATTGATTTACAATGGTAACTTGGTATTCCAATTTGATCTTCAAAACTAATTTGAATGGAGAGTTGCTTTACCCCTTTATTTGTAAATATCAGTTTCTCAAATACTTGGTCTGGCAGTGACATGATATGCTTGGCTTGGCATGCTAGAGATCCTGGGTGCAATTCCTGATGTGTCTTCATTCACCAGTGCTTCACTACTGGTTTATTAAACGGTCGTTGGACATCTCTATATAAGCTTAGCTGTTGAGAAAGAGATGTAAAATTACCTGCCTAACCAAACACTTTATGCTCAATTGAACAACCAAATTTGGAGCATCCTATGCTAGCAAACATTCTTGTTTCTGAGAGAGTCTCAAGCGCCACAGCATAAGGGCTATTTGGAAACTGTAAGTAAGTACATTAATATTGAAAAAACATCTATCTGCAGACATAATTTTTGTGCTGATGCTTTTGAGGGTAACACGGGAAATCAGATGAATGTAAAAATTCTCATATTTGAGAGATTTGTACGAGCCACAAGCTTTAGAGCCTTTGTGAAAACAGAAAATAACTACTGTAATCCTGAAACAAAAATTAGTAGTGACAAAAACGATTTATTCTTTGCTCAGAGAAGATTTATTTGGTGCTTGTCCTTCAAGGGTACCAGAGGGTATCAGGTAAAAGCAAAATATTTCTAAACGCGTTTGTTTCTTCCTTCCCTTCTTTTGAAGCAGTCAGATGTCTCTGACAAGCCCACAGCCTCTTTTATCCTTGGTGCTGACGTGTCTCAAGGGCCAGGATGAACACAGAGAGAGCTTACTCACATCACTTCAAACCCAGCTCACCCAATTCCTTCAGACAACCAAAGATGTAAGCCTTTCTAATTTCGATCTTTGCTTAAAGTGCATCAAGTATTGTGCTATCTATATAGTATTCCTAATAATAACTGGATGATCAAACAAAATGTTCTTAAAGATCTGTGGTTATTGAGGGAGCGGTGACAGTACCTAAATTGCTTAAAATTCTAGTAAAATTTATGAATCATTGGTTAAAATGTTTTGAATTATTTAATATTTTAATATACAAATTTTTAAGCAATTTTGTGATGTATAAACAGGCATACCAGCCTATTTATGTAAATCTGTTCTTGTTTAATCAAGTACCACAATCTCTTAAAATAGTCCTGAGTAGTTGATGGTGACAAATATGTTTTGGATGTTAGCCATACAATCAACATCTACAATCGGACAAAGCTCTACTTTCTCCGTGAATATTGAAATGTTGTATGTCACATTTTCCCCATTTACTTGCACAGCGCACAACTTTGAAATTGGGTAAGGTTTGGGGAAATGCATCCTAGATTTGTGCGCATTGTTGTTCCACAACACCTTTGATCACGATTGTAGGGGAAAATAATTTCATAATTTCACAGACTAAAATTAAGGAAATAAATATCAAGAAATCTTGAGCTCTCTTTTCACTCTTACATCATAAAGTTTGCATATGTCGAAAATCCTTGTCAGCCGTTGGTCAGCCATACAGTTACTTGGAAACTAAATATGCTATTTTCAAAATTTCCGAGATTGTTCTACTCAGGCGTTTGTTCTCTTTTGACAGTTTAATTTGGAGCTGTCCTTATAGACCTTTTCAAATCTAAATCAGCAATTTCCGGGTCACTAATTTAAATAATGTCACATGGCCGAGATTCACATGTCCATAATGGACCAATCGTATACTGAAGGAATCTTATTGACCAATAAAATACTGGAGGAATCTTGGCCGTCTGCACAATTCACGCACGGTATGGGACCAAGCGTATGAAAAAGTGTTTTCAAGTGCACATATCATACGTGCGTTACACATGAAGGAAATATGCGCGGGTGTTGTTGCTCACATTTTTTTCTTCTCAAACCTGCAATGGTTTTGGTTGGGAAACAAAAGGAAAAGTTCCCCCAGTATTTGATTGGTTGAAGTACTGAAGAAATCACATTCGGCTAAACTCGGTTTGAAAAGGTCAATACCTTCTAGTTCTAATAACAAAAGTTGTTCCTCATGCTAAGTGGATAAAAAAAAACCCCATTGTGACCAAGGTTTTTATGAAGTGCCTGACAGCTGTATAGCAAACTTTTTCACAGATTATCGATTCTTCTTAAGCTTGTCTGAAATATCCTGATTTTGTAGTATTAGAGGATTAGTTCAGTGGTCAAGCATGTCCATCTTATATGAAAGAGGACTTCAAAAGAAACAAAATAATAAAGAAAGCATTGCAAAATCCTATTCTGTTAAGAAGATGTTAAAGGATTAGTTCAGTGGTCAAGCATGTTTATCTTATATGAAAGAGGACTTCAAAAGTAACAAAATAGTGAAGAAAGCATTGCAAAATCTTATTCCGTTAAGGAGGTAGTAAAGGATTAGTTCAGTGGTCAAGCATGTTCATCTTATATGAAAGAGAACCTTAAAAGAAACAGAATAGAGAAGACAGCATTGCAAAATCTTATTCCGTTAAGGAGATATTAAAGGATTAGTTTAGTGGTCAAGCATGTTCATCTTATGTGAAAGAGAACTTCAAAAGAAACAAAATGGTGAAGAAAGCATTGCAAAATCTTATTCCGTTAAGGAGATATTAAAGGATTAGTTTAGTGGTCAAGCATGTTCATCTTATGTTAAAGAGGACTTCAAAAGAAACAAAATGGTGAAGAAAGCATTGCAAAATCCTATTTTATTAAGGAGATATTTAGGTTTAAAGTTTAATATCATTTGTTTAAAAACGACTGAATTCAGACTAGTTGTGATGTTCAGATTCCTCAAAGTCTTTATGTATTTTAAAGAAAGTTTATTGAATTTGATTTATTGAATTTTGTTCATTATTTAAATTATTTTTCCTCAAACCTTCTTCAGGTGGTATGTTATAAATACCCCTTCTAAATTCAGTTTTAACATATCGCATGGTTTTTAAGCCACAAAATTGCAGTTCTTCCAGAAAAACCCTCCGGATAAAATCATCTCCTTCCTTCATCATGTTTCCCTCTACAAGCATATTTAGTCCTCCTCTCCCACCCCCCTCTCTCTACTTTTTTTAATTTTCACCCATGCACCTCTCTCGATCCCAGCTTTCTGACTTTTATTTCTTGTACTTCTCTCATTCTCCCCTGTTTTCTTTCCTTTTTACCTCTAGAATGATCTAACCTCTCAGGCACAATTTGACCTTTGTTGTCATGGTGTCGTTAAGCCCTATTCAAACAAACAAACAAACAAAATCACAGGACAAAATATGATAGAATACATAAAGACTGAGGAATCTGAGGCTATGACATCACAACTAGTCTGATTTCAGTCGTTTCTACACAAATGATACCAAGCTTTAAACTTGAATATCTCCATAACGGAATAAGATTTGTGAATGCTTTCTTTACCATTTTGTTTCTTTTGAAGTCCTCTTTCATATATGATGGACATGCTTGACCACTGACCTAATCCTTTAATATTTCCTCAATGGAATAAGATTTTGCAATGCTTTCTTCACCATTTTGTTTCTTTTGAAGTCCTCTTTCATATAAGATGAACATGCTTGACCACTGAACTAATCCTTTAATATTTGTTTTGTTGGCAAGATATTTGGAGATATCATGTACATAAAATGCCATGTAAATATTACCCATTTCTTTTCATCATACATATTCTAGATAATGTAGTAGATGTGTAAGATATTTGCGGAGATATTTGTTGCTATCAAAAACATTACATTCTTTATTAATCCCATTTTTTAAGGACCGTTGGGAGGACCCAAAGAGTCAGCAGGCGATGCATGAGGCTCTTCAATTGCGACTGAGTCTGGTAAGGATAGAGTGATGGATGAAATTTGTTTTTGCTTTTAGAGATGTACATATTCATTACTGCTGTCATGACATGTTGATTATCCCAATATCGTGATATCTCTTTTCCAATGACATGAAATATGCCTCTTGCGACACATCGCGATACCAAAAACTAATAGAGAACTAAGAATTTTTTCGCAACTAGGTTAGGCTACTTTGTACGTTACAATTTTAACGTTTTGGTATTAAATAAAAAAGTCAAGTTTAAGCCATTAAAAACGTGCAAAAATATCATAAAACATATAAAAAAAACTAATTAAATATTGTGCTCCGTCACCCCACACTGGCACGCAGTAATGTAAATTGGCAAAAAGAACGAAAAATTGGCCCAGAACAATGCCTCTCGGGCTCTCACTTCAATGATTCATGGTCACATTGGCTGATTTACCAAACACGTGCGTGATGAACGTAATAGTCACGTGATCATGTCGTCTGCTAGATCTGCAAAAAAATTTCTTGCGTTCATAATATCATGGAGTAAATTATAACTCTATGATCATATAACAATAGTGATATTACCAATTTGTGTCTTGAGTCAGTTTTCTTGAAAAGTATCGCGATACTACGATATATCACAATATTTTTCCCCACGATAATTGATACGTAATAGAGCCATGTTATGACAGTACTATTATTCATGTGACAGAGCAATGCATAAATAAAAGAAAATAGCACCTTGAAAAAATAAAGTAGAAAAAAGACTGCAATTTTTCAGAAGCAATATTTGATTTAAGAGCTTTATTTTTTTTTGATCTTAGTTGATGTTTAAGTTTTGAGATCTATGCACAATTCTTAGCTGAGAGGACACCATCATACATATCTCACATCAAGCTATGCATTATCCAAGAGGATCATTTTTAACGCTCGCTGAAACTTACTAATAATTGATCAGGACGCTACAGAGAATAAACTTTACATTGGAAGAGAAAGGGTCTGCCAACAAACTTTGTTTTAATGACGAGCAAATAGCCAGTGGGACTGCAGTCATTTTCCGCAGGGTTTGGCTGCTGCCTATCTCCCGTGTTAGGCCCCATCCAACCAGGCAGGGCTGTGAGCCCTCGTAGGCAGGGCTACAGTCATTGAGCTTCCACTGGGGCAGGTTTTTATGCTTGAACTGTGGGCCAAGCTACAATCCCTTATACTAAACCAATAAGTACATCAAAATGTGCATTATATTCTACATGACCCAACATGTTATTTAATTTATTTGCAGGTTGGCAATATGTTTGACACAATCATGCAGAGCTACCACCAGTGGACGACTGAGTTTGCCCTTCTGTTATTGCAACTCATTACGTCAGGACCAGTAGATAATCAGTCAAACTCGTAAGTCACAACAAAAGATGGTGAAATAGTCACGACCAGTAGACAATCAGTCAAATTCGTAAGTCCTAACTTACATGGTAAAATAGTCAGGACCAGTATACAATCAGTCAAATTCGTAAGTCCCAACAAAAGATGATGAAATAGTCAGGACCAGTAGACAAACAGTCAAATTCGTAAGTCCCAACAAAAGATGGTGAAATAGTCAGGACCAGTAGACAATCAGTCAAATTCGTAAGTCCCAACAAAAGATGGTGAAATAGTCAGGACCAGTAGACAATCAGTCAAACTCGTAAGTCCTAACAAAAGAGGATGAAATAGTCAGGACCAGTAGATAATCAGTCAAATTCGTAAGTCCCAACTCACATGGTGAAATAGTCAGGACCAGTATACAATCAGTCAAACTCGTAATTCCCAACAAAAGATGGTGGAATAGTCCCAACTCACATGGTGAAATAGTCAGGACCAGTATACAATCAGTCAAACTCGTAATTCCCAACAAAAGATGGTGGAATAGTCAGGACCAGTAGACAATCAGTCAAATTCGTAAGTTTCAACAAAATGTTGTGAAATAATAAGTAAAGGAAGTAAGGTCTTTGAACTTTCCTCTCTTTCACAACTGGTTATTTGTCACCACTACATACTCAAGCAGTGGTAGTTTATATCTGAATTATATTTTCTTAAAGTTATTATACCTTTGCTGACAAAGCATCTTTACGTTTGTCTGTCTGTGCATGCAATGTTCAGTTACTGCAAACAATGAATAACTGCACTTGAAAAGGAATTCATGGTATTAATACAATGTTGGTTAAATTCATTGTTTAATGGACATTTTGTTGCAGCATTTGCAATATTTGTGCACTACTTTTTGAGGTTTCATGGCTTATATGTCAACAATACATAGTTGTTTGTCTTTCAGAACCGTGGAGCAAAGTGTTTTTTGAAAGATGTAGCCACAGCCTTTAATAAAGTTTCACACAGTGTCCCAATGTTGCTTACTTGCAACAGATTTCAAAAAGGAAAGTTAATTTAAAAAAGCATATGAATGGATATCAACACATGAGACTTCGAAAATAACATGGAAAAAACAGTCAATAACATGATCGTAAACCTTGTTTCACTTTTGATAAGTCCTCATGTTTTACAAGGTACAAGTAGTCACATTGAATTAACTATTTTCTACTTTTTTCTTGCCTTCTTTTATGTCAGATTCTAATATTTATCCTGGACATAAATGCATGGAAGTTTCCCAATATTGCAATGTTGCAGGAACGTGTTAAATAGTTGACTTGGTGAAGTTTTTAAAGCATTTATGATGTTTTTCTTCTCCACATTTAGAGAACTCTTTACCACGGTTTTGGACATGCTTAATGTTCTTATACACAGCACCCTTGAGAACAATTCCGGGGGCTGCCCCGGGGGAGGAGACGAGAAAGGGAGGCAACACCAACAACTCATCAAAAAACTCAAGGTAATAATCACTTCTTGCTTTCTCTGAAAGTAGTGAGGCAGGTAGCTCAGTCGGTGGAGCATACGACTGAGATTCTGAAGGTCCCAGGTTCGAGACCAAAGGCGATTTAAGCAGCGATATTTTCACAGATATGCCGAACGATATATGCTGACTTCAAGCTCAAGAGGGTTGTCGTCTGCATCGCACCTTCTCTCCCACCCAGCCTTAGGGAAAAGTGGCCAATGGTAGGGTGGCGCTCACCGTCCATCGGATGAGGACGTTAAATGGCGGTCCTGAAGGCAGGGCTCCTCACCCCCTGCCTAGTTCTCTGATCACTTCTCGACATGATGAAATAAACCTCTTTATGAGGAATGGTCCATCAATCATTCATGGGTTTTGCACAAAGTCCTCCAAGCATATTTATATTTAGGCTCAGCCAAGGACTAATCTGATTCGCTTCACTGCAAAGCAGGTATGTGGTTTGAGTCCCAGATGAATGACCTATTGTGTACAGTGTAACAGTAGCTGGTTGCTAGCAAGTGAACTGTGAATAGACAGTGAACAGGCTCTCAATTGGAATGTATAGATTACCCCTGTGTTGTGTATGGTGTAACAATAGCTGTTTGCTAGTAAGTGAACTGAAGAGTCTCTTGGGTTGAAAGGTGTGGATTACTCCTGATTTTCTCTCGGGTTAAATGGTGTGAATTACCCCTGATTTTGAGAATATCGAGGGTGTCAGGTTGGAGGGGTGGAAGGGACCAAAAAAATTAATGAAGAGAGTGGGGTGAAAATCGGTGTTCATTGACTTGGGTCCTGGTTAGAATTAATGTTCATTCATGGCTTGTACAGAGCAGGCCTTGATGGATATCACCATAGAAGTAGAAGTAATGAAAAACCTTCAGGTGAACATCCTAAGAGCTATATACCTTTTCAAACTGAGTTTAGCCGAACGTGATTTCTTCAGTACTTCTACCAATCAAATGCTGTGGAAACTTTTCCTTTGTTTCAAAACCAATTAGGTGCAGGTTTTCAAGAGGCAATTTTCCCCAAAATGTACTGTTTTTTTTAAACTCCACAGAAGGGGACTCATTTAACTGATGACAAAACAAATTTTGGTGATTTCTGTAATATTTAGGCCACAATTTCAATAATCTGTGAATGGAAAAAAAAAAAAAACATTTTGGGGAAAATAATTTATTTTTTCTCAGTTTTCAATTTAATTAAAAGTCAATCTAACTGATGTTGTCTTTAGGTGTCACTTTCTAAAAACGTATGATTAAAGGAAAGGTATCATCGCATAAATACATTCAGAAGTGGCGCCGCTGTGCTGGTAATGTCACTTCCAGTGTTCAAAATCTACGATGTTATCGATCATACATCTGCTGGACCGAACATAGGGGCTTACATTTGTTATAGATAACATCACAGATTTTGGCAATCAATAACGAAAATTGAAAACCGGAAGTGACATTATGCACTTGTCAGTTGTATGACTCACCCTTACTACCCCCGGCAATGTTAGTCAAAGGTGAGTCATTGAATTATGAAGAAGTGACTCATATGTGTGTCATTGTACCAAATTGTCAGTCACTAGAGTGACTCTGGAGTGGGTTAATTTACTTCAGACCCAATAACTTTGCACAGAGGTGATTGATTTGGGGTAAGTCATTTCACAAACAATGTCAGTCACCCAAGTGACTGAGGGATCTGTCAATGTACATGTTTTGTCTACCCACTTTGGTGCTATGACTCATCCTGTCTAGGGTGTAGGGTTGAGTCATACCATTGACAAGTGCATTACCAGCACAGTGGCGCTCACTTCTGAATTTATTTATGAAACCATACTTTTCCTTTAGGTTTTCAGTGTTGGCTTTGATTTGACTTTGCGTGTTTGATCTCATTAACAGAAAGAACTTGGTGATAAGAGGTCAGAGGGCATAGACTTAGTCCGTCAGTTGCTCCCTGTGCCACGGAAGACTTGCGAGGTGCTTACGTGTGAGCCAATGGGGAGCCTTATCGACAACAAGGGCAACAAAATCATTTTTGAGCAGAAACAGGTCAGTAAATTCGTTAGAATAGTCTGCAGATAGTTTTGTCTGAAGCATAGACTAGTCAGAAACTATTTCATACATTGATGCTCTAAAACATGTCTCATTCTTTTTATATTTCCTTTGTTCTTAGTAGTTCGGAAGAGTAACCAGTCTTTAATCTAACTTTTATTAAGATTTCACTCTCTTTTCCCTTACAGCTGATTTCTCCTTCACCACTCTTTTCTTGAACGTGCTCTTTTCATACTGTTTAGTTTACGCTCTCTTAATTGTTTTTAATTACCAATTGTTTTATCAATATAATCACCATAGGCGGGATTTGAGGGCAAGGGGGGCACTTGCCCAACCCCACCTTTTTTTAAATTTGTATCTTTTGTATGGTGGTTTTTGGCATCTTAGCATGATTCCCCACCCCCAACCACTTTTGACTTTTTCCCCCACTTTCGGTAGGCAAATCCTGCCCATGATAATCACCAATATAATTTAACCTCTCAATCAAAGGCGATGAAACAGGTAGTTTTTCAAACACCATTTGATTTTCTAGCTGTACTTATAGTATTGAGAAGGAATGGCAATTATTTCTTTTACAAAATGTGCATAAAAAGTTGCAGAACAACATACAGCTAACCAACCAAGTCCCAATGGTGATTGTGGAGACGGCATATTTGGGATCTTGGAGAGATCAGTGCCCAATGGTGTACAACATCTGATTGTGGAAACGGCATATTTGGGATCTTGGAGAGATCGGTGCTTAATGGTGTACAACATCTGATTGTGGAGACAGCATATTTGGGATCTTGGAGAGATCGGTGCTTAATGGTGTACAACATCTGATTGTGGAGACGGCATATTTGTGATCTTGGAGAGATCGGTGCCCAATGGTGTACAACATCTGATTGTGGAGACGGCATATTTGGGATCTTGGAGAGATTGGTGCCCAATGGTGTACAACATCTGATTGTGGAGACGGCATATTTGGGATCTTGGAGAGATTGGTGCCCAATGGTGTACAACATCTGATTGTGGAGATGCCATATTTGAAATCTTGGAGAGATTGGTGCCCAATGGTGTACAACATCTGATTGTGGAGATGCCATATTTGTGATCTTGGAGAGATCGGTGCCCAATGGTGTACAACATCTGATTGTGGAGATGTCATATTTGGGATCTTGGAGAGATCGGTGCCCAATGGTGTACAACATCTGATTGTGGAGATGCCATATTTGGGATCTTCGAGAGATCGGTGCCCAATGGTGTACAACATCTGATTGTGGAGACGGCATATTTGGGATCTTGGAGAGATCGGTGCCCAATGGTGCACAACATCTGATTGTGGAGACGGCATTTTGGGATCTTGGAGAGATCGGTGCCTAATGGTGTACAACATCTGATTGTGGAGATGCCATATTTGGGATCTTGGAGAGATCGGTGCCTAATGGTGTACAACATCTGATTGTGGAGATGCCATATTTGGGTTTGGAGAGATCAGTGCCCAATGGTGTACAACATCTGATTGTGGAGACGGGGTATATGGGATCTTGGAGAGATCGGTGCCCAATGGTGTACAACATCTGATTGTGGAGACGGCATATTTGGGATCTTGGAGAGATCGGTGCCCAATGGTGTACAACATCTGATTGTGAAGATGCCATATTTGGGATCTTGGAGAGATCAGTGCCCAATGGTGTACAACATCTGATTGTGGAGACGGGTATTTGGGATCTTGGAGAGTTCGGTGCCCAATGGTGTACAACATCTGATTGTGGAGACGGCATATTTAGGATCTTGGAGAGATCGGTGCCTAATGGTGTACAACATCTGATTGTGGAGATGCCATATTTGGGATCTTGGAGAGATTGGTGCCCAATGGTGTACAACATCTGATTGTGGAGACGGGGTATTTGGGATCTTGGAGAGATCGGTGCCCAATGGTGTACAACATCTGATTGTGGAGACGGCATATATAGGATCTTGGAGAGATTGTTGCCTAATGGTGTACAACATCTGATTGTGGAGATGCCATATTTGGGATCTTGGAGAGATCAGTGCCCAATGGTGTACAACATCTGATTGTGGAGACGGGGTATTTGGGAGACGGCATATTTAGGATCTTGGAGAGATCGGTGCCCAATGGTGTACAACATCTGATTGTGGAGACGGCATATTTGTGATCTTGGAGAGATCAGTGCCCAATGGTGTACAACATTTGATTGTGGAGACGGCATATTTGGGATCTTGGAGAGATCAGTGCCCAATGGTGTACAACATCTGATTGTGGAGATGCCATATTTGGGATCTTGGAGAGATCGGTGCCTAATGGTGCACAACATCTGATTGTGGAGACGGCATATTGGGATCTTAGAGAGATCGGTGCCCAATGGTGTACAACATCTGATTGTGGAGACGGCATATTTGGGATCTTAGAGAGATCGTTGCCCAATGGTGTACAACATCTGATTGTGGAGACGGCATATTGGGATCTAGGAGAGATCGGTGCCCAATGGTGTACAACATCTGATTGTGGAGACAGCATATTTGGGATCTTGGAGAGATCGGTGCCCAATGGTGTACAACATCTGATTGTGGAGACGGCATATTGGGATCTTGGAGAGATCGGTGCTTATATAGTGCAGATCTGAATCCCAAGGTTCTCTGCACTTTACAAAACAAACGAAACGCCATACACAAAAAATCCAACAATAAGGTAAAAACATGAAAACTAAAGAGATGAACACAAAACGGGTACTATACATGTGTTACTCAAGGGAAATGTCTTCAGGTGTTTTTTTAATACTCCAATGGAGGAACTGTTTTTGATTTTAAAAGGTAATTCAATCCACAGCGGTGGGCCCTCATGGTACAAAGCTTGGTTCCCTACTTTCTTTTTTGAAGGGAAATTAACAAGTATGAGTTGGTCATTTGAGGGTCTCATAATGTCTTGTAAGCCTGAGTGGGTAGAAACTGGCCAGCTTTGCCGATGTTCGAAGATGGAAACGATTGCTCATAAAAACAATACATCTTCTGTTTGTCAGAAAGGTTGTTTGTGTGTTACAGTTTCCAAGTAAGATGAAGCACCTAATCCGAAATATTACTTTTTATTATTATTTGTATCTTTCTTCAGTAGGCATACTGTAGCTCGCATGATGAGTCTGTTTAATGAAATAATATCTAGCTCAATTAAATTTTTATTCGTACCTTTTGTTTTTTTAAATCCAGGGCTTACAACTTTCTTCGAAGCAAAAGGTCAACCCTTGGGACATGCTTGAAATTCCCAAAGTATCAAGGTCCATTATTGTGGTCTTGGTTCGGAGCTGTCAAAATGGAACGCAAACCCCTAAAATACCACGAACAATATCGCATGTCCCTTTTCCACAGTCATTATTCCCAAAAGTCTGATGATTACTTTTTTAATCCACCACCGCTGCCACCAGATGAAGAAGAAGAAATTCCGCAACCTCAGCCTGAACCTGAAAAATCTCAGGAAGAAAGTGATGTCATCTCGGTTCCCATGGAAACCAAACAGACATCTACCGGGATAGATGTAGAACCGGCAGAAAAGAAGACTAAACGACGACGAAGAAGAAAAGCATCCACGCCATCTCAGCCAGTGCGGGAGGTAATTTTTTTTTGCTCCTAATGTGAGAAAGACTGTTTAAAGGTAAAACACCACTTTCTTTAAAAAAGTAGTGTTTTGTAACCATGTGACACTTACCAGGAAAATTTCATTTTTAATTTTGAAAATATGCAAAATGAAAGCCTGGATAGTTGGGAGGGAAAAGTGCATGGAATTTATTAGTGCTGGGGAAGGATTCAAGAGTGCTTGGAAAGAATTTGATTGATTTATTTTGAAGCAAGAATTGTGATGATTGATAGGGAAGAAAGGTGTAACAATTCTGGAGGTGTTTGAAAAGTTGATTATTGGTAGGGAAGAAACATGTGATTGATAGGGAAGAATTGTGATGATTGATAGGGAAGAAAGATGTAATTGATGGGGAAGAATGGTGATGATTGATAGGGAAGAAAGATGTGACAATTATGGAAGTGTTTGAGAAGTTGATGATTGATAGGGAAGAATTGTGATGATTGATAGGGAAGAAAGATGTGATTGATTGGGAAGAATTGTGATGATTGATAGGGAAGAAAGATGTGATTGATAGGGAAGAATTGTGATGATTGATAGGGAAGAAAGATGTGATTGATAGGGAAGAATTGTGATGATTGATAGGGAAGAAAGATGTGACAATTCTGGAGGTGTTTGAGAAGTTGATGATTGATAGGGAAGAAAGATGTGACAATTCTGGAGGTGTTTGAGAAGTCAATTTTATGGCATTTTTTTTCATTTGTATAGTGATATTTATAAAATATCAAAATCCTTGCATTATGTAAACTGCAAAGAAGGCTACGGCCTGTATGCAATGGTGTAGGAACCGTGGGTGCCAGGGGGCAAGACCCCTCCAAACAAATTAGTTAGAGGGGGGGGAGGGGGCAAGTACCATTTTGGCCCCCCCAATAATGAATTTTCATCAAATGTTACTGCTATAAATCAGGAAGTTTAATTTTCGGGAAATTTCCTTAATTTTTGGCAGATTTGCCTAATTTTTCAGAAAGTTTTTTTCTTTCAATTTTTTACATGTTATGCAAAATGTCAACTGCCAAGTCCTTTATTTTCTGTCACATTTCTTTGTAGGGGTGCAGCAAATTCTGGAGAAACCTTTTTGAGACCTTTGCAAAATCTCCAGCCAAATAGTAGCAATAGACTTTCTCATCCTTTTCAGTGACAAAATTAATGAAGGAATATAAAAAATGACATGCACACATTTGTATGTAGTTTGTCTGTTCAAACATCACAAATTTTGCATACCTCACAAAATTTTCCAACTTTAATCAACCTGTACTAAAAAACCACACAAGCTATATTTAAAAATATACCGTTCTACTCAGATTTTTACGCTGCTTTTTTTAAGAAAATTGATTTAAATTAGATGATTGACAACTTTTTCAACTAATCACCACATGAATTTGCCTAGCAATAAAATCTGCGTAAGTGGGTCAAAAATCCTACGTGGTACTGGTACAGTACAGCTAGCTACAATTATGGCCAAAAGTGTTGGGACAAAACTGCTCAAAAATTTTGAACAGCATTTTCCCCACCTCCTCCATTCAGTATTGTGTGCTTTGCAAAAAACATGGTAAAATGCGATGGGAGGGGTTATCTAATGCAATACACTTGTAGTGCTCATTCGGAAAGCCCTTTGATTAAAGAATGAGAGCATTTTGTTGAGATGAAATCAATAATGGAGGAAATAAGTCGTATGGCCATTGTCGTCAATTTTGAATCTTAAGAATTGATTGAAGACATGTTGAAGACCATATTTAAAAAGCCCACCAATGCTGACATAAGTGTGCCACTTTTGACCGACTCCCTTCAAGAAGTGATGAAATACAGGACCAACAACATTATAATAAACCTGGATTTAATCAATTCTGGAAATAATCAGCGCAATTATGTGATTATTGAAGTGGCACCGCAACGTGGTCTTTTGAACTACTGCAAAGTTGGGGCAATCGATTTGCTATAAATCCTGTCATTGTCTGCTATTTTTTAAGTTAAAAATAATCTTTTGATTACGTAAGGAACTTTAATTTGATAAATAAATGCTATCTACATCTCCCTAGAAGACCATATTTACTGGTAGTTCCTGAGAAACCAACAGTTTGCACTATGTATGTAGTAAAGTTTGATTTATAGGTTGCTCTTATTGTCTACTGTGTCGCTCACAACTCATACCTCAACCACATCAACACCATCCAAAATGAAGCCCTCAGGCTTTGTCTAGGTGCCTACAGGACCTCCCCAATCACCAGCCTTTATGTTAAAGCCAACGAACCCCCCTTTCTACTTAGATGTAGAAAGCTTAGCCTATCCTATGCTTTTAGGGTCCTCACCAACACCCAGAACCCTGTTTACAACCCCATTAGGTACCCCTATTTCTCCACCCTCTTTGATAGGACTAAAACCCTATCACCTCCCTTCAGCTTATGCATTAAATCAGACCTCTTCCATCTCGGCATCAACCCCACCACTCTCGGCACCTTCTCCTGGCCCACTTTTCCTCCTTAGGCCACCCCCTCCCTTCTGTCCACCTGGGCCTCTCCACTCATCACAAAGCTCAAACTCATCCTAACCTCTTCATCAATCTCCACAACCAAGTCAAAGACCAACTCTCAAATTACACCTCCAATTATACTGATGGGTCCAAGGAGGGCAACAAGACAGCTGCTGCTGCCGTCATCCAAGACATCACCCTCAGAAGCAGACTTCCCGACTACTCATCCATCTTTTCAGCCAAGGCTAAGGCCATTCTCCTCAGCTTTCTGACCTTTTGTCCTTGAATTTCTCTCATTCTCCCACTGTTTCCTTTACTTCCTACCTCTAGAATGATCTGACCTCTCATGCACAATTTGACCTTAGTTGTTGTGGAGCCGTTAAGCCATCATCAAACAAACAAACAAACTCTTTCTCTATTATTTGCCGCAAAATGTGAGATGTGTTCTTTTTGCATAGGCATATGTCGCAAACCGTCAAAGGGTGTGCAATTTGCATAGCATATCCTTTATGAATTGGTGTTTTTATATGCAAATGACTGAAATTATCATGTAATACGTTTTTTCATGATGGTACATTCTTTTGCAACAAACTTAAAGAAATATGCAAATTTCCTAGGAAAATGATCCAAAAATCATTCATGCAATCAAAATTATTGCAAATTAATTTTGAAACCTGCGGTTATTTTCTCAAAAAAAAAAAAAAAACATCAATGGTCAGCACCCGAGCTGTCTACCTGGCATTTGATATTCAAATGGGACAAAACCGCTCAAAAATGTTAAATGACATTTTTCCCCACCTCCCCTCTTTCAATGTTGTGCGCTTTGCAAAAAACATGGTAAAATGCGACTTTCAACATTGATCGAGGGGAGTGGGGATTGTCCCAACTACTGTTGGCCACAATTGTAGCGGCGCGGGATTATGCAGTCAATGCAATATACTGCACAAAACAAATTTCTGCACACACAGACTGAGTGCCGATAAAATAATGAAAAAATCTGATTCCCGTTACCCAGAACGGTTAGCAAACAGAATTTTGTTTATTCTTTTGCTAAAATCTCATATAGATCTGGAGAAGTGCCATAGATCGATCAAAACTTGTGGCAGGCCTCATGATCATCCAATGTCAATGTATTGGTCATGCACAATTGTGGATTTGAGGTTTGTTTGTCACACCTAGTTACTGCATTGCTATGGTGGGTGTGGCCTATTTCCCTACTTAGGTCAATCTTGTATATCTAAGCATTTTATTGTGTGGCTTTAATGGTTGTAACCATTTAAATGTAAATCAGTTTGATCTAAGATAAACTTTTTACCATGCAAAAGGATTGTCCATATTGTTGATAATACAATATCTTCCTTAATGATTCAAGATTTTGTTCTTTTGACATTTAGCAGACCTTCAACTTTAATCCTGGAATGCCCAACATGCCCAACTTTCCAGACCGAACGTTCATCCAGCCACATATGTACACCCAAACCCCAGGTGTACCATACCAACAGCCTCTACCACCAGGTAAGCCTAATCCTTACTTTTTTAACAATTGTAAATGTATTTAAAAAAAATAAAAATGACCATTTTTACTATTTGAATGATTTTTTATGAAAACTGTCTTCAGTTAGTATTTTATAATTACCGTCCGTATTCAATGTAATATCCACCTGGGGCACTTAAGGAAATACAAGTGCACCACTTCTTAGGCCCATGCTCTGAGGAACGTACATGTGAATTAGTTATGTACTAGCACCACAATAACCAACACAAAAACATTGTGAGCGTCACATGCAAAATAAGCAAAGAATGTAGCAAAACACGAGTATTTTATGTCTTTAAATTAAGCAAATGAATTATATTATTAGTCAAAAAATGTTGGGTGGGTGCTTATTAGAGCAGGGGTGCTTAATGCATTGAATACAGTATGCCTTATAGATTCTGTTTTACTACGTTCCTGACATATCCTAATGGTTTATAAGCCACAAAATTGCAGGAAAATATATGATAGAATACATACAAACTATGAGAATATGACACCCCAACTAGTCTGATTTCAGTCATTTCTACACAAATGATTCAGAACTTTAAACTCGGATATCTCAATAACAGAATAAGATGAACTTGTTTGATCCATGAACTAATTCTCTGCTTGAAGCAATTAAGAAATCCACCTTAGGAAAGCCATGACAACAAGGCGCGGGCCAGGTCGTCAGAGCAGCAGGAACAGCAACGCACCCTGGCGGTCAGTGCTCCCAGCCCCCTCTGCTTTAAAACCTACCTCATCACGACCGTGGTCAGGACAGGTCACTGTTGCCCAATCAGATCGGCGTTCTGAAGTGTTGTTGATGCCCTCCCATTTCTCCTCTTGTTGGGAGGTCCTGCCAGGGGTTGTTCCACAATCAGTGGAAGGACATAACCTCCAACAGATGGGTGCTGCTAATGTTGCCTCTGTCTGTTCATATACCTTTGTGTATACCTTTGTGTATACCTTTTGTGTATACCTTTTGTGTATACCTTTTGTGTATACCTTTTGTGTATACCTTTGTGATACCTTTGTGTATACCTTTTGTGTATACCTTTCGTTTATACCTTTCGTTTATACCTTTGTGTATACCTTTTGTGTATACCTTTGTGATACCTTTGTGTATACCTTTGTGAATACCTTTGTGTATACCTTTGTGAATACCTTTGTGTATACCTTTTGGGTATACCTTTTGTGTATACCTTTTGTGTATACCTTTTGTGTATACCTTTGTGTATACCTTTTGTGTATACCTTTTGTGTATACCTTTGTGTATACCTTTTGTGTATACCTTTGTGATACCTTTGTGTATACCTTTGTGAATACCTTTTGTGTATACCTTTGTGTATACCTTCATGTGTACCTTTATGTATACCTTTGTGTATACCTTCATGTATACCTTTATGAATACCTTTGTGTATACCTTTGTGTATACCTTTATGTATATCTTTAGTAAATATTAAGTTTGGAGTGTAAAGTAAATTTTGTTTTGCTTTTATAAAACTATTTTTGCATACGTTCTTGCACAATGGACACTTTGTGTGATGACAACATATTTATTATGTCTAGCTGCCATTAAGCCTTACTCTACCACGCGACGATATTATCACCATTTTGGGTGCCCCGTCTTTGACCCTGCCTTTCAAGCGCGTTTTCAAAAAAAGTGCCGGTAGAGTAAGGATTATTCAACCCGCGACAAGTGTGCCATCTGAAAAATACATGCAGCATGATCCCGGTGGGCAGCCCACCGGGTCACTGGAGCAGAACGAGCCTGACCCTGCTGCTCGGAAGACAGAGGACCCTTCAATAATCAGCCTGTGCTTAACCCTTACTCTACCACCCAGTGGTATTATCGCATTTTGGGTGCCCTGTCTTTGACTCCGCCTCCCAAGCGCGTTTCCAAAAAAAAGTGCTGGTAGAGTAAAGGTTAAGATTTGCAACTCTTTTGTTTTCAAATTCTTCTCCTTTCTTGTTTGCCTTTTTGCAATATTTTTGCAATATTTTGTTCAATGGTTAGTTCTGTATTACTCTCATACCTTTGGTTACTCTAATCTATTTCAAATCACTCTGGCACAGTTTCACACATGCTGCTAACAGAAAACTGTATCTTTTTAGTTTATTCATTGATTTATTATTATCATAAAATTACTATGTGTATTTTGCACTGTCGTGACCCATGCATTACATTCCTGTAATGCACGACCTTGAATATTGTTTCTTCCATTTTTACAACAGGTGAATTTCTTAACAAAGAGACAAAATGTATGTTTTTCATTCTTTTTTTTTTTCTTTTCATTTTAAACTAACCCGGAAATTTTATGAAAAGATTAATTTTTTGGCATTGTGTATATATGCGTATATAATGCATGGTCCGAAGGACTTTGCACTCGCCAATAGCCCTCCTAAAGTCGGGCCGCTGTACTCGCGTCAAAGTCCTTTGCCCCGTGCATTAAATATGCATATAAACACTCTGCCTCAACATTAATCTTATTTATTTAGTTTTGTCTCGTTCTGGTCTTGATATCAACTACTTTTGCAGTTTCCGTAGTTTATGTGTGTTTTCGTACTGAAAATATTATACACTTATAAAGAATGATTTTAATTTTGTATTTCTGTTTAGGTGGACCACTTAGAACAGAACGCCCCCAGCAGACAATCGCTCCAAAGCAGGCTCTACGGGACATGCTCAATGTAAAGATGCCTCATCTCCATCAACAACAGTTAGCAGCGGTAGGTGCTGTCTTAGCTAATGCTCCAATATATTTATTCAAAGAAAAAAAATGATTGATTGAGAAAGCATAGATTGTTTTCCCAGGGCAGGGTACTGTGACTAGAAGCACCAAGTTAAATAGATTGTTTTCCCAGGGCAGGGTGTTTTCCCAGGGCAGGGTACTGTGCCTAGAAACACCCAGTTAAGCTGTTTATACTCAGAATTCATAAATCCTTATCATAGCTGACTGGTTTAGCTTCATTGGTAGAGCACCTGCTTTCCAACCGGAAGGTTGTGGGTTTTATTGTCGGTCAACCGACTGATTTAGCTTTATTGGTAGAGCACCCGCTTTCCAGCCGGAAGGTTGTGGGTTTTATTCTCGGTCGAGTCTTACCAAAAACTTACAAAAATAGGACTTGCTGCCCTCTCGCTTGGTGCTCAGCATAAGGGATCAGAGGACGGTAATGAAACAGGCTTGTGCGCTGTGTGTCAGCTGCCGCCTTGAGGGGTTTCTAATGTAAAGCACTTTGAGCGCATACTGCATGGCATAGGCGCTATATAATAACTGTGTGCAGTGCACTTTGTGCATGCATACTGCATGGCAAAGGCACTATATAATAACTGTGTGCAGTGCACTTTGAGCGCATACTGCATGGCAAAGGCGCTATATAATAACTGCATGCAGTGCACTTTGAGCATGCATACTGCATGGCAAAGGCGCTATGTAATAACTGTGTGCAGTGCACTTTGTGCATGCATACTGCATGGCAAAGGCACTATATAATAACTGTGTGCAGTGCACTTTGAGCATGCATACTGCATGGCAAAGGCACTATATAATAACTGTGTGCAGTGCACTTTGAGCATGCATACTGCATGGCAAAGGCACTATATAATAACTGCATGCAGTGCACTTTGAGCATGCATACTGCATGGCATAGGCGCTATATAATAACTGTGTGCAGTGCACTTTGTGCATGCATACTGCATGGCAAAGGCACTATATAATAACTGTGTGCAGTGCACTTTGAGCGCATACTGCATGGCAAAGGCGCTATATAATAACTGCATGCAGTGCACTTTGAGCATGCATACTGCATGGCAAAGGCGCTATGTAATAACTGTGTGCAGTGCACTTTGTGCATGCATACTGCATGGCAAAGGCACTATATAATAACTGTGTGCAGTGCACTTTGAGCGCATACTGCATGGCAAAGGCGCTATATAATAACTGCATGCAGTGCACTTTGAGCATGCATACTGCATGGCAAAGGCGCTATGTAATAACTGCGTGCAGTGCACTTTGAGCATGCATACTGCATGGCAAAGGCGCTATGTAATAACTGCGTGCAGTGCACTTTAAGCATGCATACTGCATGGCAAAGGCGCTATATAGTAACTGTGTGCAGTTCACTTTGAGAGCATACTGCATGGCAAAGGCGCTATATAATAACTGTGCAGTGCACTTTGAGCGCATACTGCATGGCAAAGGCGCTATAAAAAAACTGTGCAGTGCACTTTGAGCGCATACTGCATGGCAAAGACGCTATATAATAACTATGTGCAGTGCACTGAGTGCATACTGCATGGCAAAGGCGCTATATAATAACTGCATGCAGTGCACTGAGTGCATACTGCATGGCAAAGGCGCTATATAATAACTGCGTGCAGTGGCTTAGGGAAGTGTTCATGTTCTGGGTTTCGTTCCTGTCATATGTTTCTCCCTAACTCAAGAATAAAGCCTCTTGAACAAGGAAACAATACATGGCTCATGGAAATGATCCCATTTGAAATTTAGTTTCTGAATTGTCTATAGGTTGTTTCATTCAAGATGGCTGCCAATTTAAGCTAATTCTTGGAATGTTTTAAAAGAGTCTTAAAGGATTAGTTGATTGGTCAGATATAATCATCTTGCATGCAAGAGGGAAAAAAGGAAAACAAAACTCCTTAGAAACTTTAATGATATCTTGTTTCATGGAGGTGATATCTTGGTTTCACAAAGGTGATATCTTGTTTCATGGAGGTGATATCTTGTTTCATGGAGGTGATATTTTGTTTCATAGAGGTGATATCTTGTTTCATGGAGGTGATATCTTGGTTTCATGAAGTGATATCTTGATTTCATGGAGGTGATATCTTGGTTTCATGAAGTGACATCTTGATTTCATGGAGGTGATATCGTTTTAAATATTTTCATAAACTTTTATGAAAATGACCTGTGGATAGTCTACTCTAGAAAAGTGATGTCACTTATAAAAAACTTAATTTCAAAACTATAAATGTTGACTTACGGTATTTGACGTATTAAGCGCCCCTGCTCTAATAAGAGCCCACCCAATATTTTGTCTGATAACAATTCATTTGATTAATTTGAAGACTTAAAATTAGTTTTGTTACATTATTTGCTTGTTTTGCATCTGACCCTCACGGTGTTTTTGTGGTGGTTATTGTGGGGCTAGTATAGAACCAGTTAAAAAGATACATTTTGAATAGTTTAATTGATTTATTTAAGTGGTACAGTGGTTAAGGAGTCATGCTCTTATTCAAAAGGTACCGGGTTTGATTCCCATCACGACCGCTGCTTCTGTCCTTGAGCATAGCACTTTACTTGCTTTGGTCCACTCAGCTGTAAAATGAGTGCCAGCACTGCTTGGGATTTAATCTGCAATGGACTGGTGTCCCGTCCAGGTGGAGTCATGTACTTTTATCCACTTGCTCCATGGAAGCCGGGCCTTATGAGCGTATAATGGCTCCGACACTGTAACTTTTTTTACTAATTTAATATATCTTTTTTCAATATTTGTTCATTTTGTTTACTAATTCAAAATATATTTTTTTCATTTGGTTTACTAATTCAAAATATCTTTTTTCAATATTTTTCATTTGGTTTACTAATCTAAAATATCTTTTTCATTTTTTTTTTTTTTTTTCATTTGGTTACCTAATTTATAATATCTTTTTCAATATTTTTCATTTGCTTTACTAATCTAAAATATCTTTTTTCATTTGGTAGAATAGCAGTTACTTAAGTAACCAATCCAGTGGTTGTAACTCACAAATTGCAGAATATATATTAGTAAAATACCAATCTTTTGAGGAAAGCTAGGATCTGATCTCACTACTTACTGATCTAGTCTGATTTCAGTCATTTCTACTAACTTACTGATCTAGTCTGATTTCAGTCACTTCTACTCACATCTGATACAGCGTTTTAGATCTTGAATATGTCAACAGATTAAACTGTTTGACATCCTTCCCCCATTTTGATACTTTTATTTTCCTCTTTCACAAAAGATAAAAAGTTCTTGACCATTGAACTTATAGTCTTAAAAAATAAACTTCATATCTCTACAGCAACAGTTTCCGCAGCATAGGCCTCAGCCTACAATGTCACAGAGTGTACACGAACGTCTCAAGCATCGGGTGGAGAACAACATGTTATACTCACAACAACAACAGTTACAAGACCCCACGCAGCGGTCAATAGGGATGCAGCAGGTGAGGTGTACTTTAGATACAGCCCTGGATGGAGGAGGGGGTAATGGGTGTGCAGCCCATCAACCAAAAACATACCTGCAGTAGGACAGATTTTTGGAACTGCAGTATGAAAGATTTTTTGGTACCTGTGGTATGAAAGAAGTCAATTTTGATATCTGAAACATTGAGTATTCAACAAAAATGTTGTAAAAATGGACGAGCAGTACAAAATTAAAAAGAGGAAAACAGCATTTGTTGGGACCTGCACTACGAAAATGATGAAAAAAAGAGACATGCACTATGAAAATGATGCAAAAGAGGCACCTGCTCGGATGGCATATATATATATATATATATGTATATACAGTATATATATATATATTTATATGTATATATATATATATATATATATATATTTATATGTATATATATATATATATATATTTATATGTATATATATATATATATATTATACATATATATATATATTATAGGAGAACCTCTCCTCCCCCTCCCTATCCCAATAAAACTTGCAAAGAAGTTTTTGTAGAGACCCTTTTAGGTGAAGGGTCAAGTGACAGGGAAGCCATTGTGCAGAGCGCATAAAAGGAGGATATAATTCCAACATTTAAACTTTTAATTATCACAAAATTTATCAAAAGTATCAAGCAATGAGCCGGCTGAAAAACTTGCTATCTTGGTGTTTTTAAAGAGCTATCAGTCTTTAAATTTTAACTGATGAGTCACCGATTTTTTTTTAAAGGGAGTTTTAAACTGAGTTGTTTATGATTTCATATTCACTGTCAATGCTTGAAAATTGCTTTAATGTGAGGACAAAATTGTTAGTTACAGCTTAGAAGTTTGTTTAGGGTATGGTTAAGATCTGAACATTCTTCACCAAAATCAGTTGCTCGAATCAGTTGCTCTGAATCAGTTGCTCTGAATCAGTGGCTGAACCAGTGGCTCTGAATCAGTGGCTCTGAATCAGTGGCTCTGAATCAGTGGCTCTGAATCAGTGGCTCTGAATCAGTGGCTCTGAATCAGTGGCTCTGAATCAGTTGCTTTGAATCAGTTGCTTTCTTTGAAAGACTTTTAAGAAGGTAATAGAAAACAACAAGTTTGCAAAAGGAAACAGAGAGGACGGCTTATTCCCAACATCACAAATTATCACCTTTATAAAATGGGAAGATTTTTTGCCATATTTCAACAGATCGTTTTGTTTGCTAATATTTATTGGCCCCGTTTTAAAACAAACATAATTACAAGGAGGCTAAAGGTGCTCCACCAAAGCATTTTACAATATATCATTTCAACATGTCAAAGGAATAACATAATAGATATGTGGAGTCTATGCACGTTTTGGTAACACCAAAACAAACAAAAAACTCCTCCACTTTACCATACTGTATATACAATATCACGGGCACTTTTTAAGCATAGAACAAAAAAAAGGGGGGAAGGACAAAGGAAAGAACCAGGCTTCTTTAATGGTGATTACATATAATACAAGTTACATTAAAATTGGAGGTTCCATTTGTTGGTGTTGACATCAACCTTTTGTTTGATAAAGAGATCTGGCATTCCTGATCATAAAGGCTGCGTAGTTTATAAAGAAAAACTTGGAAGTTGAGGACACTCATCTTGTTACATGCAAGAGAACAGGTAGTGTTTACCAAGAAAAAAAAATAGTGTTTACCAAGAGAAAAGGTAGTGTTTACCAAGAGAAAAGGTAGTGTTTACCAAGAGAAAAGGTAGTGTTTACCAAGAGAAAAGGTTGTGTTTACCAAGAGAAAAGGTTGTGTTTACCAAGCAGAAAATATGGTATTCAATAAGAGATCTTTGTTTACATCATGAGTTACAATACTGAGTAGTATATCTGAAAAACAAGGGCCAAAATTCAAAACGTTCTTTACTTTTAGCCAATAAAGAACCTCCTTCCAAAAGAGGTTTGTCTTGCAACAAGAGGAAAACAGATGAATAATTGTCTGCTCAAAACAATTGCACATATTACAAATTGGGGAGTCTCTAATTTTAATTTTTAAAAAGAAAGGAATTTGTCAGAATAATGCGATGTAAAACAATGAAGTGAAAATTCCAGAGCTTTAAATTTAAAGTACACTTGATCGTAAAATGAAAAGCACTATGGAGAACTGAGACAGGGTCTTGTAGATCTAAGTCTTCAGTCCATTTGTCAACAATTTTCATTAGTTGTTCTGCTCCTTAAAATTTCAAACAGTCAGACCCGACCTGATAAATAAGCAGGTTGGGTCAGGCTTTTCCTCTTTATTCTGAAAACCACAAGTAATTAGAATCAAATTCCTTTATCAATGGCCCCATTGTATTCGTTCTCCTGGTTGAGCAGTTATTCTAAGTAAGATAAGTGGTCTCATTGTTTGCTACAGTAAGTTTGTGGTCATAATTTTCTGGAACAAATTTTTAAGAAAAAGAACAAGTTATGTTAGCATTACTGAGTGGAATTACAAAAGTGAGAAGTAACTCACAATAAACTAGATTGCTTGCTTTCTTTGACATGATAAATTCCTGCCTCTTATTTAATCTAAATCATTTGAATAATTAATCATATTGTCTAAAATCATATTTTTCTAACTTCTAGGGATAGCTGCTATCAAACCGTAATAGGATACAAAATCAGTTTTAATATCAAAAACATTGCAAAAATCAAGAAAATTCATGAAATAATTGATCTCTTGACAGATCTGACACAACGTTTAACTCCTTTGTGATACCAATTCTTCCAGAACAAGACTTTATTATGAATTAATTGGGCCATCAAGTTTGGCATCAAACTTCCTTCTTTTGAGGAAGGTTCAAAACCTGTAAATGAAAACCAAGCCTCAAAAATATCTTGATAAAATGCCGTAAAATTGTTGGTGAAACTTCTGTCACCAGTCTTTAAATTACAGTCAAAAAATAACCCTCCAAATTCTTTCAGTCTTATTCAGGAAAATCCAATCCCCATCACCTTCTGGAAAGCGTTAATCCCAGGCAGCTTTGAGCGATTGACAATGAGTCTTGACATGTGGCATGCGCAAACTGCCCTCCTGATATGAATTGGACATTTGAATTTTGTCCGGTTTATCATCCCACAAAAACTGAAACGAGATATTTTGCACACTTTGAAAATTGAGATGACTTGGATTTGGTCAAATTGCAAGACAGTATGTAATCTTAGTTATTGCGAAACTTTTGTTTGACTTTGTTTAGTTTTTACGGAATAGATTTTATAATCAATTCAGCTGCTGTTGCATAAAGGTACATGGACTTGTATAGGCAAAAGTTGCTTTTAAATCTATGGAAAACCATCATGGTACCAACAAATTTCATAAAAATCAGTGAAGCATCGACCATTTGAGTGTTTCTGTATGTCAGGCGTCAATTTGCATAATTTATTCAATTCTTTTGTATGTATTGCAGGGTGACTGGTATTTTCTTCTGTAAATCCTTCACTTTTAAATGTCCGTCATGATTCTGAGCAAAGGTTTTTGAGTCTTTGCCATACCCACAATAAAATGCTAGCAGAAATAGGCTATTCTATCGTTTTCAATGACTAAGATTTAGGAAAGAATTGTACAGATTTTGAGCTGTTCGCTCAGTCATATATCACAAATTTCACATGAATTAAAAACTTTGATCAATCATATCTTTGATCAGTCATAAAAACTTAAAAGGGTTTTTTTTCCCTTCAAAATTCAAAAACTGATTTGCCTTTATTTTAATACTCTTTCAACCAATAGAGAAATAACTACATGTCCGTCTGTAGACCTGATGACCACATCTCTAATACAGGCTCTTGTTTTCATGAATTGTTTTGTCAGGTTAATCAGAGCTATCCTGGATATAGCAACCAGATGATCCCCCAGCAGCCTGGGCCATCAACACTGAGAGCAGACCCCCACATGCACACCAGCTATAACCCTCAGTACCAAACCCAACCCACCCAGCCGATGATGCACAATCCTGTCCAGCAAACACAGCAAATGAGAAACATATATCCGTCAGGACAGATGCCTGCAACTCAGATGTGAGTTCATCTTCACTTACTTTGTATAATTGTCTTATGTATCAGTTTTTTTTTTTTTTTTTGGGGTTTTTTTTTTGGGGTTCTTTTTGGGGGGTGGGGTGGGATATGGGGTTTGTTTTGAAAATTGGTGGGGTTTGGGGAGTTTAGGGCTTGTTTTGAAAATTGGTGGGGTTTGGGGAGTTTAGGGCTTGTTTTGAAAATTGGTGGGGTTTGGGGAGTTTTTGAAAATTGCACAACCTTTGACTCATTACACAGTTCTTATGATCTATCTCGAATATTATAAAAGATTCATTGTTTTTAAAGCATTGACCAGAATGATCTTTTCTATGAGTATCACCGGTCAACTAGTCATGTGTGAATCTATGCCAATCAAATGTGACAAAGGCAAAACTAATGTGACATTCTGTGCAAAAGGTGCCAAATATTATGCAACATTTGAGACATTTGTGACAAATTTGAAATTTTGTTACGTGATATTTCCCGACAATTATCGTCAATCAATCACTGAATTAAAAAACGCTGAATTTGACTTATGGAGTGTGTGCTATATTTAGAAAATTACTCAGGGGACTTCCCCATTTTACATCGTGGTGATTTGTGTATCATTTGAAATAACTGATTGATTCTTTCATATTCCAACCATTTTTTGTGGGGGTCATATTGAGATTTTCGGAGTAAATTAGGGCCAAAGATTGGGACTAATCATTTTTCCCCCAAAATTGATTCAGGGTATACTTACTTTTCCTTCCAACTTGTTCAGATTAATCATATATTTCGAGTCTATTCAAATTTGATTCATACACACGTGTCAATATTAAAATTTGGGGCAATTTATGCAATTTTTTGTGATTTCTGGTCCATTTTGACACAAAATTTTAAAGACAACCATAGGACCGATACTAAGATTCTGAATTAAATTATTTTCCCTCCCAGGAAATGAGTAAAGGATGTTTTCCATTTAAAATACTAAATTTTTAGACGACTCCTTACCAACAGAATTGAAGTTTCCGAAAGAGTCAAAAGTTGGATTATAATTTCTTTAATAACAGTGTACTGTACGCATGGTTTACCAAATGATAATTTTCTGTGTAAGAAAAGTTTTCAGCACCTTTTTCAACCACCGGAATATCTGATATTTAATAAATACTTATCCCACACAAAACACCACTTTTCAGGGAGATGGGGGTGGGGAGGGTCAGTGGTGGGGTAACGGGAAAATTTCCCCCAATGAGATCGCTTTGTTCCCCCCCCTCCCGACGAGATCGCTTTCCCCTCCAGAAAATTTTGTAAAGTGACATATTTTGTCCGATTTATAGGATTTTTTCCCCCCATGAGACGAAATTTATCTCTGCTTCCCCACCCATGATGAAAATCCTGGTGCCGCCACTGGGGAGGGGAGGGGGTTCAAGAGTGTTTTGCCTGAAAATTATAAAGGGACCCCTCCTTAAACTTCCAGCTCTCCCCCAAACATATACGTTGATTTTTCCAAATTATTTCAGTATTGAGCTAATGCGTTTGTTGTCATTTGATCATAGCAAATCAGTTTTCCCCCATTACTGTGTGTGAGTGAGGTAGATGGCCAGTTTGTGTGTTCATTAAACATGATGAGCATGGTCATTGATGCTCATATTGATGAACATGGTTAATCATGCTCATATTGATGAGCATGGTTAATCATGCTCATATATATATATATATATATATATATAAAGGTTATATATATATATAAAAGTTATAAAGGCTAACCCTTCTTAGCCCATAATCTTGTTATATTATGTCATTATATGACAGGTAAAAAAATAAAATGGTGAAGAAAGTGCTATTCAAATATCTGATTCCATTAAGCGGATATCCAAGATAAATATTCTTTTATTTTGATGAGGTCACATCCATAGATGATGAAGTTTCTAAAAGATAACAAAGTTGATTCCTTTTCTCAGGATTCAGCAGCATCTTCATCAGCGCAATAACATGCGGATGATGCAGAACCAGAACCAAAGCCTGCAGATTCAGCAACATCAAGCTGCTCCTGGCTCAAATCCGCAGCAGTATTCCCTCCAACACACGACTCCTGAGGTCCGCGCGATGAACCAGAGACGGATACTGATGAAGATACAGCAGCAGCAGCAGCAACAACAACAGCAGCAGCAGCAGCAACAACAGCAGCAGCAGCAACAGCAGCAGCAGGTAGCAGCTCATCCACAGAACCACAACCTCATGCAACAGCTTCAGGGACCCGCCCAGATTGCTGGGCATCCTCATAATATGACCCCACCTCGACCCCCTCAGTACCAGTACTGAGAAGCAGATAATAATATGGTATTGCTAGGAATTGTGATATTGCCCAAGGTCTCCACAGCTATTAATTTTTTATATGACTTTTTCTGCATGGGATGTGTGTCAAAGTCATTGGGCTATGGATAAGTAGAGATAATGCTAGCAAGGTTAAAAGTTCAGTCAGTAATTGCACAAGCAGTTGAGTGTATTGTTTTATATAGTTGCAGTATTTAAACTACAAAAGAAGTAGACAAAAAATGTCCATTGTGGGTCAATGTTTTTGGTAGTAGTTTCCCAGCTTGTTTTCCAAGAGCAGAGCATCGAGAGAGGAGGGGGAGGGGGGGGGGAGGGGGATTTGGGCCCAACACTTGGTTAAGTTAAGTGAATGTTCATCTAACATTAAGGAGTGATCATCTTACATTAAGGAGTGATCTGTCTTAGCATGGTGAACCCCTACCTTTGTCCTGAAAGGGTTATTGCAGGATGCCAGTGACCAACGAGAATTTACAAGACATTAAAAACTGCAATCAATAGAAAAAGGAAGAAAAGCAATTCTCGATATCAATAGAGAGCTTGTGAAAAAGGGCTGGAAGTAATGGGGAGGGGGCGGGGTGGAAATAATCTGGGATGGGGCGGGTAGAAATAATCGGGGATGGGGCGGGTAGAAATAATCAGGGATGGGTCAAAAAGAAGAGAAAGGGTAGACCCCGACAAAATATTATGTCACCCACTTGCCAGGTTTGGCGAGTGGACCTTATTATTTGGTCACCATATGCAAGTACTTACTCGCCCAAAATTTAGGTTGAGATGTTGTTCATTATAAGTCAAAGATTCCTTTGTTTGAAATGTGTATGAACTATTTCACATACGGTGAAATCCTGATACATATTAGAGCAAATTAACCATCCATACTTCTATAAATGGTTGCTCTCGAGTGTGTTTCTGCCTTTTATCCAGACATTGAAGTTTCGACAGTTTCAGGAAGGACTTATTATTTCAGCTATTCAACTCTCTGGCATGACATTGATCTTTGACATTGATTGTAAGTGAAGCGATATGTTATTGATAAAATCAAGATATCTTTCTCTGGCATGACATTGATCTTTGACATTGATTGTAAGTGAAGAGATATGTTATTGACAACATCAAGATATCTTGAACATCTCTCATAGTTTGAATTTCCAGTGCAATTTGACAGTATTGCTGAGTTAATGAATTGACTTGGTTTGGATGTCTTCTCTTTAAGTACTCAGAAAATGTAAAATATTAGTCTAAATATTTGTGTATTTAATGGTAATTGTATTGATATATGAATATGAAATAAATGTCCTCCTCTCATATATATTGGTCTCTTACATTGTTCCATGCCGAAAAGTTTCTCTGCAAGCCTACCGGCAACTTACTATCAGCTTAATTATTTATTTGAAGCACACTGAAATAATTTCAGATCTGCACACTTTGACCCAATCAGTGAATTGTCTCACATGCCGAAAAGTTTCTCTTTAAGCCTACTCGCACCCGACACCCGTGTTAATCCTGAAAACTAAGGTATGACAATTACCAACCCGACTTCCTGTTCAGTGTATTGTTTCCACTCCAAACAATGATTGTTTATCTGCCATTCCCATGCCTGCCACAGCCAAGTAACCCAAGGCTATTTGTGTGTAAGATTACACAAAGCCAGAGCTGAATAATCAAGGCACTTTTGTGATTGAAATCACTCATCTGTGTTAAGTGTCTTAGTGGGAGAAATTTGTTTCCAAACTGGTGATAAAAATAGCTGAGTATCATAATGCCCAAGGTGATGTGTGCATTAATTGTGAATGATTGAAGGACCATTTCTCCTAAGGGAAGATAGTGCTTCATGGCCTTCCTACCCAAGCATATGGTTTAGCCGGTCTGTTTATATATACAAAATTCTAACGATGAGCTGATTAAGCCTCTTTGACTTGTTAGGGGACATAAAGTCTGATACAAGTCGAAATCTTTTTCCTATCTCAAGTTATCCATCTCTAAAGGAGACAGTCTGATACAATAAATATTTCATATGATAGAGGATACAAATCTTAACCAACTTCCAAAAACAGCAAGTCAAAATCTTATTCCTATCTCAAGTTATCCATCTTCAAAGGAGACAGTCTGATACAATCATTAAAGGAGACAGTCTGATACAATCATTAAAGGAGACATAGTCTGATACAATCATTATTTCATATGATAGAGGATACAAATCTTAACTACCAAAAAAAGAGCAAGTCAAAATCTTATTTTTATCTCAAGTTATTCATCTTTGAAGTTCACACATGGAGGCTGCCATTTTGTTCAATTCTGTATTGAAATATTGTGCATGCATAATGACATAATTTCCCCAATAGGGACATAAGAAATTTAATGTATTTCTTAAATGTGGTTACAGTTTTTATTCCAAAATGATGTGACACAAAGTTTTAATAGAATGTTTTGTTAATTTCATGGGTACATAAAAAATTCCTTGACTCATAGATAAGAATTGTTTTTCTATTTCATAACCTAGAAATTTTGAGGTAGATTTTAAAGAAATACAAAGTCTTTCAACACTCTTTTGACATAGATTCCTGGGGGCCCGTAAGGGGTTTAACACTTAGGGCCCGATAAAAACATATTACAGTGTCATTCCTAGGGCCTCAAAGTCCTTCAAGCCTGTGGGGTTTACCCACTCTTCCCACCCCATTGTTGTGCCACTGTTTCACAACGTAGCATCTGAGATCCTCAGAATATCTGCCACTTTTAAAGCCTATTATTACTCGAAATTTCAATAAATAATGTCTGATACTCACAATTTTGAAGTGTAACATTTTATATTTGCTATTTCAAAACATTTTATACTTTAATATTTGCAATTTGCTGGTACCTCCTATTTCAAAGCATAACCATCAGGAGGTTTATTTTGCAGTTCTGTCCAATCATGGACTTTCTTAGAGACATGCAGTTCTGTCCAATCATGGACTTTGTTAGAGACATCTATTTGCAATTTGCTGGTACCTCCCATTTCAAAGCATAATATCTGATATGAGCAATTTTAGAGTAATTTGATCTGATCCTCAAATTTTGAAAGAAATATAACTGAGTAGAGCTGTGTTTGTTATAGGCATGTTCATTGGTCAACAGGAGATTCATTTTGCAGTTTTGTCCAATCATGGACTTTGTTAGAGACATCTATGTGCAATTTGCTGGTACCTTCCATTTCAAAGCATAATATCTGATATGAGCAATTTCAAAGTAATCTGATCCTCAAATTTTGCAAGAAATATAAGTGAATAGAGCTGTGTTTGTTATAGGCATGTTCATTGGTCAACAAGAGGTTTATTTCGCAGTTTTGTCCAATCATGGACTTTGTTAGAGACATCTATGTGCAATTTGCTGGTGCCTCCCATTTCAAAGCATAATATCTGATATAAGCAATTTTAGAGTAATTTGATCTGATCCTCAAATTTTAAAAGAAAAAACTGAATAGAGTTGTGTTTGTTATAGGCATGTTCATTGGTCAACAGAAGGTTTATTTTGCAGTTTTGTCCAATCATGGACATTGTTAGAGACATTTATGTGCAATTTGCTGGTACCACCCATTTCAAAGCATAGTATCTGATATGGGCAATTTCAAAGTAATCTGATCTGATCCTCAAAGTTTGCAAGAAATATAAGTGAATAGAGCTGTGTTTGTTATAGGCATGTTCATTGGTCAACAGGAGGTTTATTTTGCAGTTTTGTCCAATCATGGACTTTGTTAGAGACATCTATGTGCAATTTGCTGGTACCTCCCATTTCAAAGCCTAATTTCTGATATGAGCAATTTCAAAGTAATCTGATCTGATCCTCAAATTTTGCAAGAAAAATAAGTGAATAGAGCTGTTTCTTATAGGCATGTTCATTGGTCAACAGGAGGTTTATTTTGCAGTTCTGTCCAATCATGGACTTTGTTAGAGACATCTATGTGAAATTTGCTGGTACCTCCCATTTTAAAGCATAATATATGATATGAGCAATTTCAAAGTAATCTGATCTGATCCTCAAATTTTGAAAGAAATATAACTAAATAGAGCTGTGTTTGTTATAGGCATTGGTCATCAGGAGGTTTGTCCTGCAGTTCTGTCCAATCATGGACTCTGTTAGAAACATCTCTGTTTCTGAGTATTTCATTCAGTCTGCCATCAAACAGTCCCAATACACTACCTGATGATTGAAAAAACAAATATAGATTAAACTTTTAGGCTTCATGGGCTATTTTCTTATTTATACGACTGCTCTGCTTATGAAGGTGACCAGGGTTTGACTAGAAGCGGCTATCTCGTCTCAAAATAAATCATATTGATGTCATATATTGCAGGAGCAGTCCTTATGGATGTCATCAATTTGTTGCCAGATAGCTCCTATTCACCTTAAAAAATTCAGAATAAAACTAATTATAATAATTAGCATACAAAATTATGTTAATATATTAAATCAACAATTGAGTTAGGCATTTAAAAAATACTAAATTAACATAGACAAATTATTTCATTTAAACAGTTTTATGACTATCCTAGAAATATTTTTTTGTTACATTGTATTTATTATTGATAAGTATGGAGATATCGCTTCTTTAATTGTAGTAATCTATCTATTTGCACTGTAGCCAAACCCAGCTCGCTCTAGCCCTGCTATGTAGCCAAACCCAGCTCACTCTACCCTGCTTTGCTTGCCTTGGCTGTTCTTGCTCTATCATTTAAAACGTCATTGGATTATTACAACCAAGATATTTCAACGTAACATATAGGAATTTTATTTAAAGAAATTTTGATTGATATCACACCTAGTTTCTTGGAAACATAATGTAGGAATGAATGTAATAACACTGATGTATGAATATTGATCAAGCAACAATACTTTTACACTGCATGAATATTCATTATATTATAAATATTCATGACCTTTTAAGTGTCATAATTAATACACATTTTTGATATTACAAGACTTGTACTGTATAAATAGTTATTAAGGATTTTAACTTCTATTAATATTGGTTAGCCTAAGAGTTATCAATTTCATAAACAAACATGAATTTACATAAATGTTATCCCAAATAAATAATGATGCCCTTACCTGAATGGTAGAAAAGAATCTTCTTGCCTTTGTAGCATTGGGGAGAATGGTTCAGCCTTTGAACCATGTGGAATGCTGCTTTACCACTGTACACAGGATCCAGAAATATACCAGTAGTGGCAGCAGTCTGAATTATGAAATCTGGAAGAAGTAAGATGTCAAAAGTACCATGATCAACGTAAAAAAAAAAAAAACACCATTCTTAAATAAATAATAATACAAGGATTTTGTATAGTGCCCGTTCTATACAGGTATATTCATAAGTGCTTTACAGACAAACATAGCTCAAAGCTGCAGCATGCGGCCACGAGGTACAGCTCAAAGCTGCAGCATGCTGCCACAAGCTACAGCGCAAAGCTGCAGCATGCTGCCGCAAGCTACAGCGCAAAGCTGCAGCATGCTGCCGCAAGCTACAGCGCAAAGCTGCAGCATGCTGCCGCAAGCTACAGCGCAAAGCTGCAGCATGCTGCCGCAAGCTACAGCGCAAAGCTGCAGCATGCTGCCTCAAGGTACAGCCCTAAGCTGCAGCATGCTGCCGCAAGGTACAGCCCTAAGCTGCAGCATGCTGCCACAAGCTACAGCGCAAAGCTGCAGCATGCTGCCGCAGCTACAGCGCAAAGCTGCAGCATGCTGCCGCAAGCTACAGCGCAAAGGCAGCAGGTCCCATTTTTAAAAGTCTTTGGTATGACTCGGCCGGGATGCGATTCCATGACCATCGGAATGGAAAGTGGGTGCTCTACCAATTGAGCTAATCAGCCAGTTACTAAATAACCCATAGATGCTTACATTGGATATTTCAGAATGGCTAACTCCCATAATATATGTTGAGTACTATATGGTTAAAGTTGAAATTTGAAATTATTTCCTGAACCATTAAGTTTGTTTGTTTGTTTGATGAGGGCTTAACGGCACCGCCACAACGAGGGTCAAATTGTGCCTGAGAGGTCAGATCATTCTAGAGGTAGGAAGGAAAGGAAACAGGGGGAGAATGAGAGAAATTTAAAAGCAAAAAGTCAGAAAGCTGTGATCAAGAGAGAAGGTGCATGGGTGAAATAAAAACAAAGTGGAGAGAGAGGGTGGAAGAGGAGAATTAAATATGGTTGTAGACGGAAGCATGATGAAGAAAGGAGACACTTTTATCCAGAAGATTTTTCTGGAAAAACTCAGCAATTGAGTTGTTGGGGGCGAGGGAAGCTCTGGGAAGGTTGTACAGGGGGCAAGCAAGGAGAACGTGATGTATTGTGAGGGTGCAATGGCAATTGTTGCAGAAGGGTTGGGGGGAGCCAATAAGAAGGTGGGGGTGAGTGTGGTACCGATTCTAACCATTAAGGCCTGTAAGACTGCATGGTGCTTACATTGTTTCTGTGAAGCAGAGACGAAAGTCAATGACTCTCCCTGGATAAGACACCAGGTCATCAAAGGTTAACTCCCCAGAAATAATCTTACAGCTGAATAGACTGCAGCAAGTAGACAAGTGTCTAGCCAACAAATACTGCACAGGAATTGAACAATCTAATCTTGGAATACAAGTTTGACTCTTTAACACAGTGACTGAGTAAGTGCTATGGTTTATTGAGAATAAGGGACCCTTCTTACTCTCAAACGAATATTCTGTACCTTTCCAGCTATTACAAAAATGTTTTAATGAACTTCTTGGCCATGCCTTTACCCCTTGCATTTTGAGTGAATGTTAAACGATTGCTTTAAAAAGAAAGCATGCATTGCTACAGTACCACCAACTTTGAGCTCTTCTCCTCCAAGGGCTTTTAGCTATAGCTTCAATATAATTTCCGACAGATATTATCCTTTTTTTGTGAGTTGAAGTTTGATTGATAAAACTTAATTGGTTGGCTGATTTACCAAGGTTTATAAACCCAATAGACTCCCATTTGAGTATTTTTAATTTTACACAACTTTTTGGATGCATTTCTCGAACTTATTTGTGAATTCTGGATGTCATGATTCTAACATAAAACTTACCAAGTTCTTCATCTGTTGATAAGCCATACCCCAGACCTTTGACCCCTTCTACAATCTCCACCAAGTCTTCTGATTTGACCCCCGACCCCTTGGAGTCTTGAAGTCCGATTCCTTTTAGCATCTCATTGATCTCTCCATGAAAATATGCAGCATCATCACACACAGCCATCCCATGGATTCTTAAGAAAGGTTTAGAAAGATTACAAGTGTCTTCACATGCAAGTGTCTTCACATGCAAGTGTCTTCACATGCAAGTGTCTTCACATGCAAGTGTCTTCACATGCAAGTGTCTTCACATGCAAGTGTCTTCACATGCAAGTGTCTTCACATGCAAGTGTCTTCACATGCAAGTGTCTTCACATGCAAATGTCTTCACATGCAAGTGTCTTCACATGCAAGTGTCTTCACATGCAAGTGTCTTCACATGCAAGTGTCTTCACATGCAAGTGTCTTCACATGCAAGTGTCTTCACATGCAAGTGTCTTCACATGCAAGTGTCTTCACATGCAAGTGTCTTCACATGCAAGTGTCTTCACATGCAAGTGTCTTCACATGCAAGTGTCTTCACATGCAAGTGTCTTCACATGCAAGTGTCTTCACATGCAAGTGTCTTCACATGCAAGTGTCTTCACATGCAAGTGTCTTCACATGCAAGTGTCTTCACATGCAAGTGTCTTCACATGCAAGTGTCTTCACATGCAAGTGTCTTCACATGCAAGTGTCTTCACATGCAAGTGTCTTCACATGCAAGTGTCTTCACATGCAAGTGTCTTCACATGCAAGTGTCTTCACATGCAAGTGTCTTCACATGCAAGTGTCTTCACATGCAAGTGTCTTCACAAAAGTGTGACAGACACTTTAAAACATTTTTCTCAGCTGCTTTAAAAATGTATGAAAAAGTTATGCCGAAATAAGCTAAAATGGCTTCAAATACATCAAACCCATGTAAAAGAGAAGCAAATTCTAACAAAATTCTTTTAAACCTTTTTTTTTCATGTATTAATATACAAATGTTTATTCAGGTGTGAGATGTGGTAGTGGCAGTAAACTGTTTGGTATATTCTGGCACAATGCTTGGAAGGGTGAAATCTCAGCCATATGAAAATATATCCATATTCTCTCCACCTGACCTTTGGGAAAAGTGGCCAATGGTTGGGTGGCACCCACTATCCTTCAGAGGGAATGTAAAGCCGTTGGTCCCGACGGTAGGAGATTCACCGCATTCATGGTTCTCTGAACACTTCTTGCAAAGATCAGGGTGTTAAGCCAATGTTCATCCACTTCCCGTCCTGGCAAACTCCTTCAGTTTACACTGAAAACAAGTCGCTTGTGACTTATGTGTGCTTTTCCTTTGCATTTGCCAAAAAGTGCAAAAAAGCAACAAAAACAATAAAATGTGCAAACGAATGTGAGGCTGTGATGTCATAACTAGTCTGTTAATTGTCACCCGTTTCTACACACATGAAACACAATTTCAGCTTCAATTTCTCCTTAATGAATGTATAATAAGATGTTTGGATATTTTTTCACAATTTGTATTCTCTTTCACTTAAAGGATTAGTTCAGTGGTCAAGCATGTTCATCCTATATAAAAAGACCCTCAAAAGAAACAAAATAGTGAAGAAAGCCACCAAAATCTTATTCCATTAAGAAGATATTCAAGTTTAAAGCTCTGTCTTATCTGTGTAGAAATGACTGGTGCAGTAAGTCTGCTATGGAAAGTTGGTGTCTTTATCCTCACATTCTTAACAATTGCTAATGTAATTTTATTTGATGTTTTCACTATTGAAATTATTTTTCCTCCAATTTTCTTAAAGGTGGTATATCATAAATACACTTTCTAGATTCAGTTTGACTAACTTTTGGACATCCCATGGTTTTTAAGCCATAAAATCACAGGAAAAAACTTGATAGAATACATAAAGACTGAGGAATGTGGCTATGACATCACAACTAGTCTGATTTCAGTCGTTTCTACACTAATGATACCAAACATTAAACGTAAATATCTCCTTAACAAAATAAGATTTTTGAATGCTTTCTTCACCATTTTGTTTCTTTTGAAGTCCTCTTTCATCTAAGATAGACATGCTTGACCACAGAACAAATCCTTTAAAATGAAATCCTAAAACATTTAAATACTGATCACTCTTACGCCAGGGTGCAAGGGGTAGAGAAAAGGGGCTGAGTATCTTTGATTGTAGATATCTTGATGTTAAAAGTTGTAAGAAAGCAGTTTCAAAAGTAGTAGTGAAAAAAAAGGTAAGAAAGACCTGACACTAACTTTAATTTACTGCCATTCAAATGGTTTCCAACACCAAGTGCTGCAGTAGATCCGCCACTACCGGATGCTATGACGATATCACTGAACTCATTTAAAATACCCTGAGGACAAAACACCAATCAAAATAGAGCATGTGCATCGATGTCATACAAGTTTGAACAGCACCCTCTTGGGTTTCTACAATTTCTTAAAGGAGCTGCCGGCCGAAAAGTGAGGACGTATTTAAGTTGAGTCTCACACTAAATCGAATACCTTTGCGGTTGGTACGTAATATCATAAATATTATTAAATCCAAATTTGTAGGTGTTTTCCCATTGACTTTTTGGAATTAGTTCTTGTGCGCAATGGGTGAAAATCTGTAAAAAATCAGACCGTGTGATGCGACTTCTTTTGGCTAAAGTCTACATAAATTAGCCACAGGTATGAAATATATCTATGAAATTAGCAGAAACTAATGCCCTCACTTTTCTGCCGCCAGCTCCTTTAAGAAATATTTGCAAGATATGATGGAAAAATTAAGCGAACATTTATAAAATTTTGTCATTTAAAGGAATTAAAAGTCCTAAACTTGGGTCATTCTACTCGGGCCAAAGTCCTTTGCCCCGTGCATTAAATACGTATATAAACACTCTGTCTCAACATTAATATTTAATTATCATATAAATTTGCAGCAATATTATGTTAAAAGAACTGTCAGAAGGACAGTATTCTCGACTATTCAAAGCTAGTATAGAGAAAGGGCTTATACAGAAATAGTAGTATAGAGAATGGGAAGTATATACAGAAATAGGAAGCAGGGGCAGATGATTTCAAATTATTTGAGCTTTGAAAGATGCACTTACATTTTCATTTGCTTTTTCAATTTTCACAACATTTTACTACAAACTTCAAAATATCTTTGAGTTTTCCCAGATATTTAAAGACAAAAGCTCAAGGTTACCTCAACCAGTAACTCAGAAAACATGTAAAAGCTAGCAGTCTTTATAACTACAACACTTCTTTTAGTTCTATCCATTGAATCACAATGAAAGGAGAGGCCCTGACTTGCCAATGACAATGAAGGAATGCCATTAAGCCCCCTGTCCAACCTGTACACTCCCAACCTGCACACATTCACAGAACTACATCCTGGATTGTAATGCAATTTCCAATTTAAGAAAATATGTGTGTCAAGCAAAGTCAAGCAGCATGAAAAATGTAGAATAACATTAAAGCAAAATTATGCAAAACAATATTGCTTAGCGTATGACAAACTAGATTTTGGAAATGATACAAATCCCCTCACCGCTAATAATGCATATTCCAGACTGTCCCACATTCCATCTCAAACTGTCCCGAATGTCATCCTATGCCTATGCTCCATGTAATGAGACCTGAAAACCAGATACTGTATGTAATTCCACCACTTGCATAACCCACATGCCATCACAAATGAAATCCAGATGATGATACCCAATCATATGCCATTCTGCCTTGTCCCACATGCCAACCCATCCTGTTCCACATGCCAACCCATCCTGTTCCACATGCCAACCCATCCTGTTCCACATGCCAACCCATCCTGTTCCACATGCCAATCCACCCTGTTTTACATAACAATCCACTGTCTGACATGCCAACGCATCCTGACCAACATCCCATCCCACCCCACCCTGCCTTAGATACAATTCCATCCTGTCCCACATGAAATCTCATCCTAATTCCTTCAGCTACTTTATCATGTTATCTTTTACCCCACATTCTGCTTATTGTTGATATTTCCAAACCCTAAATTTTATTATTATTATTATTAAATTATGTTTATATAGCACTTATTCTAAAAGAAAGCTCTAAGTGCTTTACAAGAGCATGAAAAAATGAAAAGTTAATTACTTATCAATACATAAAAGAAACAAAATAAAAATGATTTAACACCTAAAACCCCATAATAGGTAAAAACTAAAATATCAGCAGTATACAAATAAAAGAAATAATTAAGTTTTAAATGTTCAGTTCAGATACATGAATAAAATAAAAGACTTAATAAAATTATCTTAAACATAAAACACTAAGAGAAATAAAAAAGTTATCAAACAATTAAAATGCATTAAAAGGTGGAACCTGGGGTGAAAAAATGTAATAACATTTAAAAAGTTGAAATAAGTCACTGCAATACTGTTTAAACAAATGCGTTTTCAAATCACGTTTAAAAGAACTACGTGATGGAGCATTTCTTATACTTAAATACATAAAGGAAGGGTATTCCATTCCTTGGGGGTAAAAACTTCAAAGGAGCGATCGCCAGTTTTACTGAGAGTTTTGGGAACTTGAAGAAGATTTTGATTGGAGGATCTAAGAGAGCATAGTAGTTTGTATGGTTAAATGGGTTCAATTAAATACTTTGGAGCAGTGCCTTGTAAACAATTAAAACTAAAACTTTAAAACACACACGGCATTCTATGGGCAACCAGTGAAGTGTAAAAAGAATAGGTTTAATATGGTCTCTTAAGCTAGTTCTCATGATTAATCTGGCAGCAGCATTCTGAACCTGTATACGATGAATTAACGACTTATTTACACTAATTAAAAGACTATTAGCGTAATCAATCCTAGAAATTACAAGAGCCTGTATAGGAGTCCTAGTACCAATATCTAAGAAGTGACGGATTTGAGCAATAAAACGCAAATTATACATAGCACTTCGACATTTTGCAATAATGAAATTATGCATGGACATCACTTTTGATGAGTTTTTTACTGTAACTCCATTAACATTTAATGATAAAGATGGCAGTTGTGTCAGGAGAAGTTTACTGCTGGTCAAAATGAATTCGGTTTTATCATCATTGAGTTTTAGAAAGTTAGTAAGCATCCACTTCTTGATGTCTTTAAACAGTTTTCCAGACAATTAACTTGATCAGCAAAATCTGAATTTTCGAAAGAAATGTAAAGTTGAGTGTCATCAGCATAGAGATGATATCCAATGGAATAGTGCTTTATGATGTCAGCAAGGGGTGCAGTGTACAAGGTAAACAAGAGAGGACCTAATACGGACCCTTGTGGGACACCGATGTCCAAAATAAATGCTTCCGAGTCGAGACCATTAACTGTGACATGTTGAGATCTGTTCTCTAAAAGTAGGAGTTTAGCCAGAGAAATGTACTGTTCTTGATCCCAAAACAAGTCGACAGGCTGTTCAAAAGAATACTGTGATCCAAAGTATCGAATGCAGCGCTGAGGTCTAATAAGAAGAGGCTGTCATTTTCTTCTTGTGCATAGCCACTAAGATGTCATTATGCACCCTAAGAAGAGCAGTTTCTGTAGAATGAAAGCGACAGTAAGCTGACTGAAACCCATCAGCTAGATTATGATCTGAGATGCATTTGTTAAGTTGTGAAGCCACCACTTTTTCGCAGACTTTAGATTGGACACTGGGCAATAATTTTTGTATACATCTAGATTTAAACCTGATTTTTTAAGCAATGGTTAAACAATGGCTTCCTTCATTGCAGCAGGCACAGTATCGCTCTGTAGAGATAAGTTGACTATTTTAGTAATAGCTGGAACTAACTCAGAACTGCATAACTTGACCAATTTAGTAGGAAGTGGATCACTCTTGCCATATGCTGTAGATGAATTGGTAACAAGTTTCTGTATCTCTTCTTCTGAAGCAGTTGCAAACGCGTGGAATCTAGCGGTATCACTGCAAGCTGGTTCAACTTGAAAATCCTTCTTGGTTTCTTTCGCTAAATCCTTCTTAATACTGACATGTATTTTCGTGAATTTATCCTTGAAGAATTCAGCAAAATCAGTAGGTAGTTTCAGGTTTAGTGTCGGATGGATAGATAGGTTCCGCTTTTCCACCAAGAAGAGATTTTGCTGTATTGAAGAATTTCTTCTTGTTCGATTTTGACTTGATGATGCTTCTCTTATAGTATTTCAATTTAGCATTGTTACAGAGACTGTTCACATACTTTGTCTGATTTTTGACCGCTTGACGATCGGTAACAGTACCAGATTTATTCGCTTTGCTTTCCAGTCTTCTTCGTAAAACTTGCGCTTTCCGTATTTCTGGATTATACCAGGCGGTATCAGGGCGTACAATTACCACTTTTGTAGCCAGTGGGGCATGTTTTTCCAGAACAGAAGATAAGACAGAATTGTATTTGTCAAGTGCACCCACAACAGTCTCTGGTAAATTTCCATCCAATGCAGAAATGTCTTGCTTAAAAGAATCAATGTCAATTGCTCGTAAATTACGGGAAGTTACTGTCAATTTAATCCTTTCAGGCTTGTTAATATTAATCGACATATTGATGAAATGATGATCGGAGATATATGAAGGGGTAACAAACGTTGCCACATTCATTCCTCTTAAGCCAGTTCTAGTGATGACAGTGTCCAGGCAATGACCAGAATCATGAGTAGGCTCAGATATAAGAGATTGTAAATTTAGAGACATGATAAGGTTTTCAAATTTCATAGTGTCTAGAGAAAGTTTATCATCGTGGTGCAGATTAAAGTCCCCCATAATAAGACAATCTTTTGAAGATGTGACATATTTGCAAGAAAAACAGATAACTTGTCAATGAATTGATTGTTCGTATTTCCTGCACAGGCAGGGGGGCAGTAAATTATCAACAACATGATAGATTTATCTCCGTGAGACATAGTGCAATGAATGTTTTCAAACGTTACCGCTTTAAAGTCATGAAATTTCGAACCAATATTAGCTTTATGGAGTAATCCAACACCTCCACCTCTTGCGCGACTCGTGGGGCACGCTGTGAAACTTATATCCCTTGGGTGTTATCAGATTAACAATGGGTAAATCTTGATCAGGATAGAGCCAGGTTTCCGTGATTGCTAGTAGGTCTAAGTCATTTTCAACAACTTTATCATAAATAGCAGTTATTCTATTTCTTACCAATCTCGCATTTAGAAGTTGCATTGATACTTCGGGAAATGTAGGTGGATTGTAACATCTCAGGTAAATGAGATTGGAGAGTTCAATACCTCTATTTGACGAGCCAGAACAAATGTTTAAGAAACTTCCTTCACGTTTTCCTTGAAAACGTTTTCTTTGAAAACGAAATAAATCATTTAAACAAAATAAATTATTTAACATTCTTTAGAAGCGAGGAAACTTTTGTTAGCTTCTTTATTCATGGCATGACAAACAAAGTAAATTATTTAACATTCTTTAGAAGCGAGGAAACTTTTATTAGCTTCTTTATTCATGGCATGACAAACATTTTGATTGCTATTCATGTCAGGAATGTCAATATCAGAACAAAATTAGAAATGTGAAGTAAGTAAGTCATAAGCCATCATATTTTTGAAATCCTGTCAAGCATTTTGCAGCAGTCTATCGTTACATAAATAACCTAATTGATATGCACACTATACTTTCAATTCAAGAGATACCACATATACAAATATTTTCATTTTATGTAAATAAGCTAATTAATATGCACACACAACACCAAATCATGCTCAACTGAACAGTACAATGCTATATACCATTTTTATTATTTCAGGTTAAATATTTTGAATGCAAGTCTATTGTTATGCAAATAACCTATTCAATATGCACACTACACCTCACCATTGAGTATAGACAATGCTTTTCACATATATGATCATTTGTGCAAACAAAATCTTCACACCTACTTTAAGAGAAATCATAGATACAAATATTTTCATTGTTATGCAAATAAGCTAATTAGTATAAGCCAAAACCCCAATCATGCTCATTTGAACAATACCCAAGTCCTCTACCCCTGTACCAAGTTATTATCTCAGGTTATATATTTTATGTGAAAGTCGATTGTTATACTTAATTAATATGTACATTATACCTCACCATTAAGTGTAGACAATGCTCTTCACATATATGATCATTTGTGTAAACAAAATCTCCACACTCACTTTAATTTAAAAGATATCATACATACAACTATTTTCATCATTATGCAAAAAAGCTACATAGTATACACACACAACCCCAATCATGCTCAACTGAACAGTACTAATGCCACACTGCATGTACCAAGTTTTTATTTCAGGTTCATTTTGTGTGCAAGTCTATTGTTATGCAAATAACCTGTTTATGTGCACACTACACCTCACCATTGAATATAGACAATGCTCTTCACATATATGATCATTTGTGTAAACAAAATCTCCTCACCCACTTTAATCTAAAAGATATCATAGATACAAATATTTTCATTGTTATGCAAAATAAGCAAATTAGTATGCACACACAACCCCCAATCATCCTCATTTGAACAGTACCCATGTCCTCTACCCCTTGTCAAGTTACATAAATGTACACCATTCATAACTTAGTTATGCACTCATTTTGTACAAGTCTATTGTTATGCAAATAACCTTATTAATATGCACTCTTCACCTCCCCCGATAAGTGTAGACAATGCTCTTCACATATATGATCATTTGTGCAAACAAAATCCCCACATCCGCTTTAATCTAAGAGATATCATAGATACAAATATTTTCATTGTGATGCAATTAAGCTAATTAGCATGCACACACAACCTTCCAATCATGCACATTTAAACAATACCCATATCCTCTACCCCTATGCCAAGTTACATGAATGTACACCATTCATAACTGAAGTTATGAAAACTTGAAGCAAAAGCTATAACCAGACAAATGTTTTCATTGTTATGCAAATAAGCTAATTAGTATGCACACACAACCCTCCAATCATGCTCATTGGAACAGTACCCATGTCCTCTACCTCTATGCCAAGTTACATGAATGTACACCATTCATAACTTAAGTTATGACAACTTTAACCAAAAACTTTAACTGGACAATTATTTTCATTGTTATGCAAATAAGCTAATTAGTATGCACACACAACCCCCAATCATTCTCATTTGACCAATACCTACGTCCTTTACCCCTATGGTTACATGAATGTACACCATCATTAACTTATGAAAACTTTAACCAAAACTTTAAGCAGATGCCGACACTGGGGTAGTAGAATAGCTCTACTATTCTTCAAATAATTCAGCGAAAAAACTTATTTTTCTGTAATTAATCATCATCTTGAAAAAAAATTGCAAGAGACTAAGAAAGTTACAGAATTTTTGCCATACTTATGATGATTCTCTCACACATCTTTTTCATCAATAATATCTTTTCTATAAAACATTTCTTATGTAAGTATTCCTTTAAAGGAATATTCCCATGTTTTTAAAAGGAATATTCCATGTTTTTAAAAGGAATATTCCATGTTTGTAAAGAAATATTCCCATGTTTGTAAAGGAATATTCCCATGTTTGTAAAGGTATATTCAATGTTTTTAAAAGGAATATTCCCATGTTTGTAAAGAAATATTCCCTTGTAAAGGAATATTCCCATGTTTTGAAAGGAATATTCCCATGCTTTTAGAGAAAAATTCCCATGTTTTTAAAGATTATTCCTATGTTTTTAAAGGAATATTCCCATGTTTTTAAAGGAATATTCCCATGTTTTTTCATAGCCTTTCATAAGAAAGAAAAAAATTTAGAAACTATTTAGTACAAAAATCATTTTGATATGTTATTCCTACCAGGAGATATTCAAATTTTAAGGTTCATAAAAATGCCAATAAACAAATAGGAATATGTTTCCTATTTTTTCCCCATGTTTTTAAAGAAATATTCCCATGTTTTTAAAGGAATATTCCCATGTTTTTAAAGAAATATTCCCATGTTTTTAAGGAACATTCCCATGTTTGTTAAGGAATATTCCCATGTTTGTTAAGGAATATTCCCATGTTTTAAAGGAATATTCCCATGTTTGTAAAGGTATATTCCATATTTTTAAAAGGAATATTCCCATGTTTGTAAAGGAATATTCCCACGTTTGTAAAGGAATATTCCCACGTTTGTAAAGCAATATTCCCATGTTTTGAAAGTAATAATCCCATGTTTTTAAGGAAAATTCCCATGTTTTTAAAGAAATATTCCCATGTTTTTAAAGGAATATTCTCATGTTTTTAAAGGAATATTCTTTTTTTTTAAAGGAATATTCCCATGTTTTTTTGTAGCCTTTCATAAGAAAGAAAGAAATTAGAAACAATTTAGTACAAAAATCATTTTGATATGTTATTCCTACCAGATGATTAAGCTTCATAAAAAATGCCAATAAACAAATAGGAAAAAGCTCAGTATGACATCACCGCAACACATTCTCCCACAATGTTAATGTATTTCTGTAAAATTCATCATCCTTTTGTACTAGTAAAACCTGCTAGAAAAATAAATTGATGAAAGTTAAGTATTAATATACATTGTTGCCAAAGATACCCTACTTCAATAACTTTTGAAAAATTGATTCTAATCATTCAGAAACAACCAATTAACGTTCAAAGAATTACATAAATATTTGCAATAAAATTACCTCTATGACATCCAGAGGTTGCTTTAGAATTTTTTGCCTGGCGTATTTTCTTACGACAAGCCCTTGAAGTTTGGCATATTTTATCAATTTGCTGTCGTATGTACAGGGCATTGCGTAATGTACAGAGCATTGCGCGCTAGCGAAGCATGCAAGTAATTGTTAACACAACACACTTGTGTAGGCCTGCCTCGCCAAAGTGAACGAAAATTGTGCTTAAAAAACCAAAAACATTACAAAATCGGACTATTATTATCATAAAAAATATTAAGAAAAAGTTCATACCCAATCCTTGTATAATGTTGATTGTTGAGTCATGAAATTTGGGTTAACAATCCCAAAATAAACTAGAAAATACTTTTGTTTATCGTATCCAAACTTTCATGAGGTTTTAGTGAACTTTTACCAATTGTCAACGATAATATACTATTCAGATCTTGAACACGCCTACTTCTTTACAGTATAGTAACTTGACTTGCAGACTGATCACTTCACAAATACACCATCAACACAATACAGGGGAAAAGTTAAATCCTAGCTAATAATATCGTTGACAATTGACAGCCTGCATTAAAAACAACATCAAAACTTTCATATACACTGTACAGTGTACGTACATCATGCATAGGGCCTATGTACTAGCCTATATGTGTTTATGGCAGCACTATGGGCATGTTGAATCATTCGGTCGTTAGTCTCGTAGTTGTTTCATTTTTCTTTTATTTATGAGTAATTCAAAATCATTTTTGTGTGAAATAAAACTTTGAGTCGCATCAGAGAGGTAAGATGTTCATGATTTTAGTTATGTTAATGAAAAACTCTGGCGTAAAATTCCACATGCTATATCTAAATCTTACAACGCAGGTACAACCTGTGTCGTAAGAAATTTTAGCCATGGCGTAATATATGACAAATTTGTCGTTAACGCGATCTCTAATGACATCTTCAAACCCGAATTCATCGTTCTGTACAAAAACTTTTAAATGCAATTAGGAAATCTTTAAAAATCCATATCTCCCGAACGGAATATGATATCAACCTAATTTTTGTACCAAATTGGCTCTAAAATAATGCTCTTTCAAATAACATTTTACAAAAAACCATGGGAAAAATCCTTTAGAAAGAGTCACGAGTTTACAATGTATATGTACTGAAAAAAGCAGAGCTTTGAAATTTACCTGCTTGATCATTTCATCAAAGCACTCCAGGTGGCCAAAGAGACCAGTGACTGAGGATCCACCAATGGGTGTCAGGTATGGCTTTTTACCCGTAAATCTAAATGGAAGCAAAGATGGGTTTCAAATTACTCATAAGTTACAAATTATGACACATTCATGCACATTTAAGTTTGTTTTCTGCAATGTGATTGGATGAGAGGAGACACACCCTTCATTTACAGTACATATCCCATTATCATTGAGCCTGTGGGAAATTAGATTTGTACACAAACAGACAAAGTATATTATGCATACACATGCATAATATGTATGTTATTTAACTTTTTCTTAGGGTAGTTGATGATCTCTGTTAATTTTGTTAGCAAATTTTGTTCTAAAATTTAAAACGTTTAAAGAAAATATTGCATCACATTTTGTTATTTGTTTCTTAATTCCAAATATGAAAAATATGTGCATGGTCTGCTAAAAGAGCTCAAGTGTCTATTACCTTATGGCAAAGTGACTACAGGGAAAGATGTGCATCTATGAACCCTTAATCTTTATCTTTACACATCCTATATATCAAGTTCATCGTCTACCCAACCTGCTATATACATATATATATATATAGATATACATATATATATATTTATATATATATATATAAATATATAAATATATATATACATATATATATATATATATATATAAATATATAAATATATAAATATATATATATATATAATATATATATATATATATATATAAATATATATATATATAAATATATACATATATATAAATATATTTATATATATAAAATATTATATATATATATATATATATATATATATATATATATATATATATATATATATATATATATATATATATATATATATATATATATATATATATATATATATATATATATATATATATATATATATATATAATATATATATATAAATATATATAAATATATAAATATATATAAATATATATATATATATATATATCATGTAACATGTATCTACAAAATCTACAAGAATTTTTTTAAAGGGGGATTTAAAGAAATATTCTCGTGGATTATCATATATATGATAGAGGACAATTATAGATACAAATTGGTGAAAATATTTTTTGTGGTTAATACATCTGTGAAATTCGCAAAAACAAGTATCCTCACTTTTTCGGTCTAGTGCTCCTTTAAATTGCAGACAGTGAGGGTGTGACTTCACACTTCTACAGTAGACTTAGTACACCAGCCATACCAAAGTATAGATTTCAGTGCTATTGTCCTGTATCATACAAAATAAACATGTCTGACCACTGAGGGTCTATGGACAGGCATAAAAGGTTTCTGTTCAACCACTGACAAAAAAGAGCATTCAATTCTAAACTTAAAAATTAGTTCAGTGGTCATGCAAGTTTATTCTATAGGAAAGAGAACTTTAAAAGAAACAAAATGGTGAAGAAAGCATTCCAAAATCTTATTTCATTAAAAAGATATTCACATTTAAAGCTCCCACTTAACTGTGTAAAAATGACTGGTATAGTAAGTCTACTATGGAAGGTTGGTGTCCTCATTACAACATTCTTAAAAGTTGTTAATGTATTTTAAAGAAAGTTTATCTCATTGTATTACTTTTCCTGAAAATTTCTTCAGGTGGTGAAATATAATCACCCATACTAGATTCTGTTTTACTACTTTCTGACATATCTAATGGTTTTAAGCCTCAAAATCGCAGGACAAAATATGATAGAATACATAACGACTTTGAGGAATCTGAAGCTGTGATGTCACAACTAGTCTAATTTCACTTGTTTCTACAGAAATGATACCAAACTGTAAACTTAAATATCTCCTTAATGGAATAAGGTATTTGAATGCTTTCTGCACCAATTTGTTCTATTTAAAGTCCTCTTTTATTTAAGATGGACTTACTTAAATAAACCTTTTATAGTCTTTGAAAACATGTGTAGTTTTCAAATTATGTGCAATCAAAGTGTGACTTTTTTTTAAATATATTGATTAAATGTGATTTATGAACAGAAAAACACTTCAAAATAGTTCTGTTTTTCTTTATATCTCTTCCCTTAATTTCAGGTTTGGTTTGATTTATTGATATTGAATGGCACCGTGACTTAATTTCAGACCTTTAAAATGTTCTCCAATTGGAGGTTGGTTGGGAAAAGATCAAATTCTCTTCATTAGATTTATCTTTGCTTTTCCAAAGAGAACTGGCGGAGGGTTACAAAACAATGGAGATACATAAGAAAATAGAGTGTGTCCCATTTAAAACATCACACGAGTAACGCAACAATTTGCAAACTTGCCCATATTTTCATAAAAATCTTCAAAAAGGCGTAAAATGGCCAATTTTATTGAAATGTTTTACTTGCATCATGTTTTTATTGTGGATTTAAAATTAATTGAGTTAATATTGCCTCTACCTCTCCATACACCTTTAAGAACTAGTGACATGTAGATGCAACTTGCTTGAAAATGTTATTGCTACAATGGACCATTAATACAGTAAAAAATCACATCAAAATATGTTAAAAACTGAACATTTTACAGTTGTCACAGGGTTCTCAAATACTTGGTGCCCCTGGTCAATGCACCTACGTTACGGTTGGTATTTCTGAGAAGTCATTTAAGGTAGTTAAGAGGGGGTGACATACTATACCAGAGGGGGATTAGCCAAGTCAAACTTCTTTTAAGTATTTTTAAAAAGAAAAAAAAAAAAAAAAACTATTATCTGTGTACATTTCTGTAAAGTATTAATTCACAGATTTAAAATCAGACCCCATTTTGATAGCGCCGAGATAGGAGGCCATATAGAGAAGCCAGTAAATATTGCCGACAAGGATCTAGGAGAAGTTTGTAGAAACTGTCGGTTATAGGGGACAAGGAGTCCGATATCTATCTTACAGGAGCGTATGGATAACCATGGAGAGACAAAGAGTGTTATTTCTGAACCTGTGAGTTGTGTCATTTTCTGATAAGATATAAGGTGTGACTTATAACCAAGGAGAGACAAAGAGTGTCATTCGTAAACCTGTGAGTTGTGTCATTTTCTTATAAGATATAAAATATGACTTATAACCAAGGAGAGACAAAGAGTGTCATTCGTAAACCTGTGAGTTGTGTCATTTTCTTATAAGATATAAAATATGACTTATAACCAAGGAGAGACAAAGAGTGTCATTTCGTAAACCTGTGAGTTGCGTCATTTTCTTATAAGATATAAAATATGACTTATAAGCAAGGAGAGACAAAGAGTGCCATTTTGTAAACCTGTGAGTTGTGTCATTTTTTTTATAAGATATAAGGTATGACTTATAACCAAGGAGAGACAAAGAGTGTCATTTCGTAAACCTGTGACTTGTGTCATTTTCTTATAAGATATAAGATGTGACTTATTTTGTAAAATATGTATCTATAAGTAAGAATTATTCAAGAAGGCAATCATTTACCTTTAAACGGATATCTGTTAATTTATACAAAGGCAGAAAATTTATAGGAAATTAGTCGGTCAAGATGGCAAATAGTGATATTGTGAAAGAAGTGTCAGTCAAGAAAGCTAACGTCATTTGTCAGATAATTACGTAAGTAATGTTTAAGTATTTTAAAAGAAAGGTATTTTTCCAAACAGCATATGAGCGAGGAAACAAATGCAATGCATAGTTGGAATATAGAGAAATCATATACAAACTAAGCATGTATAAATGTGTGATATCTTATAGCATCAATAGCAGTCTGTAATCAAAATAGTGAAAGGAGATGCGGGAAACTGCAGGGGGAAAGTAGCCAGCAGTATCTCCCTACACCCCAATCATATTGTGTTTATGTATTTACCATAAAATGTTGTACAATGGGGGTAAATGTGAATGTAAATATTTCCAAATCTACGTTTTATTATTTAATAACAAACTTTTGAGTCCAACCGTTCAATTTAGAAGGAATTCCTATTGTTGCATCAGCTTATACTAAGTTCTTAGGTTCCTATAATGACTGTGAGAATCTTGTACATGTAAGAAGGTAACACACGAGTGGAATTCTCAACTGTTTTAAACATTTTCTACCCAAAAGTACCCCTTTGACTATTTACAATTCCCTTATTCTCCCTCAATTGAATTAAAATCTTATTGTGTGGGAAACACTCATACCACTTCACTTAATAACTTATTTAAACTCCAAAAGCAAGCCCTTAGGAACATATGCAAATTACCTTATCGGACTCATGCTGCAACTCTTTTCAAAGAAATATACATTTTTAAGTTACTTGACCTTTTCTCCCACCAGTTAGGGATATTCCTATTAGGTTTAATCATGGCCTCCTCCCTATCCTTTTAATTCTTTATTAAGTTTCAATACTGCCCTCCATTCACATAATACTCGATCTAAAAACCAAATGCATACTCCTCTACCACGAACACGTATTATGCAGTCTCAAGTGCGATGTACAGGTGTTCATTTCAGGAATTCCCTACCCATTACCATTAGATATTCGTAATCGTTGTACACATTCAAAAAGAAACATAAAACCTATCGGTTAAATAATACGTCTGATTAGATTTGTATCCTTTTCAAATATACAATCTGTTTCTTTATATGTAATTTAATGATTTGTGTTTTCTTTTCCTTTGGGGAGAGGGGGGGGGGGGATTATGAACCACATGGGAGGTGTATGTGGAATTGTTCATCGGTTGTTGTATTAGGGGTATGAAGGGGGGCCGGTGTACAGGGGAGGGGTTTAGAGTTACATTTTATTTACTATTATTATTCATTTTCAAGGGCCAGACTAGAAATGATTATCTATTTCTGGTCACGTCTTCTTTTAGTTAGTTACCACATCACATGTTTATAGCTGTTAAGTGTGTGTTCTATACTCATGTTTCTTCCAAAATGTTTTTGAATATTCCATTGTCCAAACTTCTTGCTATAATTTATGTATATGTTGTTGTAAACTGATCTAAAGATAAAAATAAATCAAATGCAATCATGTGTGATAATAAGCCATTAGAAATGGACTTGCTTAAAACCAGGAACACTTCGACCGCCATCATAAAGAGCAGGGCTGGTCCAAGTAAAAGGTATCTTTTTCTTTATTTCCCCAAACCACAAAACTGTGATCTGGTCAACTCCATACAAGCTGTTCAATGAACCATGTATTTGATTTTCACCCAACACAAAAGAGTTTTTACTGAGGGGAACAGCATCTCCCAAGGAGTATGAAATGTCCTTTGAAGCAAAGTTAATCTTGTGGAATGATGCGTAATATGAAGTCTGAAATTTGCACAACAAGTTTTTAAGCCGTGTCTGTACTAATGGCCATGGGTATGCCATATTTGGGTTTATCCATTTATTCTTAAACAGGGTGTTTGGTCCAGCGCAAAAGCCAGCTTGGTCTGCTGCATGGTCGTTGGTTAGTGATGGTGGCATCCTAGAAGGGGACAACAGAACTGAATACACTGACGGTCCGGGCACTGCGGTCTGGGACTCACAGCGACAGTAATTAGCGCAACCAAAAACCACGAGGAAACCTAAGGAAGCGATAGGGCATGCAGAAACATTGGGAACGCGGAACTCACGTAAGGAACCAAGTAATAAACCAAAAGAAGCAAAGAAACACGCACACAAGCATATTATAGTGGAAGCGCATCAAGGTCATCATGTAGTGATGTATTTGTATTTTTGTTAGTTGTTGTTTATGCTATTGTTTAATGTGAAAGTGTTTTATAGATGTATTTGGCACGTAAAGCAAAACAGAAGAACTCAAGACGTTACTTTGTGGCGCGGAGTTTCTTTGTGGCTCGGCGTTTCTTTGTGGCTCGGCGTTTCTTTGTGGCTTGGGGAAGTTTAGGTAAGGATGCTGTGTCCATCTTGTGACAACAGTATTTTCAATTTTTGGGGCATATTATGCACTTCACGCACAAACGTTCCTCTTTATGCAAGAATGAGAAGAAAAGCATGTGTACAAACCGCAAACTTTCTGATAGTTGCTTAAGCCTGGGAAGAAAGTCCCTGATGTACTGAGATTTCTTGGGCATGAGATAGATATGAGCTCCGACCAAACGATTCATCATTACATTGCCCAGAGTAGTGGTGACAGAGGTATCCTGAGAAGATATTTTAAAAAGATTAGTTCAGTGGTCAAGCGATATCATCTTATATAAAAGACTACTCAATATTGTATTCCACTGAGGAGATACAGTAGTCAAGTTAAAAGACTACTCCAATATTGTATTCCATTGAGGAGATACAGTGGTCAAGCAATATCATCTTATATAAAAGACTACTCCAATATTGTATTCCATCGAGGAGATACAGTGGTCAAGCAATATCATCTTATATAAAAGACTACTCCAATATTATATTCCATTGAGGAGATACAGCGGTCAAGCAATATCATCTTATATAAAAGACTAACTCCAATATTGTATTCCATTGAGGAGATACAGTGGTCAAGCAATATCATCTTATATGAAAGACTACTCTAATATTGTATTCCGCTGAGGAGATACAGTGGTCAAGCAATATCATCTTATATAAAAGACTACTCCAATATTGTATTCCATTGAGGAGATAGTGGTCAAGCAATATCATCTTATATAAAAGACTACTCTAATATTGTATTCCATTGAGGAGATACAGTGGTCAAGCAATATCATCTTATATAAAAGACTACTCCAATATTGTATTCCACTAATGAGATACAGTGGTCAAGCAATATCATCTTATATAAAAGACTACTCCAATATTGTATTCCATTAATGAGATACAGTGGTCAAGCAATATCATCTTATATAAAAGACTACTCCAATATTGTATTCCATTGAGGAGATACAGTGGTCAAGCAATATCATCTTATATAAAAGACTACTCCAATATTGTATTCCACTGAGGAGATACAGTGGTCAAGCAATATCATCTTATATAAAAGACTACTCCAATATTGTATTCCACTGAGGAGATACAGTGGTAAAGCAATATCATCTTATATAAAAGACTACTCCAATATTGTATTCTGCTGAGGAGATACAATGGTCAAGCAATATCATCTTATGTGAAAGACTACTCCAATATTGTATTCCATTGAGGAGATACAGTGGTCAAGCAATATCATCTTATGTAAAAGACTACTCTAATATTGTATTCCATTGAGATACAGTGGTCAAGCAATATCATCTTATGTAAAAGACTACTCCAATATTGTATTCCGCTGAGGAGATACAGCGGTCAAGCAATATCATCTAATATCAAAGACTACTCCAATATTGTATTCCATTGAGATACAGCGTTCAAGCAATATCATCTTATATAAAAGACTACTCCAATATTGTATTCCATTAAGGAGATACAGTGGTCAAGCAATATCATCTTATATAAAGGCTACTCCAATATTGTATTCCATCGAGGAGATACAGTGGTCAAGCAATATCATCTTATATAAAAGACTACTCCAATATTATATTCCATTGAGGAGATACAGCGGTCAAGCAATATCATCTTATATAAAAGACTACTCCAATATTGTATTCCATTGAGGAGATACAGTGGTCAAGCAATATCATCTTATATAAAAGACTACTCTAATATTGTATTCCGCTGAGGAGATACAGTGGTCAAGCAATATCAACTTATATAAAAGACTACTCCAATATTGTATTCCATTGAGGAGATAGTGGTCAAGCAATATCATCTTATATAAAAGACTAATCTAATATTGTATTCCATTGAGGAGATACAGTGGTCAAGCAATATCATCTTATATAAAAGACTACTCCAATATTGTATTCCACTAATGAGATACAGTGGTCAAGCAATATCATCTTATATAAAAGACTACTCCAATATTGTATTCCATTAATGAGATACAGTGGTCAAGCAATATCATCTTATATAAAAGACTACTCCAATATTGTATTCCATTGAGGAGATACAGTGGTCAAGCAATATCATCTTATATAAAATACTACTCCAATATTGTATTCCACTGAGGAGATACAGTGGTCAAGCAATATCATCTTATATAAAAGACTACTCTAATATTGTATTCCACTGAGGAGATACAGTGGTCAAGCAATATCATCTGATATAAAAGACTACTCCAATATTGTATTCCGCTGAGGAGATACAGTGGTCAAGCAATATCATCTTATGTGAAAGACTACTCCAATATTGTATTCCATTGAGGAGATACAGTGGTCAAGCAATATCATCTTATATAAAAGACTACTCCAATATTGTATTCCACTGAGGAGATACAGTAGTCAAGCAATATCATCTTATATCAAAGACTATTCCAATATTGTATTCCGCTGAGGAGATACAGTGGTCAAGCAATATCATCTTATATAAAAGACTACTCCAATATTGTATTCCACTGAGGAGATACAGTAGTCAAGCAATATCATCTTATATAAAAGACTACTCCAATATTGTATTCCACTGAGGAGATACAGTGGTCAAGCAATATCATCTTATATAAAAGACTACTCTAATATTGTATTCCACTGAGGAGATACAGTGGTCAAGCAATATCATCTTATATAAAAGACTACTCCAATATTGTATTCCACTGAGGAGATACAGTAGTCAAGCAATATCATCTTATATAAAGACTATTCCAATATTGTATTCCGCTGAGGAGATACAGTGGTCAAGCAATATCATCTTATATAAAAGACTACTCCAATATTGTATTCCATTGGAGATACAGTAGTCAAGCAATATCATCTTATATAAAGACTACTCCAATATTGTATTCCACTGAGGAGAAACAGTGGTCAAGCAATATCATCTTATATAAAAAACTAACTCCAATATTGTATTCTATTAAGGAGATACAGTGGTCAAGCAATATCATCTTATATAAAAGACTACTCCAATATTGTATTCCATTGAGGAGATACAGTGGTCAAGCAATATCATCTTATATAAAAGACTACTCTAATATTGTATTCCGCTGAGGATATACAGTGGTCAAGCAATATCATCTTATATAAAAGACTACTCCAATATTGTATTCCATTGAGGAGATACAGTGGTCAAGCAATATCATCTTATATAAAAGACTACTCTAATATTGTATTCCATTGAGGAGATACAGTAGTCAAGCAATATCATCTTATATAAAAGACTACTCTAATATTCTATTCCACTGAGGAGATACAGTAGTCAAGCAATATCATCTTATATAAAAGACTACTCCAATATTGTATTCCATTGAGGAGATACAGTGGTCAAGCAATATCATCTTATATAAAAGACTACTCCAATATTGTATTCCATTGAGGAGATACAGTAGTGAAGCAATATCATCTTATATAAAAGACTACTCCAATATTGTATTCCACTAAGGAGATACAGTAGTCAAGCAATATCATCTTATATAAAGACAACTCCAATATTGTATTCCACTGAGGAGATACAGTAGTCAAGCAATATCATCTTATATAAAAGACTACTCCAATATTGTATTTCACTGAGGAGATACAGTGGTCAAGCAATATCATCTTATATAAAAGACTACTTCAATATTGTATTCCGCTGAGGAGATACAGTAGTCAAGCAATATCATCTTATATAAAAGACTACTCCAATATTGTATTCCACTGAGGAGATACAGTAGTCAAGCAATATCATCTTATATAAAAGACTACTCCAATATTGTATTTCACTGAGGAGATACAGTGGTCAAGCAATATCATCTTATATAAAAGACTACTTCAATATTGTATTCCGCTGAGGAGATACAGTAGTCAAGCAATATCATCTTATATAAAAGACTACTCCAATATTGTATTTCACTGAGGAGATACAGTGGTCAAGCAATATCATCTTATATAAAAGACTACTCCAATATTGTATTCCACTGAGGAGATACAGTAGTCAAGCAATATCATCTTATATCAAAGACTACTCCAATATTGTATTCCGCTGAGGAGATACAGTGGTCAAGCAATATCATCTTATGTGAAAGACTACTCCAATATTGTATTCCATTGAGGAGATACAGTGGTCAAGCAATATCATCTTATATAAAAGACTACTCCAATATTGTATTCCACTGAGGAGATACAGTAGTCAAGCAATATCATCTTATATAAAAGACTATTCCAATATTGTATTCCGCTGAGATACAGTGGTCAAGCAATATCATCTTATATAAAGACTACTCCAATATTGTATTCCACTGAGGAGATACAGTAGTCAAGCAATATCATCTTATATAAAGACTACTCAATATTGTATTCCACTGAGGAGATACAGTGGTCAAGCAATATCATCTTATATAAAAGACTACTCTAATATTGTATTCCACTGAGGAGATACAGTGGTCAAGCAATATCATCTTATATAAAAGACTACTCCAATATTGTATTCCACTGAGGAGATACAGTAGTCAAGCAATATCATCTTATATAAAAGACTATTCCAATATTGTATTCCGCTGAGGAGATACAGTGGTCAAGCAATATCATCTTATATAAAAGACTACTCCAATATTGTATTCCATTAAGGAGATACAGTAGTCAAGCAATATCATCTTATATAAAAGACTACTCCAATATTGTATTCCACTGAGGAGAAACAGTGGTCAAGCAATATCATCTTAAATAAAAAGCTAACTCCAATATTGTATTCCATTAAGGAGATACAGTGGTCAAACAATATCATCCTATATAAAAGACTACTCCAATATTGTATTCCATTGAGGAGATACAGTGGTCAAGCAATATCATCTTATATAAAAGACTACTCTAATATTGTATTCCGCTGAGGATATACAGCGGTCAAGCAATATCATCTTATATAAAAGACTACTCCAATATTGTATTCCATTGAGGAGATACAGTGGTCAAGCAATATCATCTTATATAAAAGACTACTCTAATATTGTATTCCGCTGAGGAGATACAGTAGTCAAGCAATATCATCTTATATAAAAGACTACTCTAATATTGTATTCCACTGAGGAGATACAGCGGTCAAGCAATATCATCTTATATAAAAGACTACTCCAATATTGTATTCCATTGAGGAGATACAGTGGTCAAGCAATATCATCTTATATAAAAGACTACTCCAATATTGTATTCCATTGAGGAGATACAGTAGTGAAGCAATATCATCTTATATAAAAGACTACTCCAATATTGTATTCCACTGAGGAGATACAGTAGTCAAGCAATATCATCTTATATAAAAGACTACTCCAATATTGTATTCCACTGAGGAGATACAGTAGTCAAGCAATATCATCTTATATAAAAGACTACTCCAATATTGTATTTCACTGAGGAGATACAGTGGTCAAGCAATATCATCTTATATAAAAGACTACTTCAATATTGTATTCCGCTGAGGAGATACAGTAGTCAAGCAATATCATCTTATATAAAAGACTACTCCAATATTGTATTTCACTGAGGAGATACAGCGGTCAAGCAATATCATCTTATATAAAAGACTACTCCAATATTGTATTCCATTGAGGAGATACAGTGGTCAAGCAATATCATCTTATATAAAAGACTACTCTAATATTGTATTCCGCTGAGGAGATACAGTAGTCAAGCAATATCATCTTATATAAAAGACTACTCTAATATTGTATTCCACTGAGGAGATACAGCGGTCAAGCAATATCATCTTATATAAAGACTACTCCAATATTGTATTCCATTGAGGAGATACAGTGGTCAAGCAATATCATCTTATATAAAAGACTACTCCAATTTTGTATTCCATTGAGGAGATACAGTAGTGAAGCAATATCATCTTATATAAAAGACTACTCCAATATTGTATTCCACTAAGGAGATACAGTAGTCAAGCAATATCATCTTATATAAAAGACTACTCCAATATTGTATTCCACTGAGGAGATACAGTAGTCAAGCAATATCATCTTATATAAAAGACTACTCCAATATTGTATTTCACTGAGGAGATACAGTGGTCAAGCAATATCATCTTATATAAAAGACTACTTCAATATTGTATTCCACTGAGGAGATACAGTAGTCAAGCAATATCATCTTATATAAAGACTACTCCAATATTGTATTTCACTGAGGAGATACAGTGGTCAAGCAATATCATCTTATATAAAAGACTACTCCAATATTGTATTCCACTGAGGAGATACAGTAGTCAAGCAATATCATCTTATATCAAAGACTACTCCAATATTGTATTCCGCTGAGGAGATACAGTGGTCAAGCAATATCATCTTATATAAAAGACTACTCCAATATTGTATTCCACTGAGGAGATACAGTAGTCAAGCAATATCATCTTATATAAAAGACTACTTCAATATTGTATTCCGCTGAGGAGATACAGTGGTCAAGCAATATCATCTTATATAAAAGACTACTCCAATATTGTATTCCATTGAGGAGATAGTGGTCAAGCAATATCATCTTATATAAAAGACTAATCTAATATTGTATTCCGCTGAGGAGATACAGTGGTCAAGCAATATCATCTTATATAAAAGACTACTCCAATATTGTATTCCACTAATGAGATACAGTGGTCAAGCAATATCATCTTATATAAAAGACTACTCCAATATTGTATTCAATTAATGAGATACAGTGGTCAAGCAATATCATCTTATATAAAGACTACTCCAATATTGTATTCCATTGAGGAGATACAGTGGTCAAGCAATATCATCTTATATAAAAGACTACTCCAATATTGTATTCCACTGAGGAGATACAGTGGTCAAGCAATATCATCTTATATAAAAGACTACTCTAATATTGTATTCCACTGAGGAGATACAGTGGTCAAGCAATATCATCTTATATAAAAGACTACTCCAATATTGTATTCCATTGAGGAGATACAGTGGTCAAGCAATATCATCTTATATAAAAGACTACTCCAATATTGTATTCCACTGAGGAGATACAGTAGTCAAGCAATATCATCTTATATCAAAGACTATTCCAATATTGTATTCCGCTGAGACAGTGGTCAAGCAATATCATCTTATATAAAAGACTACTCCAATATTGTATTCCACTGAGGAGATACAGTAGTCAAGCAATATCATCTTATATAAAAGACTACTCCAATATTGTATTCCACTGAGGAGATACAGTGGTCAAGCAATATCATCTTATATAAAAGACTACTCCAATATTGTATTCCACTGAGGAGATACAGTGGTCAAGCAATATCATCTTATATCCAAAAACTGGCTACTCATCTTATATAAAAACTACTCCAATATTGTATTCCACTGAGGAGATACAGTAGTCAAGCAATATCATCTTATATAAAAGACTATTCCAATATTGTATTCCACTGAGGAGATACAGTGGTCAAGCAATATCATCTTATATAAAAGACTACAATATTGTATTCCACTGAGGAGATACAGTTGCAATATTCCATTACTACTCCAATATTGGAGATACAGTAGTCAAGCAATATCATCTTATATAAAAGACTACTCCAATATTGTATTCCACTGAGGAGAAACAGTGGTCAAGCAATATCATCTTATATAAAAACTAACTCCAATATTGTATTCCATTAAGGAGATACAGTGGTCAAGCAATATCATCTTATATAAAAGACTACTCCAATATTGTATTCCATTGAGGAGATACAGTGGTCAAGCAATATCATCTTATATAAAAGACTACTCTAATATTGTATTCCACTGAGGATATACAGTGGTCAAGCAATATCATCTTATATAAAAGACTACTCCAATATTGTATTCCATTGAGGAGATACAGTGGTCAAGCAATATCATCTTATATAAAAGACTATCTAATATTGTATTCCGCTGAGGAAATACAGTAGTCAAGCAATATCATCTTATATAAAAGACTACTCTAATATTGTATTCCACTGAGGAGATACAGCGGTCAAGCAATATCATCTTATATAAAAGACTACTCCAATATTGTATTCCATTGAGGAGATACAGTGGTCAAGCAATATCATCTTATATAAAAGACTACTCCAATATTGTATTCCATTGAGGAGATACAGTAGTGAAGCAATATCATCTTATATAAAAGACTACTCCAATATTGTATTACACTGAGGAGATACAGTGGTCAAGCAATATCATCTTATATAAAAGACTAACTCCAATATTGTTTCCATTGAGGAGATACAGTGGTCAACCAATATCATCTTATATAAAAGACTACTCCAATATTGTATTTCATTGAGGAGATACAGTGGTCAAGCAATATCATCTTATATAAAAGACTACTCCAATATTGTATTCCACTGAGGAGATACAGTAGTCAAGTTTAAAGTTTCATTTTGTAGAAATGACTGGTGTTGAATTTTAATGTGGGGAGGGGGAGCTGAAGAAAATAAAAGGCACCATCACATTCATAATAAACCCTGTACTAACTCCCAACCATATTGATACATATAGTGTAAGGCAGAGGCATAGGAAGGAGATGGAGGGGGTTAAGTTCCATCACTGACATTGCTGTTACTCAGGAAACTTTGTTTCATTTTCAATAAATTATTTGACAATTTTCGGGAAATTTCATACATTTTTAGACAATTTTTTTATAAACTTTATCATTTTCTGGCACTTTACTTACAATTTTGGTGAATCGCTTGACAATGTTTTGGAAATCTTATTCACTTTCGGGTACTTTCCTTACAATTTCGGTGAATTTCATAATTTTTGGGCACTTTTCTTAAAAATTAGATGAATTGTTTGACAATTTTAGAAAAATTTCTTAATTCTAGGCAATTTTCTTCCATTTTGTGGAAATTTTGACAATTTTCCGGAAATTTGACCAATTTTCGAGAAATGTGACTGGAATTTCAAATAATTTTACCAACTTTTCCGTCAATTTTACCTCCATTTTTTAAAAATTGTATTCGATTTTTAGAAAATTTTCTTCATTTTTGGCTATTTTCATCAATTTTCAGAAATTTCTTTATATTTAGGCAATTTTGAGGGAATTTTGTTAACAAATTTCACTATAATTTCAAATAAATTTACCAAATTTTCCTTCAATTTTACCTCCATTTTCGGGAAATTGTCTTCAATTTTAAGGAAATTGCCAACATTTTTGGCAATTTTCTTTAATTTTCAGGGAATTTTCTTTAGGTGATTTTGAGGAACTTTTTATGTCAATTTTCGATATTTCTCCAAAATTTCAAAAAGGTATGAGGGCTAAAGCTCCCCCTTCCATCTCCGCAGTCCCTGAGATAATAAACACCTCATCCTCACTTTTCCAGAATTGTTAATGTACAGTACTTCAAGGAAAATTATTTTAACTTCTTGCTAGAAAATTTTCCTCATGTGATAAATTATCTCACTAAATTCTGTTTTACTACTTTCCTGACATATCCAATTAATTTACAGTCACAAAATCTCAGGAAAAACTATACTAGAATAGAATACATAAAGACTTTCAGGATTGTGTAGATGTGACGTCACAATTAGTCGAATCAAAGCTGGGCAGCACCTTATATCTCAAAATTAAGTTTTTACTGCAGAATGATAAATACGAACCCTTGAAGATGATCTTAAAAGTAAATGTGACGAGAAACCAAGTTCCCTTCCGGCGCAGGAGAATGCACGACAAAAGTTGGACTGTATGCTACCACATCCAATCAATGTATCACAATCATCCAGCAGAGCCTCCGCAAGCAAAAAGTCTAATTTCCTGGCCTGATATTCAAGCGAGAAAAGAACAAAAACAGAATAATATATTTGATTTCTGTAAAAGGGGTTGTATGATCTCATTGTGGTGGAAAGTACATTCCAAAGTTGTAATCGTAACAGAAGATTGTGGTTCCACTAATAAGCAGGGATGCCTGAAGCAGCCATTGCGGCAATGGAAGTTTGTTTGTTTGTTTGATGATGGCTTAACGGCACCACAACAACTAAGGTCAAACTGTGCCTGAGAGGTCAGATCATTCTAGAGGTAGGAAGTAAAGGAAACAGGGGGAGAATGAGAGAAATTCAAGGACAAAAGATCAGAAGGCAATGGAAGAGATTTCCACTATGCTCTTCCAAAAATGGGGAAACGGGACAAGAAGTGCAATCAATTCATGGAGGCAAGGGAAGAAAAGTGCTTTTCTTGGAATTTTTCCCTTTTTCCAAGCGTTACAATTGAGCTTGATCACTTTATACCCGTGCCTAATACCAATTGTTGTTCCACAAAACCTTATTATAACTCACATGACATCAGTTAAAGTATGCTCGTCTTGAGTTTTCTCCCTTGATCTTTTTTTGGTGGAAAATTCATCTCAAACTTGAAAATCTTTTATACGATTGTGCTTACACAAACATGTAGGGTGTAAAACTCATCGGAAATGTAGTGTCAGTTATATTTTCTTAGAGTGACCTCACTGCTGAATATAGCATTCATAAAAATTGTGACTGTTTGGTGCATACTGTAATTGATGAATTGTCACAATAAATTCTGAATGAATATTATCTGGAATAGTCGACTCCAAAGAATTGTTCAATATCTTGACAAGAGAAATAAAATCCAATTTTACACTTACTGCCACTAACCTTGTTTCCTGAAAGACTGCTTCCTGTCAGGTCATCCCGCTTTATGAAGACTTCAATTCCCTTAGGGACACCTGGTAGTTTCCATTTCTGAATAGGGGTGTTGGTCATTGATAGCTATCAAATGAAAAATGACTAATATTAAAAAGTTTCGAATCAATGGGCAATACAGTCGGTTCAGCTTAGTTTGCTGATATTTAACGGCACCGCGACAGCCAAGAGTCAAATGTGCCTAGAGGGTCTTAAAAACCAAGGTGCTTAACGTAGGACAGAAAGGAAAAAGAGGTGGGATAGAGGGAAGGAGGGAGAGAAGATGGATATGGGGAAAAAAGTTAAGGTAATAAACGGAAGGTGAGGAAGGTAAGGCAGAGAAGGAAAGGAAGGTTTAGATCAGGTGGAATAAATTGAGGTTGCAGAGAAAGGTGATGAAGTTGGAGGTAGGACTGTTATTGAAAAGATCGGAAATTGAGATGGAGGGGGGAGAGGTGTAATTCTGGAGTCCAGGTATAAAGGACAGGTTAAGAGAATATGCTTGATCGAGAGATCGGTGTTGCATGTAGGGCAGCAAGGAACAGGGGAGCTGGAAAGTAGGTGAGAGTGAGTGAGAAAGGTGTGGCCGAGGCGGATGATAACAACGTCCTCCCTGCGGTTTCGACTGTGCAGGGGGACGTTGGTCCCAACTTTGGGTTTGATGGTGTGAAGTTACTGGTCTCGAGATTCCATGAGTCTTGCCAGGTCTTACTGAGGTAGCTGGAAGTGGAGAAACGGAGGTCTGAGTGTGAGATAGGAAAAAGAGAGATGTGATTTGACAGATCATTGTTAGCGGCTCTCTTGTTGCCGGGAATGCCAATATGGCTGGGGATCCAGAAAAAGATAATTAGTTTTCCCTAAGGAAGAAAGAGTGTGAAGTTTATAGAGGTTTTGTAGGATGAGTGGATTGGATCAGAGCATGTTGAGGATACCAGTGAGAACAGATTTAAAATCGGAGAAGATGGCGAGGCGGGGGCGGAAGGAGAGTTCAAGAAAGTTTAAGGCCAAAAGGATGGCCTTTGCTTCAGGTTCCATCAAGCAGCCTTGAGAAGGTGAGGCCGGTTGAGTAAATTGAGGTTCCATCGGACAAAATTGAGGAGAAAGTAAGGCCGGGACAGGTGGCGGCCGCTGCAGAGGAGCCTTCCCATGTGGAACTGTAAGTGAAGAGGAAAGAGAAGTCGTGGAAATGTCCACTGAGTTGGCAGTATTTGGAAAGAAAGAAAGCTGGGTTGTGGAGAGCTTTCGTTTGTTTGCTGAGGGCTTAATGGCACCACGACAGCGAGGGTCAAATTGTGTCTAAAAGGTTAGATCATTCCAGATGTAGGAAGGAAAGAAAACAGGGGGAGATTGAAAGAAACATTAGAATTAAAATCCAGAAAGATGGGATCAAGAGAGGTGGATGGGTGAAAAAAAAAAGGGAGTAGAGAGAGGGGGTGGGAAAGAAGGACTAAATATGGTTGTAGAGGGAAACATAATGAAGGAGATAATTTTATCCAGAGGGTTTTTCTGGAAGAGCTCGGCTATTGAGTTGTAGGGAGCTATCCTGCAGGAGGAAAGGCCAAGAAAAACCTTGGGGGAATTGATAACCCACGTAGGCGTGCGAGAGATAGTGTGCCTGGCAATGAAGAAAATGTTGTTGTTGGCTTTGGTGAAGTGAATATAATTTTTTTTCTCTAACGGCAAATATACATGTTATTATTTACACATGACCGAAAAAGATTTTTCAAGTTTATATGAAACTCACAAGCAGAGCAGACTTCTGTCAGCAGTAAAGTAAAAGGCTGACATTTAACATGTACTTTACCTGAAGTTTATACTTAGGTATATTCTGAAGTAATGCAGCCCATTTCGGAGGTTGGTATTCAATTAATTTTTCCTTCGCATGTTTCCGTAATGTTTGTTCTTCACTGAAGCTGCGGATTTGAATAGTCTGTGGTAGTGGTGTCCGTACTGTATCTGCGCTGCCATTAATAACAGCCATTTTTAGAATCCCTCTGTAGAATTTCATGTGTCAGGGCTTGATACTGTAAATAAGAAGGATATTGATTAAAGGGTGAGAGCAGAGCCTGCACCGGTCTTGACAAAAAAAATTCACCCACTCGCCAAAATTGACATTAAAATTTGGGTCCCCAAAAGCAAACATTTACTCGCTATAAATTTAAGTCCAGATGTCAGTCATTTAGCTAAAGAATTCTTTCCCAAATAACAATTTGGACTGTTTATAAACGAGTCCACATACCATGAAGACCTGTGATAAGAGTTATGTTTATTCCTGAAGTAAGGAATCTCTCTTATGAATCTAGGTTGCGATTCTTGGTTTGACCGACCAGGCTCGAGTTGAGAAGAGTATGTGGTGATATGATTTTATGTTTTTAAGTTCCTATCTGGTAGTGATGCTTAATTGACTTCCTGTTATTTCTTGCGTGTTTCTGCTAATCCTCATATGACACGTGGTAACAGTTTGAAGTTGACCAAAGAGTTCTTATGGATAGATAATCGGTGTTTTAGCTTTTCTCAAAGAGTTATTAACGAGTGGAATGGTTTGCCAGAGTGGGTAGTTAGCTCTAAAATTTCAAAGTCAACATTGATAAGTTTTTTACCAACTCGGACGTCTTTGGGTTTTTTTTTGTGGTGGTGGTGGTGGTTTGGGCTTTTTATGGGGTGAATAACCCTTCTTAGCCCGAGATCTTGTTATGTTATGTTGAGTCATTCACAAATTAGAGCAGACTGTCAGAACCATCCATATTTCTATAAACATTCCAAGTTTGAGTGTGTTTCTGCTTTTAGTTTTTATCTGGTGCAAAATTGATCAAATATTAGTGAGGATTATGTTATGAACAAAATCATGATAACTTGAATGTTCATGTAGGCTAGGTTTGGTAACGTTAGAAGTTGAACACATAGGCCTAACATAGCTATGGAACCATTTACCATCGTTTGACCGTAATTTCTTCCACTTAAATAAGTTTCTGTACGGTCCCGTTGTGTGCAGCTGCGTGAAGTACAGTTGTTCCCATACATGCATAAAATGAAAGGGCCGCCTACTTTTTTTAGCAAACTTTTACACAGCTTAACTGAAAAAATGTTTACCTAAATATCATCGACTTACAGTTACACACCTGGGTTCAAAAGCTCCTTAGTATTTTTTCTACATACTCCTGCAGTTAAAAAAAAATCTTGAATATGGAAGAATCTATTGATTTTCCATGAGACGTCTGTTTGCAATGCGTACAGCCATCACTTTGAGTTTGAGCAGAACTAAATTTTATTGATTATTCATAAATTCAAGGCAGTGTTCACATTAAAATGCACGATTGCAGGGTTCCTGTTAAAAAAATATAAAATCCCTTCTTGAAAAGAAAAAAATATATATAAGAGGGGGTGAGGGAGAGGGGGTGGGGTAAACTCCACCCAAAAAAAAGAACGACCTAACTCTATCCTAGCGAATAAATTTTCGCGAAACTACTTCATATCATTCGGTAGTTACAGTACAACTTATGCCATGATTGGTTAGGCATAGGCCTAGGCCTAGGCCAAAATTTAATTCTTATCTAAAATGCACAAAAAAGTTCTCAAAAAAAAAAAAAAAAAAAAAAATCGTTTTCCTTCACCACATACTGGTAAACTCCGATGAAAGTTGGCAAAAGGAAGAATTAAACAGGCCCATGCAGCAGAGGTAGCGTTAGATTTTTTTACCTGTCGTATTTGGTTACGACAAGCCCTTGAATTTTGAATTTCGGCGTATTTTGTAAGTTTGCCGTCGTATCTACAGACTACGGAAGCCGAGAAGGTTGGCCAGCGGTGCAACGCGGCCCGCGGTGTAAGGCGGCCCGCGGTGCAACGCGGCCCGCGGTGCAAGGCGGCCCGCGGTGCAAGGCGGCCCGCGGTGCAAGGCGGCCCGCGGTGCAAGGCGGCCCGCGGTGCAAGGCGGCCCCGGTGCAAGGCGGCCCGCGGTGCAAGGCGGCCCGCGGTGCAAGGCGGCCCGCGGTGCAAGGCGGCCCGCGGTGCAAGGCGGCCCGCGGTGCAAGGCGGCCCGCGGTGTAAGGCGGCCCGCGGTGCAAGGCGGCCCGCGGTGCAAGGCGGCCCGCGGTGCAAGGCGGCCCGCGGTGCAAGGCGGCCCGCGGTGCAAGGCGGCCCGCGGTGCAAGGCGGCCCGCGGTGCAAGGCGGCCCGCGGTGCAAGGCGGCCCGCGGTGCAAGGCGGCCCGCGGTGTAAGGCGGCCCGCGGTGCAAGGCGGCCCGCGGTGCAAGGCGGCCCGCGGTGCAAGGCGGCCCGCGGTGCAAGGCGGCCCGCGGTGTAAGGCGGCCCGCGGTGCAAGGCGGCCCGCGGTGCAAGGCGCCCCCAAGGCGGCCCGCGGTGCAAGGCGGCCCGCGGTGTAAGGCGGCCCGCGGTGTAAGGCGGCCCGCGGTGTAAGGCGGCCCGCGGTGCATATATCATAAAGAAGAGCTATTTTTTTCCATCATGAAATTGCAGCTTGCAAGATACAGGAAGAGTGGCAGTGCATGCTGCAAACAGGTCTATCTTTAATATTTTATTCCTCACAAACAATTTGAAAATATAAATAGTGAACAATTAAGAAACTGAACCTTATTCTTAATCCAATTATTTCTTTAATTTTTTTTTTTTTTTTTTTCAGTAAATTTTTCTTGTTATTATTTCAAAATGAATTAAAGTGAATATGACCCGAAAATTGATCAAGGTAAACTTGTTTGCGGCACCGCACTTTTCCCAAACCGACCGATTTTGGAAAGAGTGCCCCCGAAGTTTTCAACCTTATGTAGGCATATGGGTCATATTTTTTTTCGGAATTGGAGGGGTAAGGAGTTTATTAAGTGATTACGATTGCTTATAAGTTATATATCGGCAAATATTTTTGTAAGAAGGAAATTTTCTGGATCTAAACCAAAAGCGGTCTAAACAGCGCTTCTCTTTACTATGCCCTGTTTCGCGATTTTGTTTGACTAACGTTAGTAGGCCACCACTTGCCCTGTTGTTTAGGCATATGATTGTAACATTAGGTCAGCATTTAGAAGTAACGTTAATACGTGATAGTGTGGCCCAAATTGTATTCCAAACTTTTACAATTGGTACAGTCTGGAGAGCCTTGCACACTTTTATTAGGAATCCTAATGTACTGTAGCCTAAAAGTAAACCAAGGCTTCAAACTAGGCTAAATAATTTTTACCTGATTATTTACAAGATGAGGCACAATTAGAATTTGCTGTTCTAGACATAACGTTGTTTTTTTTATGCCAAGTTGCGGCAATATTTGCTTCACATTGAAAATTTGTACGCAAATATTTGTGGTAAAGTTGTTTCTATCAGTCTGATTATTCTTATCTGTTTCTTCCAAAAGCTGAAGTAGAAATCATAATTGCTGATAGGAAAATTAGGTACAAATCATATTTCTATTCCAAATTTGGTAATTTATTTTAGGTTTTTTCTTAACAAAAGTTTGTGGGTTCATGCTTGGCGACTACCATGACCTTTACAATCTAACGCTATGCATTACATGCACTTTTAATTAGGCCAGGTTCTCCTAAAATCTATGCTGTAAAGAACTGAAGGATATTTCTACTCAAAAAAAATTAATTGAAGATAAATGAATGCGATCAGGTGAGAAGTGAAATTGGACATTGGATTGGAATCTAAGATTTTAAAACAATTCTAAGATATAGGCTATTTTTGGTCAAGGAAAAGAAACATTTCCATCTCATTCAAAATGTCAGCTGCCAAACAAAAAATAAGAAACGGTATTATCATATACTGACAAATCTATTACTTATAATTTGTAAGTTATATCTAGATACATTCATACTAAACAAATACAAAAATATGATAGCTTAAAGAGTGCCATTTATTTTGACTATTAATTTGCTAGTCTGCAGAAACTTGACAAACAGAAACGGACAGAAATAAAATACTGATAGGCCTACTAGTAGAACAAATTGTATGGCTTATATTCTTACCGATTCTGTACCAACGATGAGGCATTGAAGTCTTGTAGACTTGTTAAACCTATCTGGAAATTTCTTGATTCATAAGCTGACAAGTAGGGCACTTCAGTCATGCACAGAAGAACAATTTCAATATAGTTTGGTAATAGAGATGAAGTATTCACAATCCAAACTAAAAACAGTCAGGTGTAAATTTAAGTAGATGATCCCCCCAGAAATTATTTAATTGAGATTTGAAACTTGATTAAGCTGACATTCACGTCATTATTTGACAAGCTATTCCAACAGTCAATAAAGCAATAACAAAAAGTAGAGATATATTAGGCTCTATGTTTTCGTTGTCTTCTTGTTCTGACTCTATGTTTAAAATTCTTCCAATTGTGACTTCTTGTATTTAAACATGACTTTGTTGAAGAAAGAAATCAGGATTTGTGTCTTCCAACCCATTCAAAGTTTTAAAAATTTGAATCACATTGGCTCTAATCCTCCTGTATTGTGGGGGAAGGAATACCAATTTTAATCAGATGCTCTGTACATGTATATGACAAATTGTCAATATCTTTCACAATCTTGGTTGCTCTTCTTTGAATTTCTTCAAGCTTCTCAGTGTTACATTTCGTAAAATGATTTCAGACAGAGGTTCAGTACTCCAGAAGTGGACGAATAGCTGATTTGTAGATTAAGATGAGAGCACCCTATTTTTGAAATGAATTGTATGCATTAGTTTTCTAACAATTTTTCTAATATTTTAATTATGAAGTCCAGAAAAAGAGCCCTAGCTTATAATCCAAGCTAGAATATCTACTTGTCTAAAGTTGGGGAAGCATTACCATAATCATGCAAAATATTGATTATTTTCACAGATTTGTACAACAATTAACAGGTCACTACAATTTGAATGAAACTGTAATGTACAGTAGTGTGTAAAATACAATTTACAGATAAAACAAGTGAAGATTTTCAATACTTTTGAGTGTTTGAGTTGTTTTGAAGGCAGGTTCAAGGTGCTCTAGAAATAAGAATGAGATTTAGCCTTCTCTTTTTACAGGACCATGCAAAATCATACAGTGGTCTTCAATTTCCTTTTGTATCAGAAAATGTGATTGACAGGGGAAACTTTCATTCTTCTTGATGAAGACACTATGAAGGAAACGATTACACCTACTGGGTCACGACTTAAGATCAAGAAGGATGCGAATTGCTGAAAGTATGTATTAAGTTTTGCTGTCATTGCTTTACATTTCTTGATCTAGATTCATGATAGTTTTAAAGACTGTTTTATATGGGGAAAGTACATTCAAATCTCCTTGTTGCATACTTTGCAGACAGGCCTCAAACTAATCAAAAACTCAATTGCGTTTTTGTGCCAGATACTGTATGGGTTGTTGTGATGTGAAAGTACATAAAATTTCAATTCAGTGGGCATATGCATTCATTAATAGTTTCTGGGTATAATAGAATGGATTCTATAATGTATGGGGTACAGTGCAGGGGGCAAGGACATATACATTCTGAATCCAAGCTAAGCTCCTTTCAGTAGTATCATAACCTTTCATTTTTCAGTCATCAAAATTCTACAGTGTGAAAAGATAAAAAAAATTAAAATCATGAATAAATTTCCCAAACAAAAAATAATAATTATATCCACACCATGCTGAAATAAAATGTTAAAAATATGAATACTATAACTAGGAAATACACACATAACCAAACATTTAGCAAGTAACTTGAGTAGATGCAAAATCAGTTTTGAATATGTAGACTGTAGAATGACCCAGTATAATTATACGTAACAGTCAGGGGCATAGTCAGAGGGGGAAAGGGGAATGCTCCCCCTTTCAGAGGCCCTGCTTCCCCTCCCCCTTCTTCTAGATAACATTGTTCCATTTTTAATACTATAGTAGACAAATGTGATATATGAACAGAAAAATATTTCAAAAAATGTATTTGAATGTCTTTATATTTCATCCTTTGATTTCAGACCTTGACAATTTTCAAAAACCTTTCTTTGGCTTGAGGTTGATTTGGGTTAAGGTAAAGAACAAATCCCTTTCTTCAAAATTGTCTTTGCTTTTCAAAAGAAAAATGGCAGAATGGTAAAAAAATAATGGATTTGCATAAGCAAATATTAAGGCTATGTCCCGTTTGTACAATCATGAGTAATACAAAAAATATGCATATTTGCACGCCGATAATGTTCAATTAACTGTTAAACTGCCAATTTTTAATGGATTTTGACGAAATTGTTTCTTTCGATGCAGTTGTTTAGAACCTTAAATACAATGTTTGTGTAAGTGATGAAAATTTATGTAGTTTACCACTTACATGTATGTAAAAGCTATTTAATTGCAGGTTTGCTTGTTGTAATTGTTGTGCTGGTGTCACTGTTAAATTGATTGAATGTTTTGAATATATTGTCATTACACACATTTTTTGTATTTGTATCTATTTTATTTTCAGCAAGTCCTATCATCTGGGAATACTTCTCTGGGATGTAGGCAAATGTGGTATCATTTGAAGAAAAGGTATAACCTGCATGTTACACGGTTAGTGAAATGTATACCTATTTTGTGTTTTTTGACTTATCTTTGGAAATTTACTAGTATTAGGTTAATTAATCTAATTATAATTATAATCATAATTATAATATAATTACCATCTCAATCGTAGCTCTTGCAGCATTATTTTTTAAGACCCTCTTGGCACATTTGACTCTTCTCTGTCGCAGTGCCGTTAAACACCAACAAACAAACAAATAAAACAAACAAATTAAGACTATAACTTTAAAATGTTAAAGGCAGAATGTAACTTACTGTATCTTTGGTTGATGTGTAAGTGTAGTTAATCTGGTTTTGCTTTTTTACATTATACAGCACCTTTTCCAAAGGTTTTAAAGTGCTATGTGAAGTTGTAGCATGAATATACGTTTTTGCTCAACATCCCATTCAGGGACTTGAATATAGACTCATTCTGATAGCCATAATTCATTTTACATATCCTATGGTTTGCTTGATATTTCTGAATTATATAATTTTTCATTGAATAGGTGTGTTGATTTTGCTCACATAAATGACCATTTATGTGAAGAGCATTGCCCACACTTAATTGTAAAGTACAGTGTGCATTGTGCTATTTGCATTACAATTGACTTTTGTACAACATGTTTAACCTGAGATGGGGTACATTCATCTAACTTGGCACATGGCATTGGTACTGTCTACTTGATAATGTTTGGGAATGTGTGAGCATACTAATTACCTCTTTTGCATAACAAAAATATTTGTATCTAGGATATCTCTTAAATCATAGTGGGTTTGGTGATTTTGCTTACACAAATGATCACAATGTGTGAAGAGCATTGTTCACACTTAAAGATAAAGTGTAGTGTGCCTGTTATTGACTTGTCAATTGTGTGACTCACCTCTACACCCCCGGACAAGGTGGGTCATTGCACCAAAGTGGTGAGCAAACATGTGCATAAACACACCCTGAGTCACATAGTGACTGACATTTGTTTTAAATTGAAATACTCAAAATCACTCACCTCTGTACAAAGTGAATAAGTCTGAAGTAAACTGACTCTCCCCAGAGTCACTCTGATGACTGACAATTTGGTGCAATGATGCACATGTGTTTCACTGTGTCATATGTCAATGACTCACATTTGATTGACATTGACGGGGGTAGTACGGGTGAGTCATAAAACCGACAAGTGTGTTTATTATGTTATTTCCATCTCAATAGAATTTTGTGCAAAATGTTTTACCTGAGATCATAAATGAAGTTATGAATGGTTAAGTTGAGTGTGAATGTGTGTGCATACTAATGAGCTTATTCACATAATAATAAACATATTTGTATTTATGACAGGCTTGGATTGCAATGTGGGATGAGGTGAGATGGCATGGGGACAGGGTGGGATGACATGTGTGACAGGGTGGCATGGCATCTGTGATAGGGTAGCATGGAAGGCATCTGGTGGGGTGGCATGTGGAACAGGGTAAGATAGCATGGAATGGCCTATGGGGCAGAATGGGATGGCACTTGGTACAATTAGGGATAGCATGTGGGACAGGGTGGCAAATCATGTGGTTGGATGTCATCTTGATTGCAGGTGTGATGACATATGGGTCATGTGGTGATATGGCATAGGGATTTTTGTGTAAGATTTTCTGTAGGAAGGGAAGTAGCATGGTATGGCATGTGGAACAGGGTGAGATAGCAGGTGTGACAGAGACAATCAATTATGTTGTTAGCGGTGAGGGAATTTGTATCATTTGCGATGTCTTTTTTTGGGGCCTGTTTGCCTATTTTTTTAACAATGTAAATATATATATATTTCTCTGATATTTCTTAAAGAAGGGGGGGGGGGGTGTTGTTTTTATTTACACATGATATATGTGAAGACAATTGTTTATGCTGAATGGTAGGTAAGGTGATCTGTGCATATTAAGCAGGCTATTTGCATAATATATTCCATCCAGAATGTTAGATCTCTGCTCATTACTAACTAAGGAATGCTCTACATTGTTATTCATTAACCTTACTGCTGCAAGTATGAAAATCATTGGACCTATTGTGGTTTGGTGTTCATTTGAATTAGCATATTTAAGCTTTAGCAATATATCAATATTTCAAAAATCTTCGATATTGACCCATATCGATATGGTTAATATTGAGTTCAAGAATCATATCGATATATCGATATGATGTTTTCCACCAATATTGTGCTATGCATTAAGTATTAATGAAGTTAACATGACAACCAAATATGCACCTTTCTTCACTATACAGCCACAAAAAGTTTGTAATTTGTAATATCAAAGTTGCAGGCAGTCAATAAGTTAAGAGTTGCTTAAGTCATAAATATTTCAATAAATATCACCTAAAATGATGTTCTACCGTGGAATTCCAGACATACAGTACTGTGCTCTGTATGTACTTGCCGCTATGGACATTGTGCAATAATATAAGTCAATTTTCATGATTTGTGATGGTTGAGCAATTGCAATCAATGAGATTTTAAATCCTTAAACATCACGTCTAAATTCCTCAAAAAAAGTACCAAATAATTGACACCTAAGTATAGATTTTATCCTCAAAACTAAAAGATTTCATCCTTAAAACTACTAAAGATATTTCCAACTAATTTGTCCATTCACTCATCAGACTTTCTGTACAGTAATCGGCACAAGTACAAACAGTGTATAATAATATACTTCATTAGTTCCAGCTGGAATCTGAGAAGGGATTGGCCAGGGAGCTTTGAAACTGAGTCATACTTGTGGTTTGGAAATAAAGAAAACATAAGTAATGCTGACACCTGGTTATCTTAAGCGCTGGTCTCTGTGTTCTCAATTTAAAGCAGAAGATGTACTAATGTATTCATTTTGTATGTTGCAGGTAGGCTGCTGAAATCTCAGATTCCAAGAAAGGTGAAGGAGCAGATGGAGGAGAAACAAGTATTCTATTATAACCAAGCAGCAAAGCCAAATCCACCATCAGGAAATGTGGCTCGCATACGGGCACATTCCCCACAAGAGTACAAGCATTCCATTATAACCAAGCAGCAAAGCCAAATCCACCATCAGGAAATGTGGCTCGCATACGGGCACAATCCCTACAAGAGTACAAGCATTCCATTATAACCAAGCAGCAAAGCCAAATCCACCATCAGGAAATGTGGCTCGCATACGGGCACATTCCCCACAAGAGTACAAGCATTCTATTATAACCAAGCAGCAAAGCCAAATCCACCATCAGGAAATGTGGCTCGCATACGGGCACATTCCCCACAAGAGTACAAGCATTCCATTATAACCAAGCAGCAAAGCCAAATCCACCATCAGGAAATGTGGCTCGCATACGGGCACATTCCCCACAAGAGTACAAGCATTCCATTATAACCAAGCAGCAAAGCCAAATCCACCATCAGGAAATGTGGCTCGCATACGGGCACATTCCCCACAAGAGTACAAGCATTCCATTATAACCAAGCAGCAAAGCCAAATCCACCATCTGGAAATGTGGCTCGCATACGGGCACATTCCCCACAAGAGTACAAGCATTCCATTATAACCAAGCAGCAAAGCCAAATCCACCATCAGGAAATGTGGCTCGCATACGGGCACATTCCCCACAAGAGTACAAGCATTCTATTATAACCAAGCAGCAAAGCCAAATCCACCATCAGGAAATGTGGCTCGCATACGGGCACATTCCCCACAAGAGTACAAGCATTCTATTACAGCCAAGCAGCAAAGCCAAATCCACCATCAGGAAATGTGGCTCGCATACCGTCACATTCCCCACAAGAGAGATGGCGCAGAGTTCTGCACTCAACTTCACAACCTCATTCTTACATGGTACAGACTGAGGATGGTGCCATTTACCAAGATAATCGAAAGCATGTACGGAAAACAGCAGAAGCAATTTGCAGAACTGATGTCATTGCAGAAACATCGCCAGAGCCCAAACAGCTTGATGACAACCGACAGACCATATCTGAAGAGCCACAAAGCCAGACAAGATCTGGTAGGCCAATTAAGCCACCAGCCTGTCTAAAGGACTATGTACAAAAGTAAAGTAAAATATAATCTTTTGGTTTAGTTGAAAGCAAGTTTTGGTTAACTGAAGAAAAAAAACAAGAAAGAGAAGAAATTTGGTTTAGAAGTAACTGGACTCTAGTTTTAGTGTTTACGAACAAGTATCCTTTAACTTAAACTTTTAGTGTTATGAACTTTTGAAATTTTCAGGATTAGTAGGCATTAGTTGTTATGCTCTTTAAGGTTTCAAACAGTCAGACCTGACCTGCTATATAAGCAGGTCAGGTTAGACCTGCTATATAAGCTGGTCGGGTCAGTCTTTTCCTCTTTATTCTAAAAACCACAAGCAAATCGATCAAATTTCCCTGATCTATGGCTCCATTGTACTAGTTCTCCATTTGGTCCTCATTGAACCAGTTGGCCCAAATTCACACCCAGTCTATTGCGAATCAAGGCCCCCATTATTAAGTTTTTTTTTCTTTTTCCACAACCCAAATTAAAGGTGTTTGTTAGATCTGTAGTTTGATCTTATGATGGAGAATTGTGGGCCATTGTTTGGTCTATTTGCCATTTCAAACATTGTTTACTTGGACCATTTCCGCATAATCACAGGATCATAAACGTCTGTTAGGTTTGTGGAAAATCCCAACAGATAATGATCTAACAGGATGCCATAGTCTGTGGGCCCTAGAGTTTGACCCACATGAATGGAAAATTGAACATAAGAAAGGAACATCACACCTGAATGCTGATGCTCTTTCCTACAGACCCCAGTAGTTGGAGCTGTCAAAACAACAAATTCTAGTGATAAGTCTCACACTTCAGTCCATCGAACAGACAATTCTAATGACAATTTGGGAAATCAAGACGCTCAATTTACACTTCAATCATTTCTCTCACATGAACACTTATTACAAGCGCAATTATGTGATTCAGATATTTTTATTTTCAAGTTATTTCTTGGAGAGAAAGTTGATATTTCCCTTCTCTCATGAAGTGACCACTTTTAGTATTAGTTTCACTCTCTACACTATTTCTATCATATATTGTATGGGTCTATTTAAAGTCTCTCTAATTTAGCAGTTATTCAGTAAACACAGCCATCCAACTTTTCTAGTTTAAGGCATGGGTGTATTATGATTATCTATTGTCTTCTTGAGCTATTCTACATACTTAAGAAGCATGAAGAATACAGACCACAGTTCTGACAGGTTGATGTGTCTGAGAGGAGACAGAAATCTCAGGGTTGGTAATTAGTGGTTTTCTTAGAATGAGGCTTAAAAGTGTATTTAAAATAGTTTTGCTTTTCATCATTTTTGGTTCCGATGCGATAGCATCAGGAACCTATGCGGTCATGATGGCGTAGGTGTATGTATGTATGTATGTGTGTGCGACGCCAAGCTTGTAAACACGATATCTCAAGAACGGTAAAGTGGATTAATATCATATTAGGTGACCATGTAGCCCATGGTTCGTAGATGTGCCCTATTGTTTTTGGTGATGTCATGCATATTATTGAGAGAGCGGAGCTTAACGTAAAAATCTTGAACATATTTCAACAACTGTTTGTCCGTTTCGTTTCATGTTTGGTATGATGTTGTTCGGTAGTGTTTACATGCTCATGGTATAAAAACGTTGAATCTGATTATTATGTGCAGTGGGTGGGGCTTAATGTGGTCTTGCCAAATAAAGTTTGTAAACATAATATCTCAAGAACGGTAAAGTGGATTCATATCTTATTTGGTACACAGGTAGCCCATAGTTCATAGATGTGCCCTATTGTTTTTGGTGATGATGTCATGCATATTATTTAGTGGGCAGGGCTTAACGTACAAATCTTGAAATAAACATTTCAACAACCGTATGTCACTTTTGTTTCATATTTGGTATGATAAATTTCAATAATTGTTTGTCCATTTTGTTTCACATTCAGTGTAATAATGTTGTTGGCTAGTGTCGACATGCTCATGGTATAAAATGTCAAATCATTAATATATGTAGTGGGCAGGGCTTAAAGTTGTTTTGCAACTAAATGAAAATAAACAAAGCTTATAAACACAAAATCTCCAGAACGACACATTGGATTTATGTCATATGGGGTACATGCAGCCCATGGTCTGCAAATGTGCCCTATTAATTTTGGAGTTGATGTCATGCGTAGTAATGAGTAGGTGGGGCTTTATGTAAAAATCTGGAAATGCTCATATTTTGACTTGATTTCTTTCTTTATATTTGTTGTTATTATGCTGTTATTATAAATGTTGTTATTATACTAGTGTCATTTGTACATGATGCAAATTCGTTTATTCTCATTAATATGCATGGTGGGCGGGATTTAATGTGGTCTTGCCAATAATAGAGCTCATAAACATAAATACTCAAGAATGAAACATTGATGTGAGATGTGGTACTGTGATTATTACCATTGTATGGCTTATGAAGTTATCATTCCTTTTGCTTGTAAATTTCACATTAAAAAAAACTTTAAAGTAGTTCAATTGATTGATGTACATGTCATTCTTTTGTTGAATTTAGAGTTTCTTCGTGATTTGTTTGTACAACAAATTAATTCACGTACATGCATGCATTGTTCTGTGCAAAACACTCATTATTACTTCATTACTGTAGCCATTCAGTGGCTACCTTACCCCCAACATACACAATGATATACTAAATATCATGTACTAAATATTAATCATGATGTAATAAATATTAATCATGATATTCTAAATAAGTATTCATCATGATATACTGAAAATACACCATTAAATACTAAATATTTATGATGATATATACTAATTATACTGGATACAAAATATTCATCATGATACACTGTAAATACACGATGATGTACTAAATTGATTTGAAACAGTATTAATCGTATGCAAATGTATTTCATAGCATATACATATGTATATTTCAGAATAGGAGTGGCTTTCATGAGAATGCAATCCGGAACTGCAAATGCTACTTTAGTTATATTTACATTTACGATTTATATATCTGTATATTTTCTTAAATTTGTACGTCTTTTATTGTAAAGCACCTTAAGAGCAATTTCTGATTGGATAGGGCACTATATAAATTTTGTAAAATAACAATAATAATAATAATATACGCATGGTGGGTGTGGCTTAATGTGAAAGTGCTAAATAATGTAAACACCATACTGTACCCCATGAATGATACATCAAATTTATGCTATATTAGGTACACAGATGGGTCATGGTCTGGGTCATATGTTCTAATGTTGTAATAGTGTTTTCATGAATAAAAATGAGTAGGCGGGGCTTACTAACAAATTGAAATAAGATAAATGAGCAGCCGTTTTTGCATCATACTTGCTATGATGTTGTTAATTATTGTGCAAATGCTAATGTCAACATTTTTATTGATCTGCATGGTGGTGTGGTTTATGAACAAATTTTTCATGATATGCAATGACATGACAGTAAATACAAATTTTGCAAACAGCTTATGAAACAGAAGCATCAGAACCACAAAACCTTTTGGCTCTGGTTAAGCTGGCCAGAGGTGGGGTATAATACTTTGTTTTATCTTAATATTATATGCCACCTATGTTGGCCCATTAGTGCTTGTAACCAATGGTGGTTACTTGTTGTAACTCTTCCTCCATGGGGGCGGGTCTGTGTTGATTGTATATTTTGATGCTGTAGAGAGAGGGTATGAATGAATTGGGTATAGTTAGTGAGATTTTAGGCTGCCTTACTGTAAACACTCAGTGACCAACTTGTATTATTAAACAATTTTCACTATCAATATAACAGGTGTATTGGACTTGAATTTTGATATAAGTTGAAGGACAAAATATATTTTCGCAACAGTTTACAGATTGTTTCAAGCCAAATTTTTTGTAAACTTTCATTTATTGTTGATTTATGTAAAGATTTGTAATACCAGAAACTGGTAACAGTTTATGTGAATGGTGGTAGTAGAGGAGTTTGTGTGACACCTTCATACAGACAAATTCAACATTTATTTCCAATTTTACGCTATCTTTGGATATAATTTGTATCTCTTGTTTTGCATAATGGACTACTTTGTCGGGTAACCAACGTGGGGAAAAAGCATGAAAAACATTTTGCAAGAGTAGCATTTAAAAAATACTGTGTTCAAATATGAACCAAATCAGTTTAAATTTGACCCGCGTTCAAATCCCTGGGGCACAAAACCGGCCTGGGTCATTTCGATCTTTAGATGCGGTTCAAAGCAAAATGATTTAGATACGGTTTATTCTGAGAAATGAACTGCATAGGTGGTTCAAATGTTATTGAACAGAAACACTGTTCAAATTTTAATTTCTGATTAGATAAACTGTTTGAAATGAACCATCCTTTTCTCACATTGTTTTTTTTATAGTATACTCAATAATGGAAGCTATAAAATTTTAACCATTTTATCCACTTGCTCCAAACAGAAACAAGTTCATAATTCATGATATTAATGAACCCAACACAAAAAAACAACTTAAAATAAAAGAAAAGAACACATTTTTGTAAATTTTATACTCCTGAAAATAACTTTATTATGCATTTTAATCAAAGCATGGAATGCTTACATTAAAAGACTTATAAGTGTAGAAAACCATAATTATGTAGCTTGACTGGTATTCACAAGAAAAACGCTTTAATAATTAATAACACTATTCATACAGTTCAGTGGAGTTTCCAATACTAGCAAGTAATGATGAACGAGCTGTTCTGTTCAAAAGGAAACTGGTGGCAGCTAGAATTTAAGCACTATTGTAGAGCGCATACCTCCGCCTCGTCTTCATTCCCCATCCTAGGCCCACCAAGTTATATCCCAAACGATCTCTTTCTCACTCATCTGTACTGCCATTTCCATTCTAAACACTGATAATTGTTTTCGGTTTTATTCAGGCTAAGCATTCATTGTTTGAGTTTTATTATGACAAGATTGACATTCCATCATTATCCTTTCATGCAAGAAGCCAATTGTTTTGATGCGAGAAATCACTTGATCTGATTTTCTTAGAGCCAGAAAATTGATTGTTTTGATTCCTTTTCAGGGTATAAATTCATTGTTAAACACATTTCCATTGGAAAATTTCAAGTTGTAACTATGTAAGTCTTGACACCCTAAAATAGACCCTATTCCACCCTCCCCTATTCCAATAGGTCCTCAATGTTAATCACTTATTCCTGAAGTTTTGTCACTGATTAATGTTATTGAAGAAGTTATAACAATTTCGGTCATATAGGAACAGGATAAGAGCAGAAATCGTGGGAAGTTTTGGGGTGAATTGTTTGTCATCAGTGTATCTCAAGAATTGATGATTGGATGTTGATTACATTTACTACATGTATGTGGTTTAGTATGGGAAATTTTTTATAGGATATTTCCTTCATTTTGGGGAACTTGTTGTACGTTGCCAAATTCTTTCAATCATCTCAACAAATTTTCCTTCACTTGTATCAAGTTTTTTTCAATTTTATCTCCCAAACAGTAAGAAAGCTTGCAACTAAGAAGGTAAAATCCATTCAGGGAGGCAGTTTTTTTAATGGCATATGTTAATTTGAGGTTGTCAGTAAATCTTACACCCCCCAGTTAAAAAAGTTTACTAATGCGCCTGCACCTCACTTTCTCTCTCAACAACGACAAAAGTTTGCTCTGGTGTCTGTCTGAAGCTCTCCCAATGCTGCGCCTGCATCTGGCTCACAGTCTCCAACAGTGCGGCATGTTCAATAGTCCAATCTATATGAAAACAAAATGGAAAAAAAGGTAATCGATCTCCACCGCTTAATCACAAATACAAAATGATTATAAAGTTTATGCTTTTGGATCCCTACAGTAGAAAATTGTCAAATAAATTGTAAGAGGCAAGATAATCTCATAGCTGATTACCTGGATACCCACACGAGGTAAATGATCTACAGGATGTCCAAATATGACAAATGTGGATTTGTTGCAAGAGGATACGGGATACACAGTCTCAGAAGTGGAGTCTAGCATGCTGGACAGAAAGTTTTGGAGAGCCATCATTGATGCCTGACAGCAACAGTTGATGGCACTAACCTGAAAATAAATTATTATATAAAATTCAAAATTAATGATACCTTACATGATAGTGTGCCTGGCAGGGGAATAGACAGAGTCACCTTTCAGGGAGGGGAGGGGGCGGTGGGGCAAGAACCCCAAATATTTCGCGGGAAAATTGCAATGCTAAATTAGGTTTCTATCAAACTTTTAAATTTGCAATTTATGGGAAATATTCCTCCAACCTTCAGGAAACTTCCTTTAATTTTGAGTAAATTGTCTTTATTTTTATAAAGACAATTGTATATATAATATATATATATATATATATATATATATATATATATATATATATATATATATATATATATATATATATATATATGTATAATATATATATATATTATATATATAATATATAATATATATAATATTCAATTTACTTATTTTCTCAATCAAACATATTTTTCATTTATTTTATTATGATGATTTCCAGCTTTTTCATTGGCTATTACCGTCATATCACTCGAAGAAATCGAACATACTGTATTTCTATTTCTAAGAAATTCCAGCAAATCAGAATTATTCAAATTATCATATCATATGAAATTGAACATATCAATTTATTTTCAATGACAATACTTGAAATCTTAACCAACAAAAATGCTCGAAATCAACATATTTGGAAATCGAACATATGTTTAATTTTTGATTGATATGACAATTTTAATGACTAGTTTTGTCAGTTATACAAAATTTAAATCTCTAGATTGAAATTACTATACATTATTTGGTTTCGGGACTTACAGCACACTAAGCAAACCAAAGGCTGCTGACAACAATTGCCCCAGTGGGGTTCTTGACTTTAATGTTTTTGTGGGGAGGAAATTCATATTTCCATACCAAAATACTCTTCTCCTAGCACTAACATACTTACCTGCTACCACAATAATACAATAAGCCACAGCTTTTAACCTCACTCAAAACTGTTTGAAAAATCCTAACTAAAGTATGTTAGTGCTAGGAGAAGAGTACTTCTGTAGGGAAATATGATTCTCCGGCACAACATACTTACCTGCTACCACAATAGGCTATGAATTCATAGCTTCCTGGGAGGTAGGGAGCGCACTCTAAAAAGAACTACTCCAACCGCAACCTGTAGGAGCTGAGACGGAAAGAAACTTCTATCAATTGCTTTAGTCCATTGCAAATAGGCTAAGTCAGTACTCAACAGTTCAACTATCATACAAGGAAGTCTTGTATTAAAAACATGAAATCAGCAGATAAAGCTACATACTGTACTCAACTCCGACAGCATATGCCAGAATAGCCCAATAATCGTGGCGCTAACGAAAAGTTCCAACCTTAATCAAGAAAAAGATTAAATAAAAATATTGAACATGCTTTTATTACAAAGTCCATCCATTCTTCCAAACACATTTCTGGTAATGGAAGGAAGGAGAAGAAATTAAAAACCAAATGGACAGCTTACAGTGCCTGAAATGTAAGTAAACATGCTCCAAAAACCTGGGCTAATAAAAGTGCATGTGATGCATAGCGTTAGATTGTAAAGATCATGGTAGTCGCCAAGCATGAATCCACACAATTTTGTTAAAAAAAAAAACTAAAATAAATTACCAAATTTGGAATGGAAAAATTATTTCTACCCAATTGTTCTATCAGCAATAATGATTTCTACTTCAGCTTTTGGAAGAAACAGATAAGATTAATCAGACTGGCAGAAACAAGTTTACCACAAATTTTTGCGTACAAATTTTCAATGTGAAGTAAATATTGCCGCAACTTGGCATAAAAAAAAACAACGTTATGTCTAGAACAGCAAAATTTAATTGTGCCTTATCTTGTAAATAATCAGGTAACAGTTATTTAGCCTAGTTTGAAAGACTTGGTTTTAAGCTACGTTAGGATTTCTAATATCATTAAAATACCATTGAATCATTAAAAATGTAGAAATTTGGATACAATTTGTGCCACACCATCACGTATTAACCTTACATTTACATGCTGACCAAATGTTACATTCGTATGCCTAACAACGGTGCAAGTAGTGGTGCACTAGTATTAATAGTAGTTTAGGCCTAGACCTACTATAACGTTAGTCAAACAAAATCGCGAAACAGGGCATTGTAAACAGAAGCGCTTTCTGAAACACATTTAATTCAGATCAAAACAATTTCCCTCTTACACAAATATTGTCGATATGTAGCTTATAAGCAATCGTAATTACTTGATAAACTCCTTACCCCTCCAATTCCGAGAAAAATATGACCCATACTGCCTACATGAGGTTGAAAACTTCGGAAACACTCTTCCTGTATCTTAATGTTGCAATCTCATATTTATCATAATGGAAAAAAATCTTCCTCTTTTTTGTGATATATGCACCGCGGGCCGCTTTACACCGCGGGCCGCTTTGCACCGCGGGCCGCCTTGCACCGCGGGCCGCCTTGCACCGCTTTACACCGCGGGCCGCCTTACACCGCGGGCCGCGTTGCACCGCTGGCCAACCTTCTCGGCTGTTACACCGCGTTGCACCGCTGGCCAACCAACCTTCTCGGCTGTATGCACCGCTGGCCAACCTTCTCGGCTTCCGTAACAGACTACAGGGCCTAGGGCACTGTGTAATGTACAGGCCTACATGGCATTGCGTAAGTTGGCACTGTGCGCTAGCGAAGCATGCAAGTAATTGTTAACACACACACTTGTGAAGTTGTGTAGGTCTGCCTCACTAAAGTGAATACAAATTACGCTTAAAATACAAAAAACATTACAAAATCGGACTATTATTATCATAACAAATTTTAAGAAAAAGTTCATACCCAATCCTTATATACTGTTGATTGTTGAATCATGAAATTTGGGTTAACAATCCTAAAATAAAATAGAAAATACTTTTGTTTATCGTATCCAAACTTTCATGAGGTTTTAGTAAACTTTGACCAATTGTCAACGATAATCAGATCTGGAACACGCCTACTTCTTTACTTACAGTAGGCCTATAGAAACTTGACTTACAGATTGTAATCACTTCACCACTTCACAGACTGACAGATACACGATCAACACAATACCAACACAATGGAAGAAAGTGGAATCCTAGCTAATAATTTCGTTGACAATTGACAGCCTGCATTTAAAACAACATCAAAACTTTCACAAACACTGTACAGTGTACGTACATCATGCACAGGGCCTAGCAAAAAGCTGATCTGAATCTGAATCTGAATCGGTTAAGTCGGCAAAAATCCTTCAAGAGGACATGAACGCCAACCGAGCGTAAAAAGTATGAGTAAAAAATAATAATTAAAAAAAAAACTAGTTAGCAATACAGGTGTTAGTAAGTTTAGCTTTGAAACAGTTGAGACTTAGTGCATGAACAATGTCTGACGGTAAAGCATTCCAATCCTTTAGTGTGTGAGGGAAGAAAGAGTGTTTATATACATTCTTTTTAGCATAGGAAACCTGGAAATTAAGGTCATGATTATTTCTTGTAGGCCTATTAGTTCTAACGGTGGGGATCAGTTCATCTTTATTGATGGCGACAAGATTGTTATTGATTTTATATAGCATATGTAGCCGGGTGTTGTATCGTCTTGTTTTAAGCCGGGGCCAATCTAATTTATAAAGCATGTTTTGTACACTAGATTTATAAGAGTAGTCTGCCATACAGAACCTGGCTGCTCTCCTTTGAATAGATTCAAGTTTATCCACATCGCACTGGTGATGGGGGTCCCAGACTGCAGATGCGTACTCAAGTACTGGCCTGACTAGAGCTTTATAAGCAGTGGATTTAACGTCGGTGGGATAGTTTGAGAGGTTACGTTTTAAAAGGCCAAGTATAGAGAGTTAGCTTTCTAGGTTATGTTATGTATATGTTTATCCCATCTAAGTTTATTATCAATTTCAACACCTAGGTATGGGTGGGAGTTGACATGTTTTAGTGGCTGGTTGCATAAGGTATAAACAGGTGATTTAAAGCATTTCTTAAAGGAAATTGACAAGATGTAGCATTTGGAGGGGTTGAAATTCATTTGCCATTTGTTTTGCCATTGTTCAAGTTTGTTAAGATCATCTTGGAGGATTTGTTGGTAAGAGGGGTTATCAATTGTTCCACGGTACACAAGGCAGTCATCAGCAAACAGTCTGACTGTGCTGTTTATATTATCAGGGATGTCATTGACATATAAGAGGAAAAGTAATGGACCCAAGACAGTACCTTGTGGTACACCGGATAAAACCTGTTTAGAATCAGAGATTTCACCATCGCAAACAACACGCTGGATGCGGTTGTTGAGGAATGATGCAAACCAGGCCAGAAGCTTTCCATCAATGCCATAGGCGGAAAGTTTGGATAACAGGCGCTGGTGGGGGACTTTATCAAAGGCTTTTGAGAAGTCAAGAATAGCCATAGAGACGTTACTGTTTTGGTCAATTTGTTTAGAGATATCATTTATTGTTAAGAGGAGTTGTGTTTCAGTCGATCTTTTTGCACGGAAGCCATGTTGTAAATCAGATAAGATATTATGCTCATCAAGTAATTTCATCACATGTGAGTGGATTATATGCTCAAGGATTTTACTACAAACGCAGGTGAGGGAAATAGGTCTATAATTAGCTGGGTTTTGTTTATCACCTTTTTTAAAAACACTACATATGTTTGCTTCTTTCCACTTGTTAGGGATAGTACCATTATCGACAGAGGTTTGAAAGAGATCAGTTAGAATTTCATAGAGGTCATCAGCATGTGCTTTTAGAAACCATGGTGGTATTTGGTCAGGACCTGAGGCTTTGTTGGGGTCTAGGTTATGCAGTTGCTTTTACACCTTCTGGGGGTAATTATAAGTTGGTTTATTTTGCTGTTGGTAAGTGGTTTAGTTACAGGAATTTGGGAGGTGTTTTCTACTGTGAAAACACTGAAAAACTGGTCATTTAGAATGTTAGCTTTAGTTTTACTGTCACTGCAGAGTTTACCGTTATTTAGTAGATCAGACACACCTACAGAGTTACTTCTTAATCTTTTGATATAGGACCAAAATGCCTTTGGGTTTTCGTTAAGTGAGTTTTTAAGTTTATCACAGATGAAGGTGTTTCTAGCTTCTTTGAGGTTTTTATGGACAGCCTTTCTAAAGCTTTTATAGGTAGTCCAGTCATTGGCTTGTTGATTAGTCTTAGCTTTTTTAAACAGTTTATGTTTTTTCCTGCAGAGACGGCGTTGGATACGGGTAAACCAGGGCAGATTTACTTTAGTTGAGGTGAATTTGTGAGGCGTGTTTTTATCAATAATCAATTTAATTTCTTGTTCAAAGAAATTCCATTTTTCATCAACATCAATGTAGGAATTAAATTGAGTATAATATTGCAGTTTAAATTTGGTCAGGTCTTCTTTTATTCGTTTTATGTTGGCTTTTTTCTTTAAATAGATTTTACGTTTAGGTAACTTTTTACGAGGAGGGAGATATTTAGGTCAAATCAACAATATCATGGTCACTTATACCGGGAATGACATTAGCTGAGGTAACAGCTGGTGAATTGTTAGTAAAAACAAGATCAAGGATGTTGTTATCTCTGGTGGGTGACTGCACCATTTGAGTGAGATTGAATGAATTGGTCACTTCAAGAAGAATTTTGGCTGCTTCGGAGGAAGCGTAAGTTCCTGAAATAATGTTTTGACTCCAGTCAATATTAGGTTGGTTGAAATCACCAGCAAGAATAACATTGTTTTTGTCAGCATTTTTACCAAGCTTTTGGAGGGATTTTTTCAACTCAAGTAGGCTAGTGAGATCATTGTGACTGGGTCTGTAAAATGTTCCTATATACATGCTCTTTTCCTTAGGAAATTGGAATTTGGTCCAGATAATTTCACAGTCAGTCTAATTTAGTGAGCTCAGTGAGCTCTTTCAAACTGATATACATATGTAGAAGCTCTTTGGTACTATATAGCATATATGTGTTTATGTACAGCACTACGGGCATGTTGAATCATTCGGCCTTTAGTCTCGTAGATGTCATTTTCTTTTATTTATGAGTAATTCAAAATCATTTTTGTGTGAAATAAAACTTTGAATCGCATCAGAGAGATAAGATGTTCATGATGATTTTCATTTATATTAATGAAAAACTCTGGCGTAAAATTCCACATGCTATATCTAAATCTTACGACGAAGGTACAACCTGAGCCGTAAGAAATTTCAGCCATGGCGTAATATACGACAATTTTGTCGTTAACGCGATTTCTGCCATGCAGTGCAGGCCTCTCACTCGATGGTGACATCGTTGCGTCGGTAACGACTTGCGCACACGTGATGTGTAGCCTACGTGATGAAATATACAACGTAATAAACGCAATCATGCCGTCTACTTGAGAATGTTATGTACAATATGCCCTATACATATAATAGTGAGATAAACACCTTTATGATATATCTGTGTAAACACCTCTCAGTAGGCAATACTTGCATACGGATTGAGACTGCATAATACACTCGTAATGTTAAAACTACTCAGACAACAACAAATAATATAATCATAATATAAAAACCCTTCTCAAAAAACTGACACAGGTACTTACTAGCTACGATTTTGATTTCATTATTATCTTGAAACTTTGAAGTATCTTTCAAACTAAGTTACAAATGAAATGATGAACATTTTGTATGTAAAAAAACTCTAAATTACGGAAGAAATGACATATAATGGATTCTTATATTTACTGCACTGTCACTCCCAAATGTTAAATGTCTCACTTCCAATTTTTCACAAGTAGTTCTCCAAGTACTAATTGATAACCAGCAAAATTCAAGAGTTCAGAAACGTAAATGAACATGTTTTTTCATTATATTATCCATGACAGTTACTTTTCAGATTGAAAAGTAAATTAAAATTGCTTAATAACAAGTAACAATATAATGGTCAAGAAAAACTAAGATATGTGATGATTTTAACATTTTTTCCCTTTCACTTACCCTCGCCCTCCCCCCTTTATTTAAATAATTTTGTTATTTGAGCACTAATACAAGTTTAAAAAACTGAAGCAAGAAAGTTACATAATAATGGTAGCCTAAGATTAGAGTTAAGACTGAGCGAACTTTGCATCATCGAACGTGGGCCTAATAAGACTAAATTTAGTAGCCTTATCGCAAGTTCACCTTTATGAATAGAAAAGTTGATTAACCACACTATGAACAAAGTAACAGCACGCAAAAATCCGTTATTTGTGCCAAAGAGAAGCTCTTTGTTTGTACTGCAGTTAAAAAAGTCACCAGCAAATATCCGTTAAAATGAAAAATCCACTGCTTGTTCTTGCAACATCGCAAAATTCACAGCAGTGAAACTATGGGCTCCCAAGTTTGACTTCCAAAATAACAGCAGTGAATACAAATTGCACTATGAGCGAGGCTAATCTTTGCCCAGCACTAAAAGCTATAAAACCACTTTGCAAAATATGTTTGTTTATCTACCTACTGTGGTGTAGCGGTTATGATACATGTCTACAGACCACGAGATCCTGGGTTCAAGCCTGGGTTGGGTAGACACGCCAGTGCACTACAACTGGTTATGAAAGGCCGTGGACATTGACTTGGTTGTCGATGTTATGTCTGTCCGTACGTCGTCCCTGTGCTCTCGTCCGGGTCGTATTAAGCGTTTCGTGATAGCATTGTTAAGTAGTAGTAAGAGGAGCCTATACAGGTAGTAACCAATCAGAAGCCAGTATTCTAGTCATGTGACTAATTTCTCATGAATATTCATAGAATATGCAAATTAGGTGTAATACTGGCTCCTGATTGGTCACTACCTGTATAGGCTCTTCGTAATATTATCACACGACCGAAGGTTGTCAAATCTTTTGGAGGGAAAACAATAAACACACAGGAATAAATTAGGTGTAATACTGGCTCCTGATTGGTCACTACCTGTATAGGTTGCTCACGATTTTACCACACGACCGACGGTCGTAGACATTTTTAGAGGGAAAACAATAAACACAAATACATTGTCATAATTTAATTTTTTCTTTCTTATATTTGTGGTGGCTCTTATAAAAGCCTTTGGGTTCTTTATAGATCGCCCGATCAATCTGCTACTGTCCTCCTTCGGGGTTTCCCTGTTGTCCATCCCCAATGGCTCCCCTGTGTTCGGTAGCTTTCTTTGATTCTGCAGAAGTCTCGTGTTCTTTTGCTATGTCGAAAGCAGCAATGTGAAAGGCCCATATGCCGCCCCAGCAGTGTGACACGTCTCGGTAAGCATGGACGATGGCTGCGGTAATTACATCGCCTTCTGCAGGATGAAACCCGTCTTTGAATGGTGTTAAACAGTTGCATCTGTTTTCGGATGTTGTATAACTTTTTCGTAGTCGATAGGTCCAGGGCTCCATTTCCACAAGAGTTCAAACATTACTTTGATTAAGACTTCCCACTCCATGATGATGATGTGTTCGCTCTGAAACTCAGAATGAAAAGAAAGGAGAGAGAGAGAGAGAGTTGAACACACAATTACAATGACGGGGTCGTCGCCTGCGTATTCGGTTATGATAGTACAAATGCTATCACGAAACGCTTAATACGACCCAGACGAGAACACAGGTACGACGTACGGACAGACATAACATCGACAACCAAGTCAATGTCCACGGCCTTTGATAATCAGTTGTGGTGCACTGGCGTGTCTACCCACGCCAGAATTGAACCCGGGGCCTCGTGGTCTGTAGACAGGTATGATAACCGCTACACCACAGTAGTTTGCTCTATTTATGCTTTTTGGTTCCATCTCTTCGACCAATCAGAAGCCAGAAAGGTATGATGCTATTTGTGTTGGTGGCGCTCTTTTGAAAAATAAAAAAATATATAAAAAAATACTATCAATTATAATAAATGTTTAAAAAATGAATATTAAAAAAAAAATACATTTAAAAAAAGTAATTATACAAAAATTATAATATTAAAAATGAATTAATTAAAAAAATCAAACGACAAAACATGGACGTTACAAACGATAAATATTACAAACGATAAACGTTACAAACGATAAATATTACAAACGATAAACGTTACAAACAATTATGGACAATACAAACGATAAATATTACAAACAATTATAAACGTTACAAAGAATGTCTTGAATTCCTTTTCTCTTTCTTAAACCTGTGGTGGCTCTGAAAAGAGCCTTTGGGTTCCTTTTACCGGTGCCTTACACAAACACAGGGCCAGGGCAGAAAGGGCACTCGCAGCACTGCTGGCAGGTGTTCGTCTGGGTTGCCACAGATCTGTGTGTCTCCTCGACCTCTTCTATCTTTGCTTTTTCTTCTGACTTTGCTTTATCCTTCTTGTCCTCCTCCCCTGTAATGCCGGTGGCCACTCGTCGGCCACGAGGAAGTCCTCGTCGGCGGCATCTAATACCCTCACCCACTCTCCGTTAGTGAGGATCAGCTCCTCGTCCTTGACCTCCACCTCTCTTTCGACTGTGGATACGCTGAATGGTGCTTCATCGTCGTCATCCCACTCGCTGCTGGTTGCGGAGCTTGGGAGAGCTGAGCGTGTAGCCCGCAACAAAGTCCTCCCCCTCCACAGTGCGTAACCATACCTCTCTTTCTTCCTTAAATACCTTAATTGGAAAATAACTATACAAAGTATTCATTTTGTTTACGTGCAGATCTAACAGAGCGAATGATAAAAAATGCCGCCAACGGTTCTTTTATTCTGTCTGTAAATAATACTCACCATGCCAGCAATTGGCTGGCCAGGCATGTGGCTGCATACTTACTCCCTGATTGGTTCGTATCACGTTTGCCCGTAGAAACTTGTCTGGCTCGCGCCCACGTCATCACCTCTGACTATCCACGATTGGCCAGACAGGCACGTGGCTGCATACTTACCCCCGTATGGTTCGTATCACGATTGCTGTGGACACTTACTTGTCTGGCTCGCGCCCAAGTTAGTATGCCTGACGTACGGTGATCATCGAACTTCTACGGTAGCCTCTACAGTAGCCTCGAATTCTTTTTGAATGTCATTAAATTCATTTTTCTCATCACGCCTGGCTGTCATGCGGTAGTCGCTGAGCTTCTACGGTAGCCTCTACGGTAGCCTCGAACTTATTTTGATTGTCATTAAATTCATTTTTCTCTATTTTGAATATTTATATGCGAGGGTAAAGTACCTGCCCCAACCAACGCAGTGGGTACCGTAGGAGTCATGCGACGATTTTGTACTCCTTCCGCCCTCTTTTATTTTCAAACTTTTTCTTTCTTTCTCGATGCCAGAAAATAAGACACAGCTTATATGGCATAATAATAATAACAAACATGTTCATGCAGAGGGTTTTTCTTCTTCTTTGGGTTTCTCGATGATGATGGGTTGTATGTTCAGTTTTAAATTTACCTTGCGTCTTTTCGACAGGGTGGGAGGTGGCGACGATGACGGTGAACGGGGTCTTTTCTTTGCTTATGAATGTTGTGCTATGGTATCCTCGACCGTCTGTTCGCACAATTCGTCCATGTCGCCGGCATTTTTCGCCAAGAAGGGCACTTTGACCAATGCTTTTAAATGTTCTATTGCAAATAGCCCTTCCGTGCTCGCCAGTTTGCACCATTGGTCCAGGTCGAGAGAAATCCCTTTTTCTTCGGGTATGACGGTACATTGACGGGTGGTGTGTCCGTTCGGTTCGCTAATGGTTTGCATTGCGCAGTCGTAATGGCGTATGTCCACGAGAATGCTTTCACCTTCTGCGGTCAGACCGATGTAAATCTGTTTTCCCAGAAGCAAACGTAACCTTTTGGGGTGTGACGGACCACTCATGTGATTGGCTCCGTTAACGTTAGACGTATGGTAATGCAAGGCTATTTCGGATATTATGCTTTTGTTCTTGCATAGTTTATCCCAAACGCCTTCTTCCATGGCGATGCCTTGAGCCGTGACTCTTGGTATTGTACAGGGGTTGGTTTTGGCATACTTGCCGAGATGTACATATTTGATGCTTTCAAACTACGATGTAGACACGTACACGTTTTCTCCTACGGGATAAGCTCGGGTCACCAATCCGCGACTGTGTCTTACTTTGTCGAAACTCTGCATTTTCAAAGCTCTCTTCAATGGTATGTTTTCAGGACCCAAAGGCGGTAGTGAGAATCGCATTTCTCCAGTGTGTTTATTATGGTAGTACACGTTACCGTTTCTCTCGTTAACTTTATTCCAACCGGTTTGAGCCATGATGATGTGTCTTTCTCGAAGAGTTGTGAAAGAATGGTGGCACTTTTATAAGGTTTTTCATTAAAGGGCGCTGGTCAATTATCGTCGGATGACATCCTGCTTTGTTCCAAGATATGTTTTTTTAGGTGTTACACATATCCTCGGAGGACACGTGTTTCATCGCTTTTCTGGTCTTTGCGTCTTCTTCTTCTTTCAAAATACATACTTGACGAAAGCTCTCGCGACGTGCCAAAATCATCCATTGTTCGGGTGTAAGAGCGATACCTTTCTTAGTAGGTACTTCACCGATAGAAGGAACGTTGCTGTACTTTCTGATATGTACGTAGAAATTGTCTTTGAACGAAGAGATCGTGACATAGGTATGCTGTCCGAGCACCACTTTTAGCTTTTCTCCCAAATGGATGCAATGGGTACTGTCCTTTAATTTCTTGAGTGTGTCCGTTACCAGACGAGCTCGACGAGTCGTTTCGACGAGGAGACGGTGTTTCGTTCCGGCTTTGGTCATTTCGCATGTCTTATCGATGCTTTTGAGGGCGTTAATAAAATAACATCTTACGTATCAATAAAACGAACGTCTTAACCATAATGTTGAAGTACAAATGTAAACACATCCTCATCGTTGCGCTCCTTGTCTTTCCCAAAACGAGCTGTGATGCCGTTCATGTCCGCGCCTCGTGCCCTATGAACCAGATAATAAATACAATAATTACCGTACACGCTAGAGGTAGGACTCTGAAGCGGTTTGTGATTGTAAACAAATGGTTTATTTTTTAAGAAACGTCGAATGAAAGAAACGTCAGGGGGTTTGCCGTAGGAGTCAACAAATTCCCAAATACCGACCTCGGGCACGTAAATAGCGACCCAATGCCGGCCCGGTTTCCAACTCGGATCCGTGTTGATCACCATGACACTCGGACGTTCCGATGGTTAAAGATAACTGATCTGCTTCATGAACGCCGTCGAACACGTCGTACACGAGCCATCGCGTGTAAGCGTCTTTGTCCAACACTCGAACAATATCGGACGTCTCCATGTTTTCAATTGGTAAAGTCGTAGATGATGTTGCGGTTTTGATCTATTTCGATGATGTTGTCGAATTTGGCGTAGATGAGAAGGTTGGTGGTGGAAGTCAATGCCTCTGCAAATTTAAAATCCACACGAAGATTTCCTCGTTTGTTGACCGTGTAGTGTTGTCCGTGGGATCCGTCGGGTGTCAGATCAAAAGCGAACAGCGTGTAACCGTCCAGAAAATCCGCCGGAGTGATATCCATGCCCCCATCGCCGTACAAACGACCCGTGGCAGAATACAGTTGAAGATAACTGCAGAGAGCTAGATGTTGGGGGTGAGCGGCGTGAAAGGATACTGTTTGTCATCGACTTTAAGCGCGAGATAATTTAGTTTGAAAGATTGGAAACGAAACGGATTCTTCTTGTAAGCGCTGTTGAAAGAGGCCGTGTCCACAAAGCAAACCACGATCCTCTTTGGTAACTCGCCCAGAAATACATTGTCTCGTTGAAAATCTTGGGTTCCAGTCGGTATGGTGATATTTCGGATGATGGTGCGTCGAATCTTGTACTTGGCCGGTTCTCTGTTGAGGGTGACGAGGTCGCTGAGACATGGGTGTCGCTGCACGTCAGTTTACGCACGTAGAGAATGGCGTCCAAGATAATCACGCGAAAGTCGGCATCTGCAACTTTCGTCGTCAAACAAAAAGAGTCCTTACTTCGTTGCAGTTTGAGTCTTACTTCCACACCTGGTAGAAGCACGTTGTTTTGAGCAAATATGTCGGAGTGTAGGGTCCCATCATCTCGAAGACATTGCTGCTTTTTGTTTAAATGAAACGTTCTTTAAGTCCCCAGCTGCTTATGGTACCAGTCAAATCGCTGAAGTCCATATGTCCTTCAGTATCTTTGAAGTAGAACTGAGACTGCAGATGTGTTTCTTTGGCTTCTCTGTCGTAGTTGAGCAAAGTCTCGATCATTGCTCTGTAAGGGTACGTTGGCGTCGAGTCGCTGATGAGTTTGCCGTTGAGGGCCACATCTAGTTGCGAAAACATCGAATGCAACAACAGATTGACAGGAGCCATTTTTTCATCGTTGTCGGTAGCATCGCAATCGCTTTCATCTGCTTTGGTGATTTTCACTTTGACGTAAAGTTGGGTGTTGTTGATATCAAGAAAATTTGCTTCCTGTTCTGGGGTTGAGGAATTCTATCGGTCCCATAGAGTGTAATATTCATTCGACGTATTCGCTATCTTCGATCACCATTTGTGTCGGAGGAACACTAAACAGCTCCATTTCTGATTTGGAACAAGGCTTGGAGTGATTGTGAACGAGAGCCATTTTGACAGTGTAATAGTCGAGCTGCTAATGAGGCTAGTATCGGACTATCGTTCTTCTTATAACAGTTCCACGTAGTGTAAACGATTCGATTTCTTTTTCAAGGCCGACTTTCGGGCACGGATACACGGACTGTATCGAGGTGTGCTTGATCGTGGTCGTGTCGGTGGATGTACTCGTGCGTATTGGGCCAATGTTCCTAAAACATATCTCCCTTTTCTGTTCAACGGTTTCTTTTTGCCACGATTGGCTTTTCGTTTCACCGGTCCGCGTCCGGGTCGCGATGGTTTTTTACTGTGGATAGGCGAAAAACCACGAATAATAGACAAGACTGGTAAGATTACGCTTCCCGGAGTATTGAAAGGTCGATGTGGGGATGAAGCGAATGATGATGGTGTACGCAGAGGTGTGAGAGGATACGGAAGTAGAGGCAATGCTCGTCTCGGTGTTGTCGTTTTACGAGGTCTCTTCTTCTTTTTATTTTTATCACAGATCACCGTCTTTGACGTGGAAAAAGTGTTTACAATTCGTCGCTTCATGCCGAGCAATGCGATGTGGGAGTGTACGACGAAACAGGAGAGAATGCGAGTTGTCGACGCACGAGGGAGTTTAGACGTGAATCACTTAACCTAGAAGAATTGCTCCAACGACTGCTGCTCCGACGACGACTGCTGCTACGGTTACTACTAGTAGGTGTCGATGGAGTTCTTCCTCTGAATGGTAACTTCAGCCCTTTTCGGTCACGAGTCGAACGAGATGGTTTCTTCTTCGTATCTTTCGTGGTAATGACGGTTCGTGTTAGGTGCAGTGCGGTTTATAATCCTTTTCCCACGTCCTCTTTGTCCTCCTCCTATCTGTTGGGACAATGCCTCTTTGGCACGAGTCATGGCTTTTCGTTTCATGTGTCAACCTGCTTCTTTCGCTCTGCGAGCGGTTGATCGGTTGATGTTTCCTCTGGCCATAACGTCTCCTAGACTACCGGCTCCCGTGGTCCAAGCCTGTTTTCCAACTTCTTTACCTAAACTCACGGCTCCTTTCTTGAGGAACGGTATGGCCATCCTAAACAATCCAGAAAGCATTCCGCCGAAACCGTAGCCTCGTTGATTTCCCGGCCCAACTTATAAACACGGGTAGACGTCCGTCGGCGATGATGTTTGATCTTCTTCGTCTCGAGCGATAATGAATAGTACGACGTTCACGGCAACATTATATATCTACAAGGAGCCTTGTTGACGAAAATGCAGCCTGACGATCGATCTCCCTGTCGCGAATGGTACTTTTTGCTCCGTTCCGTCACGGATAACGATTTCGATCGAATTGATAGGATTTCGGTTAACGGGATAGTATGCGATGATCGGTGGCGCCACGTCGACGGCTTGACCCCAAAATTTTGATAACGGCACTCCAAAATGTTGTGACTTTTGCATCGCTTTTCGCAAAAAATTACTTGCCTAGTTCACACCGAAATATGCTCAACGTCATACATACCCAAACTTACAACGGACATGTGAGAATGCGAGCAAACAGTGGATACGTTGTAACACTCTGTGGAAAAATATATCAGAGTTTCGGATGTGAGGATCCTTGTGTTTTTACACAGAATACGATAACCACCCATTATCCTTGGAAGACGGAGAATATCGAACACCTGTTTCTGTACACCGACATCATCACTCCTCAAACCGTAGGTGATCAAGAAGTACCGTTGTTACAACATTTTGGAGTGCCGTTATCAAAATGTTGGGGTCAAGCCGTCGACGTGGCGCCACCGATCATCGCATACTATCCCGTTAACCGAAATCCTATCAATTCGATCGAAATCGTTATCCGTGACGGAACGGAGCAAAAAGTACCATTCGCGACAGGGAGATCGATCGTCAGGCTGCATTTTCGTCAACAAGGCTCCTTGTAGATATATAATGTTGCCGTGAACGTCGTACTATTCTTTATCGCTCGCGACGAAGAAGATCAAACATCATCGCCGACGGACGTCTACCCGTGTTTATTGGGCCGAGAAATCAACGAGGCTACGGTTTTGGTGGAATGCTTTCTGGATTGTTTAGAATGGCCATACCGTTCCTCAATAAAGGAGCCGTAAGTTTAGGTAAAGAAGTTGGAAAACAGGCTTTGACCACGGGAGCCGGTAACATGACTCATCACGCATATTTGCCTGAAGAGTGCTGAAATTTCTTTTTTTTCATTTCGTATAAAATAAGAAGAGATGAAGAAAAGATTCACAAATATAAAGAGAGGTCCCGTATGGAACGCAATTTTATCATTTAATCTGGAATTACAGATATCTGAAATTAATTTTGGGTAACCAAAATTGAATTTTGATATCTTAAATTAATCTTAGATATCTTTAATTCAATTCTGGATATCTGGAATTGAATCACGAATACTTGAATTATTTCGGATATCTGAAATTTAATTTCAGATATTCGAAACTACATTTTGGATATCCAAACTTCCATTTTGGATATCCAAAATTAATTTCAAATATAAAGAATTTAATTTTGGAAATATCAAGAATTGTAATTTAGATATCAAAAATTTAATTACAGATATCGAAAATGAGACTTTGTTTAAAATCAATTCTTGATATCCAAAATTTAATTTCAGATATCAAAGATGAAATTTTGAATATCTGAAATTGAATAGGTTTCAATGAAGGTGACGGTATCCCCCCACCCCCCCCCCTCCCCTCCTCTTCCCAAAAAGTGTTTAAAATCTAAGGAAGAAATCCTGGTAGGGGTGAAGCCCCGGAAGATCCACGTTTCTTGTAATATTGATAGCCGAAAATTGTTTAACTAGTAACGAGTCAAATCTAGAAGAGAGTCCCCGCAAGCTCTGCGCTTCTCGTAAATTTGGTGGAAAAGAATTGCTTATTAGTGTCAAATCTAGATAGGGACCCAGGGGCGAAGCTCCCGAAAGTCCTACGTTTCTCGCATAGACGTACAGGGAAATTTCATGTTTTATTGAGGGGGTTGGGGGCAAAACATATTTTCCCGGAATTTTGCCTGTTATGATTATGTTGTTAAAATCCACGTTCCATGTTCCCTCATCACCCATTTTATTACCAAAGATAAAAAGGCCAATTCACATAAGTTGGTCAAAGCTTTAAAGGTATATGGATGTGTAGCAGCAACTTATGCTCAATTGCTTTAAAATCCATGGAAATGATGAAAATAGCACAAAATTTCATCCAAAGCGGTTAAAAATTGACCATTTTAGCTGTTTAGAGCATTTTGAATCTTCAGGCCAAAATATGCACATTTTTGTTCCTCTTTAAGTTCCTCTTGTGATGTATGACATGGTAGAAGTTCCTATTTTCTTATATAAACCCTTGTTTTTTATTGCTAGTTATGCATTTGTGAAAGTATGGATTTTTGTGTTGATATTGAATTATTACTACTTGCTACTACATCTTTGACATACAAATGTTTTGACGGGTCATCGTTGTCAGGAGCATCATTCCCATTACAAATTCTCACATATCTGTCTTTAAATTCATGACATAAATGATAAAAAGGAGCCATATCTAGATTCTTCAAAGCTGACGCATACCCCACACCATAAGGCTGAATAAAGTACCCTCCTCTAGAAGCAAAACCTCTAGTACCCTGTGGTCTCAAACTGGTTGTGGTGTGTTCTGCCATGTCCCCCAGGGACATCAATGTCCCCACTTTCACAAAATGCGTTTGCAGCATTGTTATGAATCTAAGGGCGTACCTAAGATCCATAGCAATACTCTCTGTCATTTTCACCTAATTCATATTTGAAAAAGTGTTATACCATTCTCGCCACTGATTACACACCCTGTACTTCATGGGTGTCAAACAGGAGTAACATGGTAGATCAGGGTCCTCTCTCAGAGCTTTAATGCTTGCCCAGGTTTTCATTAGGGCTGTTATTTTGGCTTCTGCTTTCTCAGACTCTCATTGCACAAATTTATATTTCTCCCCCGACTCTTCCAAACGACACCCCCATGATAAAATTTGATCAACAATATTGCAACAATCTTTGTTGTTCCACTGGCTGACTGGATGGATTCTAGATGAGAACGAATGGCAAATAATTTATCCATCTTTTCCACCCCATAATTCTGATGATCTTTGTTTGGCTCAGTAGTCACAGACCTAAGTACCCCCTTCCCCATACCATAGGGTATGTCTAATTCCAACGTTGATACATTTTGCAATACATTTGTAAAATCCTTATTGTAATAAGTTAGGTGAATATGCTTCGTATCACATTGATCAAAAATGCTCATCAGTAATTTCTCCTTCTGCCCCTCCCCGACACGACGGAACATATTCCTACCCCACAGTCGGAGAAATTTAGCATGTATTGCTACCCCCATTAAACTTAAAATACCAGTGAGCAGGCCCAAACATGTTGTCGTGCTCAACCCCCGTGGTATCGGCAGCAGCCTTGACCAGACCCTCGTAAATTATTTCTGCGGCAGATTTATTTTCCTTATGCCAATCATCTTCCCAATCATCTGAAAATAGCAACAAAGATAATTAGTAATTATTTATTCTTCTATTCTATTTCTTCTTAGATAGACGTTTACGCATATCGACACCCAAGAATACGGATGCTGTTGCCATGGGGAGCCCTACCCGATAGTTGTGGGGTGCCCTTACCCAACTAACTTGTAGAACCAGTTCCTAAAATCTAAGGTGGTCCTACCATTAAAATGACTAACCGAGATTACCTGGGCCGATGATAATTCTAATCGTTGCCTTTCTGCCAGAGGTAAAGTTTCACACATTAGGATTTTAATATCTACATTACTCATGGCCCTGATGAGCTCGTCAGAATGTTGTGTAACTATCGTATAATCGTGAACACTTAAAGTATAACCAAATACGTGATGTATCCTCTTAGACAGTTTAGTTTTGAGCCCGTCAGATATCTTCAAAGGTTTACTCTTACCCCCCAGAGCTCCCGCTATTGCTTTACTTGGTATCTTAATATAGTCGGATAGCACAATTATTTGAATCGTTTCCCCGAGCCTACGGGCAAAGTATGAATCACCTAGTGGATAGGCTGAAAAGACCTCGTCGTCGTACGAAAACTGTATTTTCTTACACTTCATCCCGTGCGTTTTGGTCTTCTTCCTCTCCTAGGATTCCAGCTTGACTACCGGTTTCTTCTCAGGGTTTTTTTTCCCACTGGTGTATCAGAATTATCGAGCTCGGCCTCGTCTGTAGCATAGCCGTCCTCCTCGGCCTTATCAGTGTCAGCCTTCTCAACCTTCTCGGGTACCACTGGGGGCTCGTTCTTGATATCTGAATCAGACGAGACCGGTGTATTCTTTGGTGCTTTCGCCCCCTTCATCAAGCAGATATCAAAGTCGTCGGAGTCGTCCTCAGATTCGCTCGAGAGCGGTTTTGCTGTACGTTTGAATGTTTTCAATGTTTTTACAGGGGCTCCTGGAGCCTTTGGAGCCTTCTTGGATGCCGACGTGTTAGGTATGTTGAGGCTAAGAGACTGTTTGATTTTCACCTGCTTCTTTGAGAATCCAGACTCTTGAGCAGTCAATACGTTTGAGCTATTCTTAACAGACATGATTAAGCTTGATATCTTAAAAATATTTAAGTTTGATTATACTTAAAATTACTGAATAAACCTTAATTAAAGATATATTAATTATAAGATTCGATAAGATTGTAAAGCAATCAAATTGAATGATTTGAACATAGAGTTCGGTTCTATATATAGAAAAAAAGTGCAAAAAAACCAAGAACAATTTTATGTCGTTACTTTCTTTGTACAATGTGTAAGAATTATCGACAATTTTCACCGGGACGACAAATATTTGTCTCTCACGCTTAGCAAAAGTTCTCCCGTTTGACAAAAGTTGTCACGTTATACTACGCATACATAGAAAGGACCAATCGATCATTCTTTTTCAAATTTATTTTGGCAAAAGTGTCCATTATGTCCTCATAGCTTAGTCCTCTCACTCTTAATTTGAGGAAATACATACAATATAATCCACATAATAATGATAGGTCGGGTCGAACCTGGAAAAAGGACCTTTTTACATTTTCGAACTTCCCTAGGAAGCTTTCGATGAGATTTGGGCCCTCTTTGCCAAACGAATCAAAAATTTAACAGAGCGTGTATCATTAATAAAAAAAAACACACACCCAATGCTTCCTACTCTTGTTCCTAGCTTCCGTGTTAGAAATGATAGCGCAAGGAGTCTCGTACATGTGTGAGAAGAGTTTGTCGGCTCCGTGGACCCCATCATGAACTATATAGGTTAAATCCTTGAGTCTAGTCTTAACAAATCTTGTAATTGATATGTGCTAATTAGAGCCATATCACCTGTTTTATAGCTAATCAACTAAGTTTATTCTTCGCCTGTCGTAATTGATAATCAGAATTGTGTCAAATTCAGCTATGATCAAGACTTTATAGGGTTTCGCTCGAGCTGCGCTGTATTTTAGAGAAAATTGGAGCGTCCCCCTAGAGTCCTTATTGTAATGTCCTTGCCAGTGACTAGCGTCAGGTGTAAGATCAAACGCAAAAATGGTCTTACCCCCTCCGAGGTTTCTACAGCCGATGTTTTATGATACCGACGAAAGACCTAACACCGTACGGAGCATCGTCCTTGTTTCAGCTTTGCCCATTCTCTCGGGTGTAACTGTCCACTTCTCCCGAGGGTGATATGCGCTTCCGACAGCCACATGCAAGCTCTCCAATATGGCGTCTGAGAAGAAAAAGGGGCTAGTTTCTATCTTCCCTGCTATGGTTTCGTCTAACACATGCACAACGTATATACGTTTTTGGGGTCCGATCGAACAGTGATTGATTCAATGAGACAGTTAGAGAATCCGTCGATAGGAAAATCATCTGAGTTTTGACCTGTTGGTAGGGGAGGCATATTTTTTTTTGGACCCATTGCTGATCAAACATTTTAAGAGTTTGAGGATCTACTGTCACCTTTCGTACCCTTAGACTGGCGTTTAACTAAATGTAGATCATCGACATCATCATCCTTATCTATTACGGTTGTATTATATTTGGCACGCTTGAACCAGATGTCAACCTTTATACCGTCAGGGATGAGCCTTTAGGATTTGAATATATCCGCTGCTGGGCGCCCTGCGTATTCGGTGCACTTGTTGTTTATACGCTCCACCTCGTCAGCCATCGACGAGCATTGAAACGCGTCTGCAGCGGCTGCAGTCTTCACACCTTTCCATTCCCATTCATCAAGCATTCCCTCCGTGTATGTTGTGCCCCTGGCTGCTGCTTGAACGTAATTATCAGGTCCAGTATCAGGCAAGGCGTTCTGGTACCATCCTTGCATCTTACCCGTAATTGTTTTCCAGAAGGCATTATAGGGTAGAAGAGTCTCCAAGTACGCCTTGTAGGGGTACATCTGCATAGGGTTTCTTAGACGGACCCTATTAAAGAAAACGTCTACGGATTATCACAAGGTGTGTAGTATGTTGTTAGCATAAATACATTTTTTTGTATCCACTAAAGCGTCTGAATTGTCCAACAAACCTATCGTTATAAAGAGGATGGTATTATATAGGTCAATAAAGACCCTCTTTGGTTGTGCTGGTATCACAAAATGTAACCCCCTCCCCATCCGCTAACCCCTCCCTGTGGCAATAACATTTCGTCCTCAGTGTGTAGTATCGATGCCTGTCCTGGCGGCTCTGCTGAGAACAAGTCAAGACAGGTGATATCACTACTCCTGTCCGCTTCGCCGTCGTCGTTTCGACGTTTCTTAAAAAAAATGGTGCAAGAGGTGTGTCGAAATCCAACTTCATGCTGCCGAAGGGTTCAGGTAAACACGAGGTAAAGGAGCACGCTATTGTCTTTATAAGTTTGTTGGTCTGTACAGAACCCTCCTCCCGGCATCGATCATGATCTGCTTGTCATGTTACACATAAGTCAGCAGTGTAACCGTTTCCGTCAGATTCTCCTCATATGTCATCTTGATCGTCAATGACCCCTCCTTGTTGTAATTGATGCTCCTACCCGCGAACCTGTCAGGGGTCAAATCGAATCCGAAGACGGTATGGCCCTGAGACCATACCGTGGGAGACAGGTTAATGGTATCATTACTGTTTGTTATTTCGATTGTGTCAAGTAGCATTCTGTAGGCTTCAAAAAACTGTAATCCGTTATCACTTGCCATTATCAATTTAACCTCTTGGTGAGGGTAAAGCTGATCCCATGCTTTTAGTTGAATACTCTCCATTTCAAAATGTTCCAAGTACAAAGGGTATTTCGCCTTTGCTCCGGCAAAGGCTGTGTTGCTGACAATCATCAAAAACACACAATTTGGTAGGACACCTTTCATCACCTGATGATGTACTGTTTGCATCCCTAAAGCAATGGTATTGTCGTACACTTCAGACCGCTTAATGGGAATACGTACCCTTGTTGTCTGCCACTGCCTCTCAATATTCATCTTCTCTTCAGCCGTAGTCCTGACCCTGTTGTAAAGCAGCGTCGCCTTTGTGATTGCAATGCCGAAGTTCTTAGCCTTTGTTGTGGCGTCACCGGTTAACATGTAAAACTCAAGTGGAGTACAATATAACTTGATTCCTACATCGATCAGATTCGGAAGCTACAATGGTGATTTGAACACGTCTACAAACAGAGGGCTAAATAGCTTAAATGTCTTTGCTGCGACTAATCCGGTAGTTCTCATCTTTGCACCCCTCTCCTTTCCCCCTCCATTAAACCCCCCATCATAAAACGTCGCTGCTTTGTTTGATATCGCATCCTTCTTAGGTACATCATCGTACCAGCCCCCCATAGACAAAAATGATTCCTTCGCCTCGAAATCAAAGTTTAGTAGTGTTTCGAGGTATGCTTTATAGGGTATGTGGAGGTCTGTTCACTCACCTCTTGCCCCCCTACTTTGACAGATATCTTTGAGAATAACGATTGAAGTAGGTTATTAATCGTAGACAATTTATCTGCTACAGCCGAAGCTGTAGCGGGGTCGTCAAGTTTGTGAACTTGCATTCAATAGACAGCCTGATGGAGTTCAGATCAAGGTAAGTGTCCCCCTCCCCTGTTATATTAAATTCCATGAGGCCATAATCCGTCAGATTACCCGTCACGTGGAGTCTGTGGTCAATCGTTTCCTCGATCGCGTTTTTCCTAGGAGGTATGGAAAAATAATGTAACTCGGACCTATCTACCATCATAGACATGTTAGTAATTATATCTACTAAAAATTTGTTCCAAATTGCCCGCTATATTACAGGCAGCTGATCTTCGTTTTGCAGGCGCCTTTTTCTTTTTAGTGACCTTCTTCTTCTTTGTTTTTGTAGTTTTCTTTGTTGCTTTCTTTTTAGTGCCTGCTGGTTTCTTATGTCATCTCGCGAACCGCTCTGAGCTGCTTGTAATTTACGCATCAGGTCTGCAGCTATTTTATCCTTTTCTCTCTTGCTTATTTCTTTGATGGATTTCTTCACACCTTTCCCAGATAATATATCGGCCGCCATATCTGCCCCCACTCTCAACCCCTGTTTGGCAAGTCCTCTGGCTATTGCTGGGGCTTTTTTAAAGCCAAGTTTCACAGCTGCTTTAACTGCTTTTAACCTTAAAGGTATTAGGGCTCTACATAGCGCCCCAAATAAACCACCGACACCAACACGTTGGTAAGGGGCTGCTACAAACACTGGATTAGACATGTTATGGCAATCGTTCTAAATATTATAATGAGTACCAGCCCCTCTTGTCTAGCTTTTATGTTCTACAATAACAGTCTTTTACGTCGGAAATGCAGCGAAAAACTAAGTTTGCCCCCGTAAACTCCACAGGATACCCCAGACTGCCAGACCATCATAAACACTTAGTCGCAGATTGTTAACGACATTGTCCCTTACGGAAAAATACCGGTTACAAATATAGCCGTCTACATCGAAAATGTAGGGATAACGATGTTTGCCCTAATGTAAACTACACCGGGTAGCCAAGGCTATCATATATTTAAATGTCTGCCGTCTTTATTATGTTATCTCTAATCAGAATATACCTGATGCTATTTGGCTGGTACCCTCCTGAGGAAGCAACCTCTGAATGCATAAGTAAAGGAACCTCCTGATCACCCACTAATGTCGGTTCCACAAGGTTTGAGTAGACATATAAATGTCTAATTTTTGGAGGCCTAAATAGAAAGTCGGCCGTTACCCACCATAAAAAAAACAATACTACTTGCTAGTACATTTTTGACATACAAAAGATTTGACGGGTCATCGTTGTCAGGAGCATCACTCCCATTACAAATTCTCACATATCTGTCGTTAATTCCTAACACTTGGCAAATGCGTCCTCGTAACTCAAGCATATCTGTATCTCGGGTCCCCCTTATCTGATATTTACCATCCTCGTTTATTTTCGCTTCAAAATTTGCAAAATCAGCCCCCTTTGGCCAGGTAACAAAATCAACATCTGTAAAAATCTTAGAACTTTCAGTATCTGTACCATACTTAAAATTTAAAGTCTGGCTCCCCGGGAACAGTGTGCCAATGGCTGAGCTCGACAGGTGTCCGTAGGTAACTAGATAATACGGGAAATGGCTGTTTGTACGCCAACTGAACCAAGACCTATCGGTGTGACATGTCTTTGCGAAAATTTATGTTGCGTTTACGACGACCCCCCGTCAACATGCCAGAAAAATCGTTTCCTCTAACAGATGTCATTCTAAATTATGCGTCTGCGTCTAAAATGTAAATCTATTACCGTAACAACTGATGAGAAACCCACCTGATTATCACCATCTGTCTCTACCCACAAATGCACCTTACTCATATTGGTTTCGTTTACGGGGCTGTATTCTGAGATACTTCGTCCATAAATTATGTCTCCACCTTCGCAAACGATTGCCGTACCAAGCAGCTGTTTCGATTCATTATTGAAAGGTTGAGAATCAATCAGACTGCAGTAAATTCTTATTTCGCCTATCCCGGCCGTAGAAAGGTCATTAGAAGCCGTTCTGTTTGGTGCCGCTTTTCCAAATACAAGCGTGTTATATGATGATGAAAAACCATAGTAAATTACCATATTTTATCCACGAATTAAACTTTTGCCCGTAGCCTAAACACTTTACAAAATATTCTTTTGCTTCGCCCGTCCCTCGGGTACGCACAACTTTTTCAACCTTGAACACCTCAGGGGTATTAACCTTTTGCACCTCTTCAGGATAAAAAGAGCCAGTGAGAGTCTTTCGCTTTAAATCCTGCAATTTATACATCGTTCTTTCATCTTTATGACACCTGTGACCTCAAATATTTCAATCGACCAATTTTGGTTATACGCTCTCCCAAATATACCTCTATCTTTTGCAATACGAACTTTGTCCCCATTTACGGTATCTGTTTTTTTCTTTTCTGGTTTCATCTCGCCGTATAACGTTTGCCAAACCTGCTTTTGATTTGTATTTGTTACTGCATCAGATGGCATTTTAATTGCTGTATGAAACCTTTTATTGTATCCTGTTTCGATTTCAGGGAGTACATCTATCCATACTGATTTTTCTATGTGAGTGAAGTAACGCCATATAGTGTTCTTAACTGTTTTCTTGAATCGTTCTACGATGCTTGCTTTAACATGGCTATCAGTGGAAAATGTTGTATTTGTCGAAAACGTTTTTTACTTCTTTGCTGTAGAATTCAGTACCTTTATCAGTTTGTAATTTTAAAGGAGTTACGCTGGCTCTTTCAATTATTGAACCGAGAGCTTCGGCTACTAGCACGCTGTTTTACGCTTCACGGGCTCAAGCCATCCCTTCTTTAAAAAGACATCAATAACGGACAGAATATAATTGTACCCTATATTTTTACCCATCAGTAATTGCATATCCACGAGATCTATCTGCCATTACTTGCCCTCCCCAAACACTCGCACCGGTAGCCTGGGGTATTTCGTCTGCTTGGGTCTGTGTAAGCTGTATACTTCCTGAGACTGCAGCCACTCTTTCACTTGCTTTACAAGGGTCGCCTTCTTGTGTCTGAGGACGGCCTCTTGCCCTGCGAAGCCACGAGGATCCAATAGATTGTACCAATCCTTTAAGAGACTTCTTTCTTTTGCCGTCGACGGCGTCCTTACTTTCTATACGCCCCCCGCAACAAGCACACGCACAATTTATTCTACGCAAAAAATCAGAGATTGTAAAACTGGGTATGGATGCCATATTAGAATCTCATCCAATCTTACCCTGTTGCTCCTGTTTCTTCCTTGTACTCATCGGGTATCATGTCCGACAAATCGCTGATCGAAATGTCATCACTTTCAATTTCCTCTTCTTTTATACCCCATTTATCGGGAGGGGGTAAAGGATCTAATTCGAAACCTTTTGCGACACCTCGGGTGTCAATACTTGGTGTTGTTTCAAACAGTTCTCCCGGCACACTAAGAATAAGAGCAACCGTCTGCAGCACAGGTTTAACCTTTCGGTAAAAAAATTATCCGCCATTTTGTCCTTTTTTCTTACATGTGTGTTTTAAAAACACCTGTTTTTTTGCACATTGTCTGGGATATTGCAACTAGCAAGAACCTTCAATATTTGACCATGTTGCGCACACCCTTGGGGGTGAGGTACATTCCCCTCCCTTATTTTCAAACCTTTTTCACCTACACAACGATAGAACCCCTTAGGTAACGCCGCGTGGATGGTTTTACAATCCGCTTCTGTTAATTCAGGGTGACGAAGCAGACACAGAACCTTTTTGAACTTAGCGACATTCGCCAATTTGGTTTTGGTGCCCATTCTATTTAGCCCTAACTGTTAAAGGTACGGATCCTCGACCAAAAAATGTTGATTGCATAAAACGTTGACTTTTGAAACCTACATCTACTGACATCTACTCTAGGTGTTGTGTTCAGTTGTGTTTGCAGATATGGCAGGAAGATGAGCTGAGCATATTTCTGCAAGGTTTTAGCTTAACCTGGCTTCAACATGTTCACAATGGCGGCTCACTCAATGATTATAGCATCAACCTCGGAATTACATTCTTCTGAAGTAGATGAATGCTGTTCAAGGCATCCTACTAGGTGGGCGTTATTTTCAGAGCGTAATGCTCCAAAGTTTGTCAAGGTTTTCATCCCGTACTTGACAGGAGACATAAAACCGGGAGAAAAGCGTACAATTTTGCTTCAATGAGTATATTTGTAGCTTTTGTGTAGACTTGGTTATGGTTCTTGAAGAACTAGATAACGGAAATTTGTTCCTTTTCAATGGGCTGAACAAAGACTTTGTTCTATTGACTAAACATTCCTGTACAAAAGTAGTGCATTTTTCTTTCTCAATTTGCTTATTGTTTTAATTGTGGAGATTAATTGAGGTTCTGGAACATATTTTGTGTCAAGAACCAACGGGTCACCAGAGTTTGCTTTAAACGGGTTACCCATTTCTTCTATTGTGTGACATAGTGTGTTCACTTCCTTGTTGAAATTACCCTGCGTTGCCTTCACTTGCTCACGATGTTTCAGGTTTGGTCCTTTTGCTTGTTTCATTTGAATTTTCTCCATGGACTTGTGGAATTCTCCAATTAATTGTACCATAACTGGCCCTGCTACTACCCAACGCGTTAGCTGTTACATATTTTTCTTAAACATAAATTTACCAACGTCAAACTCTGTTGAAACAGAAGGATGCTTAATTCTAAGGTTCATCATATTTCTCATGTGAACCGGTAGCCAGCGGCTGTATAGTGAGTGTGATCAAGGGCAACAAATCATGGCATCAGACTATCTATAGCCTAAAAGTAAAGCTTGAAATTGATTCACGAAGTGATATTATAAAGCATAGTACTTTTAATTCAAATTCTAGTGTTGGGAATCAGTAATGGTATTGTTGGCTTTCTTCTATTCTCCTGCTGCAAGACAGACCTACCTGCATGCTTACGATAAATAATTAGCAAAAAAAAAGAGTTGTCTTAAAATGATTACCTTTCAAACTCATACATTTAAGTTCTGTGCAGAAAGGAATAGCTTATCCTGGGTAGATAGCAGTCTTTGATTTTCATAAATAGCTCATTAACAGTTAGAAACATGACCCGAGAACTTTAATCAAAATCACGTGACACTCAATTTGAATTCGAGTGATGAATTTCTATTGAATCTTTTTTCTAGATTAGGGCAATTTGCCCTAAAACCGAAGAACACATATTTATTGTATGGATACACGATCAAAGATACGAGTTTTAAGAATTAACGACATCGTTTTATGTCACAATGTGAACACTACTTTTTGCCCAACAATCTATGAAAGAATAAAAAACCGTGATTATATTGATAAGCAACTGATACAAATAAGGATGAAAATCACGACAAAAAAAAAATAACTTACCAATTCGTGAAGTAAAACCAAATGTTGTTTAAACTTTGCAAAAAATGATTTCAAATTCATCTTAGGACAAATCACAAACCAAGAGTCTAAGAAAAGTTGTATTACAATTCGATTAGACTCACTCTCGGCTTGAATTGGACGCCATGATTATAACGCATGCGCATTGAGTGTACGTCCGTAAAACGGATGTACAACACCAATAGACGATCTACAGCGGTCCTGCCTCTCAAGAACAACTGATGCTATTGGAGGGAAAATAAACGCTCGAGGTTTACAAAATACTATTAGATTCGATTGTATATCAAGAAAACTTTTTATTTGGTGATGTATAAGAGTAATTTTATACCTAATTTCGAGATGTGTACCCGTCATATGAGCTTTAGCGTTTGAAAAGCTAGATACCTCCCAATTTTTATAGGATAGATAAGTAGGCCCCATAAGTATTTTTTGGACCCACTTGACCTCATTTAATAATATGATAACATTTATTACATTTTTTTTAAATTCCTATCACCCAACAATCGAACACAATTTAGTGAGAGGGGCTCTAAAACCGTGACAGCTTTCATATTTCGCCTGCAAAATGAGTTGTTTATATATCTATTACTTTTTTGTATTTTGTGGCAAAAGTTGACCACCCTCTTTCCCAATAGATCCAGCACTGTTTAATGGGAACCCCCTTCTTGAATTATTTAGAACACATCACTGTGAAGGGGCAGGCTCCAAAATAAGTTGAAAAATGTTTACTTGCAGCTATTCTCATATACATAGCATGGGGGCTTCAACATGCTCTGTAGTCAGTGATGTAGTCACGGGGTGAATGATGGGAGGGGGGTGGTAGGGGGGAATAACAGGAAGTATTTTGAAATTGAGATAATTTTGGTTGTTTATATACATACTTCGCTTTTTAAATTTGCCTTCAGAATTGTGCTAAATTTGAACACTTTTGTCTTTGGAGGGGGTCTTGGACTACACCACAATCATTGGTGCGGCTATCGTTTATGGGGAATATTGTGTTCGGGACCCTTGTCCAAATATTTGCAATATGACATTGCTTGAGCCGCTTACATTTACGTCGAGATGTACGACGCAAACACTTGAATCACACTGGCATAGTATGGAGGTTTACCCATTAATAGTGGTACCTAATTGGTTGAAAACCCTGGAAATAGAAGCACAAACTTGATATGCTGGCACGTTTAACTCCGAGTCACTTGTGTCTCCTTACCAAGAACGTCAATGGGATATTCTGACTGAGCTCAGGGTCTTCTGAATGGTGGTGGCGGGAGATGAGCCATCAGCTTCCCAACTGGTTGGATTTATGAGGGTTCCTTGAAGAGGAACGATTGGATTTCCAACTGCCATGTTATTTTTCCAACTGGCATCCCATTTTGGGGGTAGGCACCCCAACCCCACTTCCCTTATTGTGACGTCTCTGCTCCTAACCAACCATCTTGTGACACACCTGGTAGGAATCTTTACCTCTAAAACCTTTATAACTTACTTGTGTAACATGGAATTCCACACTTGGTAGAATTAACATTCCAACTTTAAATAAGTCTTGTCCGTCTCTTATGAATTCAAGTTGTTCTTTGTCTGTGCAATGTGTGGCAAACTGCCAGTTGGGAGTGAATAGGGTGGGACATGAAGGGCACTGTCACTAAGCAATTCATTGGAGAATACAACTCTTGACCAATAGAAGATATTGCATAGTTGCACGTAAGGGGTATACATAACACCGCTGGGGAGCAGTCCCCACCACGGGAGCTCGGATAATCTATAATATTAAAGCACTATTATGAGGGCTGGAGCAACCTATCGCAAACAATCATGGGAAATGCCTGAGGGGAGTAAAATGATAGGGAAATCAATAACTATAAGGCGTACAAGGAATGTAGTCAGAGGGCTGTGCCGCGTCTCCCTGTCACTAACTGTCAGTCTGTCAATGTTGTAATACTGTTTTCATCTGGATGTGCTTGAAGATAATCTGAATAATCCAAGGTGCTTTTAATTTTCAAACAGAAATTGAGTTACTTTAAGTCACTGCAAATTTTCCATTCACCAAATTCCATCTCCTCTGTGTGAATGAACAGTTTTCAGGAAAGGCTGAATGTCTAATTTAGGGTCTTATCTAAGGCTTCACATCAGTGGTATAACCCAATAAATAACCAAATGTGGCACCACCACAGCACTAGAGAGTCCCCAACCCAATAAGCATATCTAAACTAAGATCAGGATAGCAATTTTTCATTTTAAAGAGAAAATATTTCTCTGTAACAGACATACATCAATATTTGAATGAAAGGTAACTTTTAACACAATGTGGTTTTTCTTCCCCCTGACAAAATCTGCCTCACACTTTTCAATGAGATCATTGTAGCACTTTTGTTTGTTCGAATCCAATTAAATTGTACAACTGGTGGTGCATTACTCTTTTCCCATTATCTATCAAATCATTTCACTATATCCTTGTTTGAGGCAGATGAATTTATAGATAAATAATTAGGGGATAAAAGGTACACAAATACAAAAATTCACATAACACTTAAGAAAAGTCAAAGAAAATACTTTATATGATAGTACAATTTATTTATCTCTTTTGGTTCAAATGTAAGTCTGGTTTCAACTTCATTACAAATAAGCAATGCAATAAACTCTTCATATGTATAAGTGCTTCTTTAAAGATATATGGATGTGTAGCAGCAACCTGTGCTAAATTGCTTTAAAATCCATAGAAAATAGCACAAACAAATCATCCAAATCAGTTAAAAATTGACTATTTCATAGCATTTAAAATTTTCAGGCCAAAATATGCAAATTTTTGTTCCTCTTTATGTTACTCTTTTGATGTATGAGTTGGTGGAAATTCCTATTTCCTTATGTAACCCCTTTTGTTTGTTTTTTTATTCATTGTCACACATTGTCACACATTTGTAAAGAATGGAAAGGAATTGTATCTAAATGATTTTAAGTGTTGACCATAGCTTATCCAAAATCTACCAGGAATAGACTTTGTCTTCATTTTCAAGAACTGAAATTTTTAAAGATGGTAATTATTGACCATTAACTAGTTACATGATACTTTACTTTTTCTAAGTTGAGTTTTCTAAAGGACCAATAATGATAGTTTACATAAGACATGAAACCATCTGCATCTTCTTAACCTTTTTGTTGATGCAAAGATATATTGTGCTACCCACATACATGTCTTATACTGCTCCAATATCAAAATGTACTGATCCAATTCATTACTGCATGTAAAACAAAGAAAGATATAATATGAAAGAGTCATTATCATGAAACGTTATTTCACTTATAGTATAAACACTTATTTCATTTTATCATGTATGAAGTACGCTGTAAAAAACAGGATGGATGGAGACATTATTCGATGCTGTATCACTGTCAGTCACAACATTCTTCTTTAGTTGGTGTTGCTGTAGCTTCCATGCAAGCTAAATGACTGATGGGTAAATACAAATCTAGTCCTGTTACTACACTTATCTGAGCACATTTTTTCTTTTACAATTATAGTACTTATTTGATTTCTCTGTTACTCTTCCACAATCTTTGAGGGATAGTAAAATGTAGTAATAAGTTAATATCAAGACAATTTGATGCTGCAGTACTTTCCTCTTAAACAACGGAGGGATACTTGAAAAAAAATTAACATCAAATGATACTGTAGGTTGTGTTTTTAATTGAAGTTTTCAGCTCTTTCAGTGTTTGAGCAGAAGCAGAATTAAATATTTTTGCAAGTAGCACAAAGAGTAATTTCAAGTAGACAAGACAGCATTTTAACAATGTAAATATTAACCCTTCTTACATTCTGGGCTGCAAAAATCAGGATTTAGATTTTAAAATGTAATTCTTTTCCCCCTAATATATACTGTTCTGAAATGAATATGATTTGTTATTTCTGGATATACAGTATAGGGGCCTTGATGTAACATGCATGAAGGCAATTTGTTGTGTACAAATCAATTGTTAGCTCTTCTAAGTTAAGAATGAATGTATGAAGGTGAGAAAAATGGCTGCAATATAACAGCAGAACTATAAAAGAGAGTAACACTCCATATGAAACCGAACTACATCCAATTTATACTCTTTTAACTGACAAAATAAATAAATTGTATTGACAAGATTTTTGAAGACGGTACATAATGTTACTGTAAAGTCCTGTCAACAGTGCACTGCTTTATATATACTGTATCTAAGGGGCCAAAGTGAGAATTACCAGAGTTAACAAAATTTGTTGTCCATCTCAGTATTGCTGAAGGAAGAAAAAGTGTTCAGATCTACATGTACTATAAGATTTCTTTATGGGGCCTGTAAAAGCATGAAATAATCACACATCTGCAATGTAGAACAACAAGCATAAAATGTTTCAAATTATATCAGTTCTGAGTTGAGAATAAGACTGAGAACAAGAATATCAGAATAGTGTATAGTACTGTAGCTTGTTCCTCAATCAGAAAGATAATAAAATAAAAAAAAGTTATTTCTGCATTAATGCTCTATGCTGGTCTAGCATGCAGACCCCCTAGCTTGATTTTAAAAGGGGGCAGGGTGCTAGACTTGTTGAGGAGCACATTAACTCTTCACCCCGGTATCTTGACTATGGAGTGCCTCAAGGATCAGTAATCGGACCACCTGTTTTTACATACTATACTTCCCCTATGGAAAGCATTATCACATCTCATGGCCTGCATGGGATGATTTATGCAGATGATACACAGGTTTATGTGTCAATGAATAGAAACGAAAAAGCTCAGAGTATTGCAAAGCTTGAATCGTGTGTAGAGGAAATCAAGATATGGTGTGCAGACAACAAACTAATTCTTAATGATAGTAAAACTGAAGTAATTCATATTTCGTCACGTTTTCTAAGCACTACTCCAGTTTCCTCTGTTATGATTGGTAATTCATGTATATCTCCTGTTTCCTGTGTTAAAGACCTGGGTGTTATTTTTGATGATAAGCTTACACTGTTGCTACATGTAAATAATATATGCCGCTCCGCTTCACTTGCTATCAGAAAAATCAGCCAAATTCGTAAATATCTTGATCAAAAGTCGACCGAGACACTTATTCACGCATTTGTATCATCCAGACTTGATTGTTGCAACAGTATCTTATTTGGACTTCCTTCTCAACAAATCTCAAAGTTTCAGCGCATTCAAAACACTGCTGCCAGATTAGTTACTCTCACAAGTAAGAAATCTCACATTAAACCCATCCTCCACCAACTTCATTGGCTTCCTATATGTGAAAGAATAAAGTACAAGCTTCTCACCCTCACATACAAAGCCATCCATGGTCTTGCTCCAAATTATATTTTCACGTTACAATTACCAACTCGCTCACTTAGATCTAACAGTGCTATTCTCCTAAAGCCGCCAAAAATTAACACCAAGTCTTACGGTAAACGTTCTTTTCAATCGTGCAGCCCCCAAACTCTGGAACATTCTCCCAATCTACATCAGAAATGCCCCTACTTTAAATATCTTTAAGAGTGTATTGAAAACACACCTTTTCATGAGTTCCCCTCATTGGACCTTGTAACTTTATCCTGCTTGTATCTTTTTTAGTATGGTTTTTTGTTCTCTTACTGTTTGTATCTTAAGGTTTTCTCATGTTATATTTGTTTATGTAAAGCGCATTGAGACCGTTTGGTATAATGCGCTATATAAAAATGTATTATTATTATTATTATTATTATTATTATTAATGCGTGCGAACCGCTGCATCTTTTCGACATGTAGTCCAGGGGTCCCGTAATGCTCAAGCCCCTGGTGGAGAAGCTCTCGGATTTTAGCTATAATCATACCTCTTAATCAAACTATTTTAATTAATAAGGACCAGTCATTAGCCAAGCAGAACAATTGCTTACTATGCTATCATTCTGTCTTCTGTATCCATGTAAGGTATTCAGTTATGAGGTTCAATCAGATTGTTAACTAAAAAAATAAAATAATGATAGTTATTACCTTTTTTCTGAGGGGCAGGGCGGACGCCCACAGGGGCGGGTGGGCCATCGGAGGGGCAGGGCTGGCTAACAAAGCTAGGGGTTTGAGCCAGAGAATGGTAAAAAGTATGCTTCAAATTAACTCAGAAAAAACAGCTCTATCTATAGACCTATGTGCTTAACTTTTCAACATGCCAGAATTTTGATAAAATTGTTTATGGAACAAACAAAAAACAAAAAAACATTTTGTTGTAATTTAAACTAGTTAAGATTTCATAAACTTTCTATATCAAGGCATTGTGTGAGGTAAATATACAATGTATGATCGGGCACTGCAAATTTATGTTCAAAACCAATATCATTTTTATCTTATGTTTTTTGTGTTGTATCTGTGATCCAAAAGTAAATTGGCACATTTTTGACAAAAATATAAGTTGCGAAAAAGTAACAAATAATCAACATTCATTAACAGTACCACGATGCAATGTTAAGTGTCATACTATTTTGTAACTGTGCAGCTTGCATTGCGTCTGCATGACAGTTACATAAGTTGACACAGAAGTTTTGTATTTGATGTCAAAGATGACATAATAATTTTCAAATATTTCATATTTCAATTCTGAAATTATCTGAGTATGACCAAGACTACTCCAACAAACGCAGAAGGACTACAGTATATTAAACTGTTACTTTAGTTAGGACATACCAGAGAAGACGGCAAATATTAACAAATTACCAACACTTCTGGACACCCAAACTAAAGGGGGATACTACTATGATTCCTAAATTGTGTTAGAATCTGCAGTTGCTCTTAAGAATGTTACACAAAAAGAATGAGTAATATTAGAACTTAGCAAATTATTATCAATGTTAAATGCTTACATTTTAAAACACTAAGAATATCAATCATAAGGTAAAATGTGAGTAAGAATATCAATGCTAAAGGCAATCTATCGATGATGCGGGCTGTGAATGTATGCTATATATATATTATATTTATGGAACTGCCAAGGTATTGAAAAGGTATTACGCAATTATTCGGCCACACAGGTAGTTGAGACAACTCGACAAATGATGTAATTTTATAAAAACTTAATATTTGAACATCAAGGAGTTCTTACTTGGATCAATTATACCCTGAAAACTGGTTTGATTATTTCATTTGGTGCAGAAATCGTAAAAATAACACCATTTTCAGCAGCGTAATTCTGAGTGACTATCAAAATCTTGCCGACCCAATAGCGTAACCTGCTCTCTTGACATAATTTTGATAAACAATCCTGCGGTTAACGCCATTTCCATTCACCAGTGCAATATACGCGTAAGGACTCTTTGCGACTAGAGGTCAGGGGTTATGCACCATCGAGTGTACTTACGCAAAGCAAACACGTGCAGTGCGAAAAGGTTTTTACCGCAGATACTGGTACGCAATAGAGATTACGAGACAATCATACACATAAACGCATGCTTCTTTGAATATGACTCAATGAAATTATTTAATGGTTACTTATGGAAATACAAGAAATACACTTTCCAAGTTTCTTTATGCCCAAAACTATAATGATTTGTTTGTGATGGGAATCTTTTTTCATATTCCAAGAGGATCTGAACTGTCTTCCCCTTTCAGACCGTCGCAATTAAGGAATACGCGAGAACCAGGTAAGATTTGAAGTTAAAACTTGGCCTCACGTAAGCCTACGTTTTTGACAAAGTACGTTCAATGCATGGAGTTCAGGAGTTGTAGGCCTAACGACGCTAGTGTGCACGGAAAAAATGGTGATTTTGTGAATGGAACGTAGAGTCTACCTTCTTTGGGGTTCACATTCCCTCGGCATTCACGAACCATTAAAAGAATATGTGCACGATTTAAATACAACAATATGACGTAAATTTGCAAAAATCCTCCACAATTTAAAACGTTGGTGTTTCGTGCCGAGGCCAAGTTGTGATATGAAATTGTGCCGCTGACCTCACATCACAAAACATGAAAGCAGTATTGAGTACTTTCCTCAGAAAAATTCTTGCTATCTGTGAATTAGACAACTAAGCTTGCATATCAGAAAACTTGTGTGAATGTAGAGGATAAAATTTATAGGAAATTTTCTGTTTGGTATGGAATTTCTTAACCAAATTAAAATGCAATTCAAGTCTATGAATAGTTCAGTGAAGTGCCTATTTCTGTATGCATATACTGTTGATTAGTATGTGAAATTGTGTTTTTAATGAGCTGACCCATACGCTAAATAATTTCTGCAGGCAATTAGGACTCCTCCAGAATTTGATTGGACCATTATGGTCACATGAATCTCGGCCATGTGACATTATTCAAATAAGATTTTCTGAAATTACTGATTCCTATGAAAAGGTCTATGATCGCGAGCACAAACTGAAATGCGTAAGCGTTTGTAAATGATTGACACTATTTTGGATGGGAGCCCACTTTTTCGTGAAACGCGTTTGCGTTTGCGCGTAAGTTTCTTGTACCGTGCGTTCTCAGCTCCAAGCGTGTCGTACGCGCACCGCAAGTAAAAACATAATTTAATGTAACGATATATAGTGTAATGTGCTTTTTTTGTAATGTGCTTTTTCCTTAAGCTTATGCAAATCCAACATGGAGAAAGCGGCAAGACGTTTCGGAGTAACAAACAAATTAATTGATAAGATATACTTGATCAATCTTGCAAGCGACTTGATTTCGAATATTTTCGCCCATAGTGACCCGTAAGCGCCCGTGAAAAGTTTTTGTACCCTTCCATTTAATTGTGTACACCCGCGTGATACGAGTACACGAATTTACACGAATACGCAGATAGTCATTTTACAGGCGGTGGGACTGGTGGACGGAGAAAACATTTTGCACAACTTTTCGATAAACATGCTATTTTCGACGTTCAAGTCAATTTAGGAAAGTTCATAGTATTGTCAAACAATATTTTGAACATTAAGTACATTTTTGGACCTCTTCTTGAATGAATTCGTGATCATTTTGAGAAACGTAAATTGGAGTGTCCTGTTCAACTTGGCCATTTTAATTTGTCATTGGATTGAATAGACTATGCTCTTCGACTGATTAAAGACTATCAACAATTCTATCACCACTAGCGTCCTGTTATTCATTTCAAGCTACCTGATTGGCTGACAAGCCTCATTTGCGCAATCCTACTGTCCGGTTATTACTCAATGAACGGACAGTAGCTGAAAAAATGACAACGACAGTACTCTCAGTCAATAACCGGGCAGTTGCATATTCATCAGATTAAAACTTTATAATGCGGGGTATGGGTATTAAACTCTCATGGCAACCACCGTTCAATAATAATTATCCGCACAAAAATATATTATGCCAAAAATACTCATGTCAGTTTCAGCAGGAACAAACTTCTTTTTGACAAGCTGATTATGCCAGTTTTGAATTAAGCAACAACATAGTCTAATGTGCACAGCTTAAAATAGAATGCAACAAATAGAAAACAAAAACAAAATGTAAAAATTTAAGTTAGGCCTACAAGCTCATACTAATTATAAGATAAATGCGAGGGTGGCCGGTCTCAAATGCCATTTGAGACCAAGTATGACGTCATTGCAGGGTTTGAGCAGACCGAGGCGATATCTGAGGTCCGCTGGTCCTACGATGACGTAATCCGCGGTCTCAAATGGCATTTGAGACCGGCCACCCTCGCTTTTATCCCCATACCTAAATATCTAATTTATTAGGTGAACATATAGAAAAAAAGGCAATTTTTTTGATCACTTTTCATATTCTCCTAACACTCATTGTGACTTCATTTAGTTAAACCTTTCTTCATTTATTGTTGCGACGATCAACTGACCAGTCGAAGATCTGACCGTACATATTAAATTTACTTGCCAAACTTAATGAAACAAAACACATGTTGGTTCCCAAACATCATTTTCATATTACTTTCGTACGACCGCAAGGAGCTGATCGTTGTTTTCAAACGTTTGTTCTGTGACCAAAATTATGGGTGGCCGTTTGGGCAAAAATAAGAAATAAAAAAAAGAGTAAGAAACCTAAATATAAGAATACCTTAAACCAAAAAAAAAAAAACAATAAAAAAAAAGTATGTTAAGAAAAATATAAATTGAATATGAAATAAATAAAAAGAATTCAATACAAAAGAATCTAAGAAAAATATTGATAAGAAACATAAATTAAAAATGAAATGATTGAAAAAGAAACCAATTAAAAAAAGAAACGAATGTTTGAAGAAAAATATAAATTTAATATGAAATAAATGAAAAGAATTCAATACAAAAGAATTTAAGAAAAATTATTAATAAATTCATAAACTAAGAATGAAATAATTGAAAAGAAACCAATACAAAAAGGTTGTTTTACAAATTTTTAGATTGAATATGCAATAAATAAAATAAAAAAATAAAAAAGATAATAAGAAAAATATAAACTAAAAATGAAACAAATAAAAAGAAACAAATGTGTAATTTAAGTATATAGTAATAAGAAAACGACAAATTAGATATGAAATAAATAAAAGAAAACAAAATCCAAGCAATATACAAACAGAAAATATATCTCCAAATATAACAACTCATATATGAACATTAATATATCGAATAACAAAAATCTTTAAATTTGTCTTTAAATCTTTATCTTTAAATCAATATATCTTTAAATCAATGTAGCTTTAAATCAATTTATCTTTAAACAGAAATGTAATTATAGTCTCAGCCTTTTATATATACAAACAGAATTATAAACTAAAAAAATATATACGTACAGAAAATATATACCTACAAAAAAATAAAAAAATATGCGCAGCACTTTGCGCACCACAATGCAATATTAGATGTGTTGCGTACACTTGCAATCTATTACTTATTATACTTGACAGCAGTTTCACTGCGCACTACATATATTATATATATGCATATCGGTTTTGTTAACGCACGACTCGAACACTTACATCAGGCGCGTCTGCAGGCAGTAGGTACGGTAGGTACAGCTGTCTGAGCCACGGTATCGAAGGGTACTAGTACTGTTAGCCAGGGCACTCCATTCTATTGCTTCCGACAAAAGTTCTGTTGCCCTTCTAATTAGGCCTACAGCCTCTACAAATATCGGGTGGGAATTTGTTTCCGTATCCTTTTTTCCACACGGGGTTCTTAGATACCCAGACCAAGCGTGTCACGCTCAATAGGGACATATTTTTTGTCAAATAGGCCCCCTCAGTGATCTTGGTGTCATTTAAAAGAGCTTGAATAGTTCTTTCAGAAAATATAACTTTTTGATGGGAGTTGTGTTAAAGAATTTTGCAAAAAACGGGAATGAAAAAGAAAGAATTAAAAGAAATGCACAAAATTTAAGATAAAAACGTTTTTTCTTCAAAAGCTTCCTTGCCGTACTTCTAAACCTAGCTTTTGTTTAAAAAGCCGTGAACAACTGTCAAAGATACAAAGTATTCAATTCCGGTCGAATTTTGACTGCCCCTACCATCAATATTTTTTGGGGCAAAATTTGTGCCAAATTGAGTGAGTTTTAGCCTTTTTGAGACCAAAATGTTGAAAAAACTGTAAGTTCTGATCGCAATACACCTACCGTACGCGAAATGTATCGTAAGAATGGTTAAGCCATGTACTTTTAATTGATATCAAAAAGAGTACCCCCTCTCTAATCACATTTTATTTAAGCTATTTTGAAGTATTTTTATTTCTAGTTAGACACTTTGGTCTAGTGGCACATTTCAGCGCACAGCACGCGATAGCCCGATTTTGATCACCGCATTGGACCACGTGGCTTACCTTTTTGCCGCTAGAAATTACACCCGTGATTAATTTTTTGTTTATTTTCATTATTTTTGCATGTTTTGCTTTGAGAAAAAAATTAGATTGGTATCAATGGAAAGGAAATCTTACAAACATTCTAAATATGTAAAAAAATCTAGTAAGACACTTTGATTTAGTTAGACAAATCTAGTTAGACGCCATAAGCTTGGTCGATTCTTCAATTAAACAATGTAAGGGGGCGCTTATTACAGCACGGGTCCTTATAACGGCGAATACGGTAAATACTGTGGATTTGACTCCTACACCAAGCAAATGAACAATTAGAGTACAGCTTTTTAAATTTTGATGATAAAGGGCAGTTTTCGCTTGGTTGCCCTGCATGCAATATTTTCTTTTTCAAGCCACACAAACAGCTACTAGATATACTTGTGGTATGGTTGATAGTTATTTATTGTATCCCATTGGGTATAGTACCTTTTATTCTTGTAAGCTATGTACGTGTATGCCTACTTACTGTAAGCATGTTTATCCCCCACAATGTATTTCAGCACCCATGAAAAAGTATATGATGAAATTGGTGTAAGAATTACTTTAAGTGGTTGAAATGATAGACAACATATTGTTTGCTTTTCTAACTTGTGATCATTCATATCTTCAAACAATATTGATGTTTTTCTGATAACTGATTAGTCAAGTATACTATCATCAGACAGTAATTGTTTTTATTAGAATGGGTGAGTTGGAGTGGGGTAGAGGAGAGTTTGTATAAAATATGTCATTTGATTTTTCATTGACTTTGGATAAATTTGCAGGTTGGTGTTGACTTGATTGGGCCTCTGCCAACAACAAGAAGAGGTAATCAATTTATCATCAGACTCATGGACTACTATGGAAAGTAGCCAGAGGCTGCTGCATTGCGTGGTAAGTCTGCTTCATCAGTGTCAAAATTTATTTTTAGTGTGATGTGAAGGTAAATGTTATTTTTGTTGTTATGTGTTACTGCATTAATAGAGCATTAGAGGGATTCTGCCAATGTTTGGACTTTGGTAGTAGTATTTTGATGATGAAAGGCCAGCTTTTGCTTTTGATTGAGGTGGTCTACTTTCAAAATTTAATTATTACTGTATAAAGGCAGTGGTACCCAGGGGTTGCTGCAGATTAAAACAGGGCTATGACGTCATCAGTGGGTTTTTTATTCCTGAGGCAAAGCTGGGGGAATTGCCCCCTGAAGATGTCATAGCAGTGTGGTAATCTGCAGTAGACATATGGGCACCAAAAATTTGTTACAATCGTAAGTTTTCAGTGGTTATTTCAGAATACACAGCTCATGCTAAATATCTAAGATGATTTTAAAAATAAGAATAAGGTTATCAAAAATGTTTTAACAATGAAATTTGCTGGCATAGAAGAACACTTTAATCAGAAATTCAATTAACATCAAGTCCTATGCCTATTAGCAGGAACTTATGAGGCACGTCATATAAAAAGGGCTTTATTGACAGTTTATATGGGAAACTCAAAAAGAGATTAGACTCTGAATATGTTTTGGCAAATTGAACTATTTTAGACACATCAGAGGATTTTGCCCATGTGTTTATTATACTACATATACCACATTGGAATGTTGCTCAATGCATCTCCGCTTTAAATGTCCCATGGCAGTATGGGGGTGCTGAAGGACCCACTCTTCCTTGCACTTGTGATTCACACTTTTTTTAAAGTATCAAAGCTGAAAATGGATACTTTGTGATTTTGTATTACTACAAATGACACTCTCGTAGTTTGTTGTTATTCCTCATTGAAAATGAATTCCACAAAAGACATTTGAGAACCACGTGACTTTTGGAAATGATTGTTTTTTTGACTAGGAAATCATGATAATCTTATAATGAACATGTTGATTCTTCATTAGGATCTTTTTACCTACACCTACCACCAAAATAATCACATATTTGAAATTGTGTAGTAAAGTGTTGTTTAAATTTTCCAGTGTAATACATGTACATGTAGCTAAAGAGGGTATAGTCAGCCTATTATTATCTGTTAGAAGTTGGCAAGGAATAAAATATATAAAATTAAGGAAGAGCTAGCCAGTTTGATGTGAACATCATTCCAAAGGAGTGAATGTAATTTTTGTCCTGTCTGCCCCAAAGATTTAACATAGGCCTATTTGATGTACAACCAATGGGTTTCTTTTCTTTGCCATAGACAAGAGACAGGAATTACCCTGTTGTCGTTATTTGCGGCAGTGGTGGCGCCAGTGGCATCCACAAAGTTTAACCTGGGCTGGTAACTTGAAATAGCAATGATTTACATTAATGAAGCTTGGCACAGGGTTTAGAGCTTACAGTACATTCAAAATGAGCATGGTATGGGGTTGTGTGTGCAAACAGATAGCTCATTTGCATTACAAAGAATAATACACTTCATCTTACATCTTGTATCTAATAAACTGTTTGATGGGTAGTAGTGTGAAGTGGGTGGTGATCAGATGTATACTGTTCTTTCTTTATGTGGGATGTGGAGCTCATTAATGCGTGATTTGCATAACAATAGATTTTAAAGGAAAATGTTTAACCACAGTTCAGACCTTCAAGTAAAAATGATTAATATTTTGCACATTTCTAAGGTTGAAGGTAGCTGCAAAATTAGTAGGGTTGAGGTGTTGTGAGTGCATACTAATTAGCCCATTTACATTCACCTCTGATTTGTTTACTAGATAACCTTTTGAGGACCGCGCTGTCGTGTCACGACCGATTTAAACATGCACTTTTCAAAACAAAATTGAGTGCTTTTCCATCAATTTAATTTTTACGCCATTAGAACAAACTTTAAAAGATCTATCAGAAAATAATATTTTTCTGTAATGTTACAACATAAAAAATTGCCGAAAAATGCAGTTGAAAATGTCCAAATTTCAAAAATTGAAAGAAAAAAATTAAATTTGTTTTTCTTTTCAAAAAAATAAGTTACATATTTTTTACCACCTACAGACTTGAAAATCACAAATATGATACGCAAGATGTCAACGTTTTATAATCTGAAAGAATTTTTCTTAAACCTATCTTTATCTCATTTTATTACAAAATATCTGCCCAAAATCATGAATTTCAGTCATTTTTGGCACAAACTTTTCAAAAATTAATATATTAAAAACCAAACAAGTCCTGGGGTTGAAAGAAAGATGTGCATATTGTGCTTGAGTTGAAATGTCTTTCCATACGTATATTGTTTGCATATATATCCCCTCTGCAACCTTAATTCCTTACCATCTTAAATCCTTTAGCTCAATCAAAACACGTTTTACGGCATGGCACAATGAGTGTATACGTTGTGCAGTATCCGACATTCTGTCAACGAATCGCTACAATTTTAGTGTGCGCTGGTGTAGCCTGGCTGAAACAACTTTTTGTGATAAAGGGGAAGAGGCGGAGCAAAACATTATTTGAATGTATCATCGTGTAGCCCTGTGGTCTCTGATCAAGCTATTGGGCTGTTGGGACTTCAGGGTCTAAAGTCCATTCTGACAGCTCCAGAGGCTTAGTAGACTGGTAGAGGTACTTAGATTGAACGTTATATGTACTTAAATAGAAAAGTCTGCGCTTCAATGTAACATATGATTTGGAGCTGTAGGATGGGGAGAAAACCTTGAAAAAAGTGCATAAAAAGTGCATAATTTGAAGCATGTATTTTGGGGCCTCTGACCTGTAAGGGTTAGTATTAAACGTAAGTTAGAGTTGTCATGTATGAAAAAGTTAAACGCATCGGAACCACATAACCTTTTGGTTCTGGTTCATAAACAGATTATTGGTAGATCATAAAAAGTGCATATTTTGTGTTAAGTTTTTAATTTTTGTATGAAATTCATGCATAATTTAGATTACTTCAAAGCAGGCAAGACCCTTTCACCTACAAATTTCTAATCATGAATTGTTTTTCTTTTATTGTAATTAATAGAAAGTATACTTTGATTATATACCTAAGAAGGTGAAACCTTAGGGATTGTTTCTAACAGACCAAAGAGCTTCTACACTCTTTGAACAGATCTTTAAAATAAAAGTAGTTTAAAACTGTCCCATTTGTCATTTTATAGCTGGCCAAGTACAAGAGTGTTTAGTTTCATATTCAGCTTTGTTATGTTGTTAGTGAATGTGACACTGTGCATGTCCACACAATATGATCCTCTAATTCATTTGATATGTGCAGTGGAGAGGGCTTGATTTGATTTTACCATAAAGAACTTATATCCACAAAATTACAATTATGATATGTTGGATACAGATCCTATTTGGTAGACAGATAGTCCATGACCTCCACATATGCCTTGCTTTGTTGGTGGTATTTGGAATATTGATGTGTGGGTATGACTTTATGTAAATAGCATAAAATGCATCTTTGTCAATAGTTACAAAAACTTTTCAGTTAGGTCTGATAAATGTTGTGGCCATTGGCTTTTGCACTTTTGAAACCAGGGCCTTGACCCACAATTTTACCATATCAAGTTGTAAAATCTTTCAATTTTAGGGTTTATAAGTAGTATTTGAAAGTTCTTTTTTATCTTTTTACAGATGAAACGCAGAATCCTTACAATTACTGCGCATCAGAACCACTAAGCACTCTTAAAAAATTTCAGAAATAAACTCTTTTTTTTCTTGTAGGTATGGGTTTGTTGACGTAATTATTTCTGACCAGGGAAGGAATTTGTGAATGATGTTAACAAAGAACTTTTCAAGAAGACAGAACATAGAATTGCCTCTGCTTATCATCCTCAAACCAACGGCATGGATGAAAGGTTTAACCAGACACTCAAACAGGCATTGGTCTGCATACAGAGTAAAAAGTAGTAGAGTAAAATTGTGTTTCTGCCTAGTAATTATCTGATTACAGTACATGTATCTTTTTAATATCTTTATTGATTAGACTTAAAACATGTTAGAAAAGAAAAAAAATACTAGCACATGAAACTAAACAGGAATGAGCAGATATATTCTTTGTTAATATTTATAGTTGGCCAGACTTGTGTAAAGAGATGACTTGAATAGTATACCATGATATTGATGAAATAGATATTACTCTGCCATGTCTTGTGTATGTTAAAATGTAGGAAAAATACACAAACTCAAAGTTTCAAAAGTTCCGGCAGTTCCGGCCGGAACCAATCAGATTTCCGACCGGAACCGGAACTTTTTGAAATTTCAGAGTTCCGGCCGAAGCCAAATTCCGGTGCCTCCTTAATAATGGGCAAGGCGAAGTCGAGCCCATTATAGTTCAAGTTATTTGGGCGAGCCACTTATTACCAACAATGGGCAAGCAAGAACAGTTTATATCTATTTTATCACCAAATATGATGAAAAACTGTAAAAAAAATAAAGAAAATCTGATCAATTTCAGATGAAGAAACATTCAAAATCTATACACAGTACCGCACAGGCATCAATCCAGCTTATTTGCATATGACAATACAGAGAGAATGTTGACGGTTTCTAATCCACCAATTTGTACTTTAGCCCAACGAACAAAACTTGATATCGTAAACGACTCGCGAATTCATCAATTTAGAAATGTAATGTAAGTATTTTGCAATATAAAAGCAATATTTCAGAAAAAACACATTTTGGTTTTTCCCTAAAGAAAACATTTTTTTGTTAAGTTAGTGAGAAACAATTCACGAAAGTCGACACTAATGTCATGTCACTACACACTTGCACTGTACCGAAGGCCAGCTGTAAACATGTACTGACTGCATGCACTGTACATAGTGGTAAAACATCAGTGCAATTGATGATCAGTTTGGTTGAAGCAGACGGTCATATCCCATTAAAGTGCGAAGAATACTAGAAAGTGGTAAGTCTTTCAGGCCTAGTTGGTTTTGGAACAGAAACTACTGTTATTAAATATTTTCAAATTTTGTCAGAATAGGAAGGTTTGAACAGTTTTGAAGTTGTTGAAGATAGCGTTTTGATCCAGGGCTATGCACTGCTTAGTGAGATAAACATCTTACTCAGTATGCCCTACATGCTACACACTACTTGCAATACTAAGTGAGACAACTTAACACAAACTTCCATTGAAATTTTCATTTTGACTTATCATACGACCGACACTTTTACAAATTATGATAACAGAACCATTAAAAATAGAACTGACGAGCTAGCAATTTGATGACAATTGTATTGTAAACTTACTAAATACATTTTTATCTCCTTAAATACAAGAAAAAGGAATACAATTGAATGATATTTTGACAACCTTGTCCGTCTGACCCGCGACGGGCGTACACAAGTAACGCACAGGTCAGGCCATATTACGTTGGCGAGTGTTACTTTTCAGATATTCGCACTTACAATCTTCCTCGAAAGACAACAAGTCACCAGCGCGAGAAAAAGTTTATATCACATATTACGATGGAGGAGCATGTTTGATATGCAATAAACTATCATTTAAGCGAAATAAAGTATATGTGGCAAAACGGTAAGAAAATATTTGGGAAAAGAATTTAGGCCTATACAGCTAAAAGAAAGTCTAGCTTAGTCGATAATTGTTCTTCAGGCAGTCATTGCATATTTGTTTTAATAAATTTCATGTCCTTGTCGTGATGTTCAATACGTAAGTGTAGGAACGGGGAGGGCAGGGGACGTTGCCCCTCACAAAAAATGACTAAAGTGCCCCTTCTGAAAATGAAAAGTTCACCTTAATTACTGTCAAAGGTGCAAGAATTTGTGGCGGAATTTGCGGATACTTTTAAACAAATATTACAAAAGTGCCTTTTCAAAATGAATACTGCTTGGGTTCAGAAATTCTATCTACTGGGTGAGGGGTGGGGGATTTTCATTTATTTAAAAAAAAATGAAAATAAGACAATAACTGTTTTGTTAATTAAATTGTAGACCTGTTACAATATTTCGTTCAAACAAAATTCATATATTTTGGCTCAGTAATTGCCATACTCCTTACCCCAGACCAATTCAGCCTCATGACGCATACCAACATGAAACGTGGGCGAAATGTTCCTATCGACAGATCGAAAGTGGGTAAAAATTAAAAGTTTTGGGGAACAAAATCACGCTAAAATGGGGAAAAATAATCTTACAAAAGGTACAAATTCGGGAACAGTGTGTGTGGAGGGGGGGGGGGGGCTTTCTTTCAATTTTCCTCTCAAATCCCGCCTGTGTATACGAACAACGGTGACCGATATGGTTACTATTCTCGTTTGCATTCAATATGTGGTATATGTTACGTATTGTTGTCAGATCTCGTTCATACTTTCAACATCCAAGCTTTCTTATTAATGGCACGCACGCTAATTGTTCGATTTAATGGTGTTCGCTCGCGGATTCTTTTAACGCTTGCACGTTTGCAGTGTTTTCAAATAATTAGGTACAGACACTTCAACGCTTTGTACAGTGAACCATCGCGGAAAAGGATCAGTGAAATAATTTCTTATTTTAACCAATTTACAACAACCATTGAGGTTTAAAACGTAGGTACCCATTAAGTTTAAGTCTTCTTAAGTATGTTCATGCTATTTTTACATAGTAGGACGAATTTTTTAACTTATATTTACAAAAGGCAACAGCTACAAATTCGTCGCAGAAAGGCTTATTTTAAATCGGGCGTTGTCAGTATTTGGTTACGCTGTTATGTTCAGCAAAATCATACTACTTTTTTCCGTTTTGATCAGAAACGCACGAATAAATAATCCTCAAAAATATGGTCAAACTTCGCAGGTAAAATAACGTATGGTAATTATTGTAAAGTTGCAAAATAAACAAAGTTTGCATGATAAATATTGTTTTTCCATGTTTTCGCGACCATTATCGCTTGCGGAATTCCGGTATTAATTTAGCGTATTGTCTTCTCGTAAGTACTTGACTGCGCTTGCGCTGTATGAATACGCAATTTGTTATTTTTTTTATTGCAACTGGTACATACAAAAACGATAGAAAAAGCTTCAATCTTGAAGCGGATTTTATTTAATAGCCGACTGGCCGACGGGGTATCATTGTATCTAGACCTAATGTCAAAGAGCTTAATTAAGATGTTTTTCTTCAATATATTTGTGAAAAGCTGAGAAGTACATGTATGAAAATGAGATGAATTGCAAAAAATCGTGTGTGTGGGAAATACGTTTAGCTGGTACACATCTCGTGGTACATGTACACCTTGACGAAATTTCAAAATGAAATTTACAAAAAATAATACAATTTTTAGAGTTCAAATACTTTTTAAGTAGTATATTTATATCTTAAACTTTTTATTAATGATATTTTTTAGAAGTAGAAAACTACATCAAGTAACGAATGGAAGTAAAATCAATTCCTAATGTGCTGAATTGGTACACCTACTGTAGTTACAACGACAGTACTGTGTAGCCTGTAGGTATGTGCAATTCAGTTGTGTTGTAAACACTTTTTTAAAAGCTTACAAATAAGACTAATGATTCTAGCAAAAAGTAAAGTAGGCAGTGGCTCGTTTCATTCCTAGTAATATTGAGGTGGTCGGTTCGACATAACCGTGTACGGGCCCAGTACGGTTTTGCCAAGTTAAAGGGGAAACTTTATCATTACAGTCAATAGGATTTTTTTTTATGAATACTTGTGTCGCCTTAGCCAGTCAGCGAAAATTAATGGTACTCATATATGTTGGAAACTATTACCTAATACACAACATTTGTGAAGGAAAATAAATTTTGTACTCATGAAAATTTCGTTCTAAAAAGTTTGCAAAACGTTTTTTCAGATCATTGTGTTATTGATAGTACCATAATCAGATCAAATGGCTTAACTGTCTAGGACTGCACACGGGTCATTAAACTTCTGAATGACTGGTTATTTATCATGCCTGAATGCACAAAGCAGTTGCATCCAGAATTACTTTTTGGTATCAGTTATAGTTCAGCACTGATCTAGTCTCACCATGAAGCTATTAACTGTTAGCATGGTCTCACAAGGTCAGTCATATTTGTAAATTTGACATCTCTCTGAAAACAATGCATTCTTTTAATAGGTTAGATACTGTGTGTTACAAACAAAGGCCATACTGGAATTTCTAGTATATATAGGTTTATGCAGGGAATTGTACAGTAGCAACAAAAGTTCTCTGTATGTCAAGAAAGGCTGTTTTGCCAAGTTTCTTTTTATTTACTTAACACTAAAAATAGTGTTAGATAAAGGAATGAGTTTTGAAAAAAGACTAATACAAATTATCAAATATCAATTGCTCTGAAACCATTAATCAATTGATAATTCATGGCGATTAATTTTCTTTTGTTTCTATTTGTTAGAATAGATTGTATGTAAAATATCGATAACAGATTAAGATATTTCTTATCATTTAATTAAATCCTTTAAAATTAATAATGCTCTATTATTGTTCACGTAATTATAAAAGCAATAATTTTATGACTTTTCCTTTAATTCTTCTTGTGTTCTTTTTTACCTTTTTCATGATTAATAATCAATTGTATTCAATCTCAAATCCTTTCTTCTTGGAAATTTAGCACGTTAGAAAGTAGTGTCACTAAAGACGCCCTAATCAAGAGTTTAACAAGAGTTTTGTCTGAAAATGTACTCCCCATGTCAGAAAAGTTTATTCAAGAAATATTTTGGTCTAAGTTAGTTTTGCCACCCCTGCCCCCACACCCATCCACCAAAATATTTAGAGTTACCCAATTTCGAATTTTTTCTCAAAATATCCAACTCTTTTCTCCAACTCTTTAATTTCTTGCTCAATATATTAAACTTTTCCCTCGAAATTTCAAATGCTTTTCCTCACAATGACTGACCTGTTCCTTGAAATGTCTGAAATATTTTTTCAAAATACCCGACTTATCTTAAAATCTCTGAATGTATGTATCCGAATTTTACTTTAAAATTTCCAAAGTTTTTGCTTAAAATATCTATAGGATTCTTAAAAATATCCGACTTATCATCAAAATCTCTTAATTTTTTGCACAATATTTATCTGACTTTTACTTTGAAACTTCCAAGGTTTTTCCTTAAAATATCTGGCTTTTTTCTCAATATGGCAGAATCTTTTCCTCATTCACGATATAGTCTCCCGGTTCCAGGCCAGTAGGGAAGGGGTATGACGGAGTGACGTACCCCCACTTTCTGTAAGCCCATCTTGTTTTCAAAATCTGTACAAATTTGTCTTTATAATATTGTTTACTTTTGACCTGATCAGGGTCTGTTTCTAATTTTGACACCAGCAAAATAGATTTAGATATTTGTATAATTTTTATAAAGTCAATTTTTATTTTAGTGCAATTTTTTTAAATTTAGTATACAGGTATGTGTGAATGATGATTGTAGGCTATAATGGCAAAATTCTACCTCTAATTCAGGGATGGATTCAGTTTGGTTCCAAAATTTTAAAGGGGAATCCAACTGAAAATATCAACCACAGAAATTAAGACATTACTTTGAGCAGTCATCTAGATTATGTTCCTAATTATATGGCTAATTACTATTATCAATTTTAAGTCAGTTCGGGCCATCAAAAGCATGGAATCGTCACTGCTTCCAAAAATAGTACACGCCTAACCACAGGACCATGCAAGGTTGTCTGCCATACGTTTTTTGTTATTTTCATTGAAAAGTTTTCCATTGCCATTGCGGGCCATCAAAAATGGAATTTTTAAACCTCCGCTCGTCCGTAACAGGCTTTGCCTCTTGACCCCACTAAAGCCCCTTAAGAAGGTCCTTGGACCACACTGCCCTATCCCTCCCCCCGACCTTAAAAGGTCAGCACCTAACTTTTCAGATACCTCTCCATATATAATTAATTTTGAATTGGGATATTTTGAGCCCCCCCCCCCCCTTTTTCCTTCCCGTACTGAGAGCCCTACCGCACTTTCTACTTCAGTATTTTTACATAGCGAAACAAAATGCTTAAGTTTCCAAAAAATCCCCCCCTCCCCACCCACTTAACATCTGGTAAAACAAATTCCAAGTCAATTTTGGCGTTTTGGCAAGTTAAAGTTAGTTATCATTTAACTGACGATACAAAAGAATCTAACATTAGTGCCTTTGTCCTAAGATGCGTGGAACTTGTAGATACCAAATTTCTCACAAGTTGTCATATGTAGAAGGGTAGTCCACACATTCCTTATGGTCATTCAACAATCAATCCTCCAGATAAAATTATCTCCTTCCTTCATCATGCTTCCCTCTACAACCATATTTGATTCTCCTCTTCCACCCCCTCCCTACTTTGTTTTTGTTTCACCCATGCACCTCCTCTCTCGATCACAGCTTTCGTTCTTAAATTTTCTCTCATTCTCCCTCTATTTTTTTTCCTTCCTACCTCTAAAATAATCTGACCTCTCAAGAACAATTTGACTCTCGTTGTTGTGGTGCCGTTAAGACCTCATCAAACAAAGATGGCCCTTAGATAAAAGTAATCTCATCTAGAGAACTTAAGATAAATAATGGAGAAAGACACACACACAAAATCAACTGGCAAATGAGGCCTAAGCTGTTGCCACACTAATTCAATGCAAAAATCAGCCTAACGAGTAGAATACAATTTCTCCAGAATCGGAAGAAGTTCTATCCCCCTAAAACCTTGATTGGTTAAGCAAACAAATACAAAGGTCCTTATTTAAACGACGACGACGACGAGTGAACACACAATTACAATGACGGGGTCGTCGCCTGCGTATTCGGTTATGATAGTAACACTGCTATCACGAAACGCTTAATACGACCCGGACGAGAACACAGGTACGACGTACGGACAGACATAACATCGACAACCAAGTCAATGTCCACGGCCTTTGATAACCAGTTGTGGTGCACTGGCGTGTCTACCCAACCCAGGCTCGAACCCAGGGCCTCGTGGTCTGTAGACAGGTATGATAACCGCTACACCACAGTTAGTTATTTAAACCCAACTGTTCAACTTTATAAATTCCTAAGGTCACCCGATGGTGGTCAAAATTGGTTGAAATTTAAGACCACGTGTCTGTCCACTCATTCGTGAATTTAAAGTAAACATGTTTGCTTGTGGTACTGCTCAGTGCATACAGTCACTGCACTGGCTTCCCAATGTAACAAACAAACTGATATGGTGCATTAACTACGGAGATGTGCACACATGAACAGTAAATAACCACACAATTTATTTTCGTCGGCATTCACAGATAGCCGTATCGGGTGTCAAAGTTTTGTTTGGGATCTAACGAAAGAACCTTTTGTTTTTGAGTAAACATGAGGCTGCCCCTAACCTGATATCGGATTAGATTTTTTGCAAACTTTTTAATGTAAAAGTCACAGCATGAGTATTTGTTGAAAAATGACAAAAAAGTAGGTTTTCCTCCCATTGACTGCAATGATAACTGACTGTTTGTTTTCCCCTTTGACTGAAGTTCGAGATCGTCAAAAAAGCATTGTGACGTCGTTGTGCACTACAACATTCCCGGATGTCCAACCTCCTCAATACTTGTTTGGTGCAAGTACTGAACAATTATAGCCCTGTTGAAGTTGTATTCGTATGAAGTTGTTGGCCTAACTTTTAAATTTTCACATTTTGCTTTTGTTTTTATTTATTGCATTCTATTCTAAGCTTACCAAGATTACTGATGCCTGAGATTTAAAAACGTTGTAAAATGGTGAATACTTAACCGATTTTAATGATTTTAGCTACAATGATGGTTTTTAATTGATTTGAAAGCAATTTAGTTATTGTTGCATCTACATTTCTAAATACCTTTAATTACCATCATCATTATCACAAAAATATTAACAAAAATAAACTTACTACATATTATGCTGGTCATTCAGAAAATCATACAAGGAATCCAGAAGCTTGCTTCTGCCAGTCTGAGGAAGTTTCTGTTTACCTTCCAACTGGACATGGAAGGTATGGGCAAGCACTTGGATGCTGAAGGTCCTGCAGCTCGTGTTGAAGAAGATTCAATCTCAGTATCACACTGCCACATGAATGACTGGCACTGAGTATTATGGTATCTGTACCTGAGGTTTCAGAAACACCACCAGCAGATCGTTATACACCAGATATTTCGGCTACAGTTCTGGAAATGTCAAACAGACGACATCCTCTGGACTGGTACCGCTCTTAATGGTCAAGCAGTTAGTGTCCATGCTGAAAATATGAAATAAATACTTGAAATATTTTGAGGAATATGCAGGTTGGTAGCACTGTTGTTTTACTACAAAATTATGTTGCTATTATCGCTTACCTGTTCAACCATATTAAACTTATTTTTAGTTTTTTTTTTGAAACATTTTTACTAATTGAAAGAAAATACTGTTACATATGCAAATGAGGTAAGTCACTCTGTTTAGTGGAATGTTTTTTTTATGATTTGTAAAATTTGAAAGATTTCAGTATTTATCAATTAAAACAAGTTTATAGATAGTTACAGCTTAAACATGACTCATTAAAAATCCCTTTAATACAATGTTAAAATAAGATCTAAATCTTTTTGAGTGTGTCAGGTATTTTTAGGGGTATTCAGGTAAATCAACTTTAAAAGAGAATGACCTACATTTAGAATCTACATAACCATCACCCTTTCAAAATCTGCTGTACTGCTTGTTCTGCAGTAATTTTAGTTATTTGGACTCCGCAAATGTGTTAACGTCCTACTGCCACGCCTTACGTTAAGGCTTACACCGTATAGTTTTAATGTTATATATTACTGAGCCCAAGTAAAGCAGCTAGGGTCTACCGTTATAATAGAAGGGCTATAAGCCTACAGATAGCTAGAACTTAGAAGTTAGGTTAATTTGTGTTTGTTTGGCTGGCTTTTATTGTAGCAGGAATATTAAATGAGGTATAAAATTCAGTATCAGCTTTACTTATTGGTCAGTATTATTGCAAAGAAAAAAATTCTTACATTTATCTTTCCACTTTTTTCTTTTATGAGCACCGTGTAATTGGCAGCTTCGAGTTGGTCGTTTTGTCATCATTTGTAGCCTCGGTGGCATTGCGCAGTGGTGCGAGCACGTAAGAGAGTCTTCTGACACTTGGGTCTACTTTGACACTTTTAGCAGGATAGGAAGCTCAGGCATGGGTTTAAAGTGCTTGAACACGTGTCAAAAGTGCTTAAGCACTGGTCAAAAATGCTCAAGCACGGGTCAAAAGTGCTCAAGCACGGGTCAAAAGTGCTCAAGCACGGGTCAAAAGTGCTCAAGCACAGACCAAACGTGCTCAAGCACGGGTTAAAAGTGTTCAACCACAGGTCAAAAGTGCTCAACCACGGGTCAAAAGTGCTCAAGCACGAGTCAAAAGTGCTCCACCACGGGTCAAAAGTGCTCCACCACAGTCCGTACTCTTTACAAGACTTAAATTTTAGAGTTTTGCAAGCGTCAGATAACATAAAGGAGCAAAAAAAAAAAGATTCAGTTGAGTAGCATGTCAGTGTTCTTCACGTAGTGACATCGGAAAAAGAGTCACACCACACTTTTTTCATTATCAGTATTCGATTGGCTTAAAGAAAAATGTTCATATATTGACCTATCTGAATACAGGAATTAAAACTTGGATGTTTAACCTCTTTAAAATGAAACCTTAAGAGCCATGCATATAACAGTAATGTTTAAAAACAATGCTAATTTTTGCACAGCAAGTAACACACACACACACTAATATATATATATATATATATATATATATATATATATATATATATATATATATATATATATATATATATATATATATATATACATATACATACATATGTATGTATGTATGTATGTATGTATGTATGTATGTATGTGTGTGTGTGTTCCTTCACTTCAAACACCCCTATATATATATATATATATATATATATATATATATATATATATATATATATATATATATATATATATATATATATATATATATATATATATATACATATATATATACATACATACATACATACATACATACATACATACATACATGCATACATACATACATACATACATACATACATGCATACATACATACATACATACATACATACATGCATGTATGTATGTGGGTGATGTGATGTGTGTGTGTGTGTGTGTATGTATGTTAGTGACGGCCAGCTCGTAAACGCGATATCTCACGATCGATACACTGGAATCATGTCATATATGTACACAGATAGCCCATGGTCAGTAGATGTGCCCTATTTTTTTTTATGGTGAAGCCATGCATATTAATTAGTAGGCGGGACATAAATTGTAAAAATCTTGAAAAGTTTATGTGTTAACAACTACATGTCTGTTTTGTTTCATGTTTGGTCTAATTTTGATGTTAACTGGTAAGTACATGTTCATGACGTAAAAACGTGGAATTTCATTAACATGCTTAGTGGGTGGGGCGTACTATGATTTTGCTGAAAAGAGCTTGTAAACACGGTATTTCAAGAACGGTAAACTAGATTTATTTCATATTTGGTACACAGATAGCACATGGTCTGTAGATGTGCTCTATTGTTTTTGATGATGATGCCATGCATATGAATGAATAGGCGGGGCTTAAAGTGAAAATCTTGAAATGTTCATCTTTAAACAAACATGTCTCCTTTGCTTCATGTTTGGTATAATAATGATGTTAGCTAATGTGTATGTTTTCATGGTATAAAAATGTTGAATTAAATTAATATGCGTAGTGGGCGGGGCTTAATATGATTTTGTAAACAAAAAGCACAAGTAAACACGATATCTCAAAAACTATGAACTGGATTCACATCGATACACAGATAGGTCATGCTCTGCAGATGTGACCTAATGTTTGTGGCTGTGATTTATGCATATTAATAAGTGGGCGGGGCTCAAAGAGAAGATTTTGAAAAAAGTGATAAATGAGCAACTGTATTTCCGTTTTGCGTCATATTGGGCGTGGTATTTTCTTGATTAATGTGTACATGCTTATGTTATCAACAGATGTCATTAATATACATTAATATTAATGTGAAACACATAAACGGTATATCAGATTTAGGCTATATGTGGTATACAGATGGGTCATGGTCTGTACGTATGTTCTGATGTTGTGGTAGTTATGCCATAAATGCTAATGAATTGGCTAATGTAAATATATATATATATATATATATATATATATATATATATATATATATATATATATATATATATATATATATATATATATATATATATATATATATATATATATATATATATATATATATATATATATATATACGAAGTTATATTAATTCTGGTTGATAAAGTGCTCAATACACAGGGTAGAGCTAGAATATTAATGATAACGAATCTAAACTTGCTACTTTAAGTTTCACGCCCTTTCGCGTTCATCAGGCAAGTGTGGTACTAAACATAAACCTACCTTGGCTCTCTTTGTCTTGCATGCTTCAGCGCACCTTGGTGACGGCATTTCGATACCAGCTCTGTTCTTTTGTTAAGCAAGTTCTTAAGCGCACACAATTCAAGGATCCTCGCAAAATACAAAAACCCCAACCCCACTAAGAAATGCAATTGCCAGAACCCCGCAGCATGCCCCCTGCCTGGAGAATGCTTGGCCACCGCCATTGTGTACAAGGCAGTAGTACACCACAATAACACAAGCCACTCATACATAGGCATGAGCGGGGGTTCTTTTAAATTGAGATATAACAACCACACAAAATCTTTCCGAAATAAACGTTATGCTAATGATACGGAGTTATCGAAGTTCATATGGGACCTCAAGGACAGCGAAGAATGTTACTCAATTAAATGGTCGATTGTGAAACATTCAAATACAGCCCGTAGAGGCACTTCCGCACAATGCAGCTTATGCTTAGAAGAAAAGCTCGCAATTGTCTCTTCTATCTCAAGAAAAGAGAACTTGCTTAACAAAAGAACAGAGCTGGTATCGAAATGCCGTCACCAAAGTGCGCTGAAGCATGCAAGACAAAGAGAGCCAAGCTAGTTTTATGTTTAGTACCACACTTGCCTGATGAACGCGAAAGGGCGTGAAACTTAAAGTAGCAAGTTTAGATTCGTTATCATTATATATATATATATATATATATATATATATATATATATATATATATATATATATATATATATATATATATAGATATATATATATATATATATATATATATATATATATATATATATATATATATATATATATATATATTCAAATATATATGTGTGTGTGTGTGCGTGTGTGAAGAATTTACGATACAAACTGTCATAAAACTGTACAATAGCTGATGCCAAATGTCTAAATGGAAAGCAGACAGTCAGACAGTATCGGACAAATACTGTCATAGCCCTTTATAACATACTAACTTCAGGCTCCCCCACTCCCTTGATTGCCCCCCCCCCTCTAGTGGTAAGTTTTTTTTGCCCCTAGTAAAAAATTCCTGTGAAATTAATATAATGAGATAATAAATAAGGGGCGGGGAAAAAACGGTAATTATAGGAAACGAGTTGTACCCAGAGCCGTAGGAACAGTGGGAAAGGAGAAAACTGCCTTTGAAAGGATTTTACTTTCCCTTGAATTGTAGAATTGTAAAAATGAAGTAAAATTATTTTAAATTTTTAAATTTTCAAAGCATATTCCACTCTTTGGTTAAAATATTTAAAATTTCCCTAAAATGAAAGAAATTTCCTGAAAAGTGAAGAAAATATCCCGATGATTTCATAAGATTTCCCGAAAAGGAAGGAATTTTTTTTTTTAAATGAAGAAAAGTTGAACATTCACTTGGGGCAAATTCATCACCAAATTATTTAGGCGATATTTAACCTTATAACTTCACTGTTTCAGTTTATTTTCCGAATTTGTATACTATGCTGGTATACTCCACTACATACATTCACTTATGGAATTTCGAATTTCGCCGGGGGGGGGGGGTCCCCCTGACTCCCACTAAATACGCCACCGTGGACAATATATATCCCTTCTACTTGTCCCCCACCCTCCCCCACACTTCTGATTTCTTTTTAAAAAATATTAAAAAGGGCTAAGAATACTAATCCTATAAGTTTCGGTCACATATTCTTACAGTTGTGTTCTTACAATTAATCATAGAGGAAAAAGTGTTTTGCTTGTCATGGTGTTCGGGATGTGTGCTGAGTAATATAATCCTGATAATGTAGTTTTCATCAGGAACCAGAATCAACTTTCTTCGTAGCTTCGTGCATGTGATCAAGCGAGCAGGAAAAGTGATGCAAGAATGCAGTTTTGCTGAACAGCTGAACGCGACGGCAATACGCGATTCGGATTTTGCAATTTTGTCGGATGCGTTGAAAGTTTTTGCCGAATTGCCGGGATTTTCTTCTTTTTTTTGCCGACTTATTTCTGCCGATTTTATTTCCGTTGCCGGATTGCCGCTACCATTGCCGGAAGTGTGAACGTAGCTTTAGCTTAAGTAACATATCCCTTGTCTTATCTACAGTGGCGTAAGAACTGGGGCGCAGGGGGCCCAATGCCTCCCAATAATTTTATTAGGGGGCCAGGTGCCATTTCGACCCCCCTCCCCTCCCCTCCCCAGTAATGAAGGTCCTAACAAATTGATTTTGAACAGTCAGATGCAATCATGGCATCTTTTCTTCCGAAAATCTTCTATTTTCGAGAATTCTCTTTCAATTTTCGTAAAATTTCCTTCAAATTTTGTAAAATCTTCTTCATTTTTGGGAAATTTTTGTAAAACTTCCTTCATTTTGGAAAAAATATCTTCATTTTAGAGAAATTTTCAGAATATTTTCAGAATATTTTCTTCATTTTCGTAAAATTTGCTTCAATTTTCGTGAAATGTCTTCAATCCATTTTCGGCAAATTTTACCATATTTTAAATAATTTTATGACCACCCCCCTTACCCCCTCACCAAACCCATTTACCCCACCCAAAACCCCACCCCCTTACCCCTATCCCCACCCCCTTTACAAATAACTTTACCGTGATAAGAGACTCGTACAATTTTGTAGGTTGTTGGGACAAAGATTTAATCTGCCCTCTCCCCAATGTCAAATATCTTCCTACGCCACTGATCTACTAAAATTGGTGCGGAATTTAGTGTTGAATGAATTACAAAAGGTGTCCGTCTGTTTCAATTCCTTGAAAATAGGGATTACAATTCCTTGAAAGTCTTCTAGGTTTAGACTTTGCCACTGCAAACAATATAATGATTCATGAAATATTGTAGTTGGGGCCCCTCTGCAATTTATTTTTTATTTATTTTTTCGCTGTCGTCTACGTGAATTAGTAGTACTGTAAAGATCCCTTATAATAGTGCTGTGAAGATCCATTATAATAGTACTGTGAAGATCCCTTATAATAGTATTGTGAAGATCTATTATAATAGTATTGTGAAGATCTATTATAATAGTACTGTGAAGATCCCTTATAATAAGCATTAAGCACTGGATTTATGTTCCTTTTACAATGTTCCTTTTACATTCATACATGATTAATTCAATCATTTATCTATTCATGTGTTCCATATAAATTCAAATATTCAAGGGGGGGGGGGGTGAAGGGTGAGGAGCATATGCCAAAAAGCCACCCTTTTTTCAATGCGCTTCGCCTTTTGTGATGTGTTAAGTGCTGAAAGCTCAGATGAGTCCACAGGCAATGAATGATATCTTAGTGTGAAATGTTCTTCAATTGAAAATCAAAAGCCCAAAATATTTTTCTGGCCCGCTAGATCTTTGTGACATGGTTTTGATGCCATCCCAACCCCCGCGTGGATTTATCAGTGATGAAATGCGCGAATTTTATATGATGAATGATTGACATATTTTGCTAGTATTATTTTTGACAATGTAATGACATGGCTGCATGGTGATGTGTTCTTTTGATTAACCATTAAATTCAAGATATTTTAAAAGCCAGTACCTCCCCAGATAGCATACAATGATGGGCCAACGTTTGCCGCCGTTGGCATACGTTAGTTGTATGTAGGGTTGGCGAGCCAACAACGTAAGGCCAATGCATTGAAGCCAACATTTGACTGCGGTGGCGTGGTCAGCAATAATAATAATAATGAAAAAAAAAGGGAGGGGTCCAAAAGGTCATAAACCTCCCCCGCAAGACGAAGTGCTCAAATTTAGGCCAATTCTGTTGGCAATTTTTTTTGTTGTTGAAAAATCAAAAAATATATATAAAAACAAAATTTTATCAATTTTTGAAAATGAAATGGGGGCAAGCCCCCTCATTCCCCCGTGGCTACGCCACTGTTTTACTGATAAACATTGGGCAAACGTTAGGTAACTATGATAATACCAACAGTTGGTAGGCCTATGTAGACATTGCTCCAACTCTGGGTCAATAGAAATTTGATGGGATTTAGACAATGAGCCAATGTGGGGCCAATATAAATTTGCCAATCTTTCGATTTATAGCCTATAGTTTACAGGGATTCCTGTTTTCACTTTATCCAAAGAGCCTCTACATGTAGAAGCTCTTTGGGAGCGCAAGCAAAATCACAAGGTTATCGCCGCTTTGACGTTTGTAACTTATGAATGGAAGTATTTGGGAGTCCATTTTACACGGCCTGACAATTAACATATATCTATGTACCATATATATATATATATCAAATCCAACGTAATTGGTGCAAAAAAGGGTCCGTACTTTTCAACAAATAGAAATCGATGAGAGAAAACATTTCGCGTTCGCTTACGTATCCCTTTATCTTAATTCTGACGTAATCTTAGCACGTCCGAGCTGCATGGACTCAAAGAGCTTCTACATATAGAGTTCTAACGGTCGTAAAACGTAGCCTTCGGCAAAGAAACGCCGGAAAAAATCCCTACACGTTTCTAACTTACAAACTTAATACCCTGCAGATTCACTCAACACATCCCATGGGCCCCCATAAAAGTTCCTTCGAAGCAATGTGTGTAGCCGCTCCCAGCGCTAGAGCAGGCCAGCAAATAACGTCATTACTATACTCATTCTAAAGTGACCTGTGCCTTATGTTATACGGCTGCGCAGTGTGTATTTTGCTGTAGTTTCTTAATGAAAATTATGTGCAGTTGTAGATCAAGTCGTTACAAAAGTACTGAAAAAAACCCGAAATCGATCGGATTTTTTAACGGTAAGTTATCTTAATATTATTGGTGACATTTATGGCTACTAATTTAGGTAAATTTGGGAAAATAGCTTGCATTAATTATGTTTTTTGGGTTATTTCCTGCAGGTTCCTGTAAATGACGTTGGGTCAAGTTGGTTTGTTTACCTTTCTTTATGCACTTCTGACAGCGCTAGTATGTGTGCAATGTTCTCCAATCAAGAAAATCGCACTTTTTGGTCAGATTTTCAGGTTGTTTTCATGGCAACTACTTTTTACTTAGGGTTATATTGAAAAACGTTTAGAAATTGTTCAATAATTGAGTCTTAAAATAGTAGGAATAAGTTTAAAAAACGAAGGTCAAGAAAGTGGTACTGGCACTAGGCCCTGGGCCCTACTGGTCTTAATACTGCAGTGGCAGCTTCGTCAAGATAGTGTGCTAGGATAGGCCTTAGGCCTAACTAAGAAAAAAAAACTTGGACCCATTCTAGGCCTAGGTCTAAAATAATTGAAGCTACATATGGTGATCGAATGCTAGATTCTTTTGAAAATTACTACAGTTGTGATGCACTGTAGTAATTTAGCTTAGAAGTTTGAGCAGGCTAAGGCAAACGAAATTCCCTTGATTTATTTTCATTTAGCCTACAAAACAATGATTCAATACACAATGGGAAATAGGCTTAGGACTAGGCCTACCCTTTTTTTTCTTTTCTTTTTGCGTGCAATATTTTGGCTCTCATTTTCAAATTGTTGAAAGAATTTTCATATCATCTTTATATGATGTGTTACTGCACTTCATGGCATAAGAATAATAACTGGGTTTAAAATGATTGAAAGGCTTAGTTAGATAGTTTCAGGCTGTGATTTTTGTGTCATGCTCAATTTATTTTATAATGATTAATACATACAAAAAATATGCATCATTTTATAGTTAAGCTAGCTTAGTACAGCTGGCGGCCTTGCAACTTTGCTGCCCAGCCGGCAGGGATATGCCATAGTTTGAAGATACATAATAAGTTCTTTCAACATAAACATGCATCGTTCTTTTATTAAGATTATTACAATGCTGGACCATGCGACTTTAATGCTACTGTAGCCGGGGATACTGCATGAGAGCCATAAGATTACACAAACGATTCTTTAATAATTGATAAGATTACATCATTCACCTCTGAAGTTCATGAGTCTGATAATTTTTCGAGAGAAACTGCTTCTAAAGTTCCTCCCAAATTTTCCCACCAGGATGATTTGTTTCAATTTGATCAAGTGGGTCTTAATCATCATACAAAAAAGTGGAAAAATAGTGGTGAATTGGAAAAAAAGTTGTATGAACAAAAAGCACTTTATGAAAATGCTGTCGCATTTCAGATTCATCATTCAAAAGAAGGCTCTCTTGTGTGAACTTGTGCATTTGAATCCCTGGCCATTTTATTGTGTTTAAATTGTCAATATCAACTATTATTACTGTAAGTTAGCAATGCATTTTAACTGCAGAAGCCATTTACAAGTTATCAATTTTCATGTACATGTATGTACAGCATTTGCTTAGAGATACTCTATAATCGTTTGTGATCATTTGATCTATGTAATCATTTGTACAAAAGATATTGCAGTAGTCATCATTTTAGTAAATCTCATATGATAAATAGGCTAAGTTTCTGGCTATTACTAATTACTCTTACCACTCTGTAAGCACAGAATTTGTACATACTGTAAAGATAATAAATCATTTAGTATTTTGCCTCATTATTTTTTTTATTTCAGGTGGAAATGTATCATCTCATTATGAGGTTTCTTCGTCATCTCTGCGGAACTAAATTTAAAGAGCATAACCTGGAAGGCTTGAGGTAAGCATTCTTGTTTTTGTTTTTTGTAGCTTTATATTCACTTTTATGTGTATGTTTACTAAAATGATATCCAATCATCAGCTTTCAGCACATTTGTTGGTTGCAGCATGGGCAGGGGGATTTAAAGATCACCCCTTGAGTGTATTAACACTTTTTTTGAAGGATTGATGGCATATCATTATTTGGACAATTGATATTTTCCTTAAAAAGGAATTTTCAATTTCTGGAAGTCTTTGATTTAAATGCATTTTCTTAAAACTAACACAGTGCTGTGTCTCAGAAGAGATCCATTTGAAAAATTCAGTGCTAGAAAGCATTTTCTGTGCTATGCTAATATGCTTACAGGGTTTGCTTCAGACTGATAATGGATTTGAATATGTGTAGCCAATACTAACTTCTACTGGTACTTGTTATAAACACTTTCTGTAACATTTAGAATGACATATTTTGAGATATGACTCCCTTTTCTTTTAATTTGAGTGGTTGGTGAAGGACTTCCTTAGCTTTTTGTCAGAATGGCAAGCAGAGATTAGGAGCTGTTGGTATCAGTAAGAAGGAGAATCAGAGGTACATAAGCCGTGTCGCCTCAAGGATTCTACGTAACAGGTGTGTTAAATATTATTTCGTTTGAAAAAATGAATGCCTATGGATGCCTTCTGCTGTTTGGATGCCTTCTGTTGTTTGGATGCCTTCTGCTGTTTGGATGCCTGCTGCTGTTTGGATGCCTTCTGCTGTTTGGATGCCTTCTGCTGTTTGGATGCCTTCTGTTGTTTGGATGCCTTCTGCTGTTTGGATGCCTGCTGCTGTTTGGATGCCTTCTGCTGTTTGGATGCCTTCTGCTGTTTGGATGCCTTCTGCTGTTTGGATGCCTTCTGCTGTTTGGATGCCTTCTGCTGTTTGGATGCCTTCTGCTGTTTGAATGCCTTCTGCTGTTTGGATGCCTTCTGCTGTTTGGATGCCTTCTGCTGTTTAAATGCATTCTGCTGTTTGGATGCCTTCTGCTGTTTGGATGCCTTCTGCTGTTTGGATGCATTCTGCTGTTTGGATGCCTTCTGCTGTTTGGACGCCTTCTGCTGTTTGGACACCTGTTGTTTGGACACCTTTGATAAGCATAGTTCCTCAGTTTTAGAGTGTGCCATAGAAAAGGCTCTGTGTGTGATATAGACTGAACCACACACTCGACCATGTTGTGTTCTATTCAACTTCTGATTGCTCCTTCCACCTTCTTTGGATCACAAGTAATTTACTAACTTGGACCTTTTCCATCATTAACAATGTTGAGTTGTATAAAAATAAAGAAAATTCAAAAATTCATTTAAATTCAAGAAAATCCCATTCTTCGTTCCTCCTCCCCTTCCTTCTCCCCTTCCCACTCCCCTTCCCCTCCCTCAATAATAAATAATAATAATAATAATAAAATGAATAAATACATTGTTTTTTTCACATCAATGTCACTGGTTTTATATACTGTTGTTTTTTAAAGAAATCATCATTAAAAATTCAAGTTACAACAGTTGTTGTTCTCTTTTTCTTTCATAGTGAACTCATTTGTTGAAATTACAAAGGAATTGCTGCAAGTAGAAGGTAAGACATATGTACTAAGCGACAAGTTCAACCAGGAACCCATCGAAGAGTTCTTTGTTAAACAGCTTCGAGCCAGAGGTTCCCATGACAACCCAACAATGGAGCAGTTTGGACATCACATGCTAAACCAATGTTGTTGCAGGTAGAAATTGGGGCATTAAAAAGCAATGTAACTGCCAGTCAACCAAGTGAAGCAGAAATAAGTGACGAGCCTCTGCCAAACAGGAAACGGTGGTCAAATATCAGATGGGGCCTAATATCAGATGAACTGCATTAGCCCTTCTGTAAATTATTTTCCTAATATCATTATAGATCTGATGTTTATACAAATCTGACTGATTTTGTTATCATACTAGTAGGCTATCTACAATTACAGAGGGAATCTGGTTTTGAGAAAGTTGCTTGACATCCTGATGCTTATTGTGCTTCATACTTATAATACCACTTCCTCAGCCATTATTGATTGGATAATAAAATCAATATTATCTATGCGCAAATATCTTGGGGTTGGCAAAATGAGACAACATCAACCCCGTTATGTATGTAAATCATCACTGAAAGTGTTGAACTATTGCATTCACAAAAACTTGACAATAAGCGAGCAAAAAAACCCTACATATTGATGGTATGGCTTTTGCTTTTCTTTTTTTTGGCTTTTGGTTATGTTATTTGTTTAATTGTAAGGCAGTTTTGATAAGTATTATGCAGTGTCTTGTGCTATATATTTACTGCCTATTAATATAGTTAACTTATGTGTGTCTTGTTGATTCTTATAGAAAAAAGAAAGTTAGATGATAAATGCAAGAGTGTAATATATGGCTTATATATAAGTTTATTGGCTTTCACCATTTTAGAAAGGTAAATTGTGTCTCGATTCTTTATACTTGTTAGTTCTTAATTTGAAAGGGGAAGTTTAAGGAAACTTACTTCAACCGATTTCACATAAAATATTTAATTTGGCTATTAGTCTTAAGCTGTTCAGATTTTACAGCAAATGTTATCGGTATGGTAATGTAGAAAAAGATGAATATTTACAGATAAACTCAAGGTAAATCAAAAGGGAAATCCGATTACACACAACAAAGGCACAACAGAACTTGATTTAATTTGGTCGGTGATGCTAGTAGGTGCCTTTGGAAATGTAAACACTATAAGGTTTCATTAATATTCGAAGAGCAACTAGCACTGTATAAATGTTATATGCTATAAATAAATGAGAGTTCACACTTTCATTGTTTCAAGTATGATATTATGAAGTTGAGGTTGAGAAGCTTCAAAAAGAGACAGGAAGAGTTGTATGATACGTGGGCAACAACTTACTGTTTGAATTATTTGTCAGGTAAAATACAAGTTGCATGCACTATATCCCAGGAAAGAAGTAGGTATTTAAGGTCTTCAACAACTTAAAGTTCAGCTACAGGCTCAACAGTAATTTTTCTTTAATTTATTTTCTTCTCTTCACTGTACAGAATTAGAAAGATGTTAATTATGAGAAAATGTCAGTTTCATTTATAAGAGACTTTCGTTGTGTGTCAATTATATAATGTATTTGAAAATGTTTTTGAAAATGTATTAACACATTTTACTCTGCTTATGGTTTAGTCTTTCTTTGTAACACTTAACATGATTGGTTTGTGGGTGAAATGCATATCATAATTGGATACCTTTGGAATGATTAGTTTCTATTTTTCCTGGTAAGAAGTGCTGCAAAATTTATAATCGTTTATTTTGCATTTATGGAGATCAATTTTGATACTTGAGTATTCTTGATATTTTTTGCAGAAGTTGATCTATTTCAATAAATCTTGTTTTGACTACTGGATTTGCTTTCTATTGTCCTTTTTGGTGTTGGTAGGGGGTGGGGATTAATGATGACTTGTAAATTTACACCTAGCTCGTATATACTGTTGTCCGTAAGGGCTAGAGGTAAGGCCTTTAAGGCCAAATTTCACAGAATCCTGAATTCCATACAGTCACTTTCCCAAGACCACCAAACACATAGGTCTTTCAGGGGCCTGGGACCCCTATAGACTGAATTTGAGAGGGACAAAGGTATCTTGCCCATTGGCCTGGTTCTCTCTTAGAGTTCATCAAATGCTTCATCCTCACCTCAATAAACAAGTCGGAATTGGTCAATGTCAGAGTTGGTACTCGTCGCCGTGGGTAAATATCACATACAGTATGGCGAGTACTCATAGTAGTGGGCAAATGTCACATAGGGTGAGTACTCCTTGTAGTGGGTAATTGTCACACAGAGTGGGTACCTGGCCTCTTGTAATTGATAAAAGCCCATTGCACTTCATTCCCCACCCCCGTGAACAAGTCTGATTTGGATTTGATCAATATCAAGAGTGGGTACTCCTCGTAGTGGGTATATGTCACATAGGGTGACTCATTGTAGTAGGTAAATGTCACAGGGTAAGTACCTGGTCCTCACTTGTGTTTGACAAAACCCTTTTCACTTGCTTCATTCTCCACCACCCCCGTAAACAATTCTGGCTCGGAATTTGTCAATGTCAGAGTGAGTACTCACAGCGAGTAATGTTGAGCCTACATACTGTTTGGTAAGTACCCAGCTAGGGCCGTAATTCTCATTTGAAAAGTGTGTGTGAAAGAAAGGGAGGGGAGTGGGGGTTAGGCCTCTTATCAAAAAAGTGTGGGGACAGGAGGCAAATTTTCCCCAAAATGTACTGATGTTTTGTTTTTAAAAGTGGTAATAGACATTTGACTGGGTACATGTGATATGGTAAGTCAGAAGACAAAAGCTTCTTTTCTTTTCCGTAAGCCTGAATATTGTTCACTTTAGCACCTCAAACTGCCAAGAAATGTAGTATATATATATATACATATATATATATATATATATATATATATATATATATATATATATATATATATATATATATATATATATATATATATATATATATATATATATATATATATATATATATATATATATATATAAATATATATATATATATATATATATATATATATATATATATATATATATATATATATATATATATATATATATATATATATATATATATATACTGTGTATATACGATGCATTACACACAAGTTGGTACACCTATTACGTAATCGGGCCAGCTCCACGAGAGTGATTCAAGGAGTTTTACGACGGCGGCTACACACATTGCTACAAAGGTTTTACGACCGGTAGAACTCCATATGTAGAAGCTCTTTGGATTATCCTTTGAGTTGTACGTACACGTTATAGGAAGCTTGTGCTTTTAATTTGAACAAAGTAATAACAAGGACGTATTTACGCACATCTTTAATAATGAAAATATTATTATTTTTCGCAGGCAGATCCTCTTTTCATCTGAAACTTGAAGTAATACCATCTCAACGCAATGGCCAGCAACCATGCAAAGGTCATTGTTACACTGGTGTGTTTTACGTATGTACTTATCTCAGTCTATTTGTACTTTGACGGTAACATCATTTTCAAACCTATTCAGCAAAGTACTAGTTTACCGGCACCTTCACACTATTCAAAGATTAAACAAGTAAGTTTTTCAAACAGTATGGTTACCGTATTTCACGTATAATAAGCGCGCTTACGAAAATAAAATTGTACCACTTTTTAGGCGTAAATTTCCTTCTTAATAAGCGCTCATGCTCGGGAGTCACGTACAGTGCGAATTCGGCGAAACAAAATGAAAGATATTCATAAGTAAATACCATTATTGTTTTCTCCCCGACATGCGCGATTCGGGATAACGTACAAAAAAAGGTATAAAAAGCATTAATTATTTATTAGTCAAATGTTGGGTGGGCACCTTTTAGTGCAGGGATGCCTATTAAGTCGAATACAGTATTTGCATTTTTGATTTAGCACAACCGGAAGCGAACAAGCGAGTTACATTGCAAGATTTCTCTCAAACATTTCTGTTAAATTGCTAATTAGCTTAACTAGCTTAGCTTAGCTATAGCTTAGCTTCTCCCGCAATCGGTAATTCAATCTTTTTTTCATCAGGGTGTCATTTACCTTTTAACATGATGTCATTTACTTTTTAACAGGTTGCCATTTAATATTTACAGGGTGTCATAATTACTTTTTAACAGGCTGTCATTTACTTTTTAACAGTGTTGCATTTACTTCTTAATAGGGTGCCATTTACTTTTTAAAAGGGTGTTATTTACTGTTAAACAAGTGAAATTGAATTTGTAACTCGGTGACATTAAAATTTTTAAATGGTGTTATTTACTTTTTAGCGGGGTGCCATTTACTTTTTAAGAGGGTGCCATTTACAAAAATGTAAATGCATAGCCTTAAAAAAAAATCTGGAGTAGGACGTGGGGGGCGGAGGTGGGCGGGGGTGCAGATGGGACATATCATATCCACACAATTTATAAAGTCAGCAGCTGATGGAGAGAGCTAAATTTTATTTCCGTCTTAACAAACCTAGGGAATATATGAGTCTCTTATGTCCAAGAATTATTTGTAAAGAGGGAAATTTTGGCAAAATATCCAGAAAATTTCCCTAAAATAAAGAAAATTTTCCCAAATTTTAAGAACAATTTACGAAAATGAGGCAAATTTCCCAAAATTGACAGGAATTTTTTCGAAAAAAAAGGAAATTCTCCGAAAATTGAAGAAATAAAAACTACAAGGAAATGAATGAATCTTCCCAAAAAATTTAAGCAAATTTCACGAAAATGAAGGAGAATTGAAGAAAATTCCTTGACAATGAAGGAATTTTCCCCCCAAATTGAGAAAATGATGCAAAAATTTTATAAAAATGAGCAAGCTTCCCGAAAATGTAAGGAAATTTTAAAAAAATGATGCAAAATTCGCAAAAATAAAAGCACATTTTTCGAAAAAGTAAGGAAATTCCCTGATAATTGGAGAAAAAAATTGTAGAAAATTGAGGAAAATGAACGGAAGTTTCCGAGAATTAAAGCAAATTTCACGAAAATGAAGGAACATTGCAGAAATATGAAGGAAATTTCCCACAAAATAAGGACATTTTCCAAAATTGAAGGAAAATTTTAGAAACTTGCCGCGAAAATGAAAACAAATTCTCGAAAAAGGAAGGTAATTACTCAAAAATTGAAGAAAAAAGAACGTGCAGAGCAGGAAGGAAATTTCCACAGAATTTTACTGTAATGAAGAAAATTGAAGAAATTTAAAGGAAATTTCCTGCAAATGAAGGAAATTTCCCAATTGAGAGTGAAATTTTTCGAAAATAAGGGATTTCCCGAGCTGTTACTCAATGTTGACTGTTGAGCTGACGATCTTAATTTATTATGTATTATCCTAATATATTCCTTCCATAGGGATATTTTCGAAGGGACAAAAACCTCACCACTGGAAGAGGGAAATTATAAGGAGTGGGGGGCATTTCCCCCCAGTTAGTATGTTAAAGAGGGCTATGTATAAATGACACTTCCCTGCTTTACTTCTTCAAATATAAGTCTATAGGATAGAAATTTAAAGTGGTAAACGTCCAAAATTATTGGTATTATATTGGGCAGAAAAACATGCCTTTGTTATGCAAAAAAACGAGGAGTCACTGTATGATTTGACTACCCGTTTCCCTGGACGTATCTTAGGGTCAGGGAATATCCTCCTTGGTTTACTATAACAAACATTTTGCGCTATTGCCGGGATTTTAAGAATCTATCATATTATAGAGTTCAACATCCGTTTTTACATAAATTGTTTCTAATACTTTGAAGATATGCATTTTTATTTGCTTTTTAAAGATAATTGCTGTAAAACGTATGGACTCAACCCCAAAAAGTTACTAGAAAATTCCCTCGGAACGATCAGGAGAAGTGCCATCTAAAAAAAATCTTGAAACCCCGGAGACTATAATAGACGTCCCGCAGCAGGTTTGTTTAAACATGCGATGGCTTGTCCGGGTAGCGTTACTTCTTTTATTTTGTAACGTAACCTAACCTAACCTTACACTATAACATTAAACTAATGCTTACCCTAAAACTAACACTATGCTAAGTTGCAGCGTATTGTTAAGGATCACTATTCCTTACTCGTAAGGATTCTTGAGCAAAGATTATCTAAAAGAGCTTACACCAGGTTTTGCCATTAAAGTTGATCAGTTTATCAACAACATTACTGCAGCAACACAGCAATTACTGGGTAATATATCTATTTAACGTTTGAAATGGGAGGGGGAGGGACACGCTTACATGATCCATTTGATACAATTTTTAGTGCAGAAACATCCAGACCAAAAGAGTGATTTCTCGTCAAGGTCTGATGACATCTACAGTAGCATTCTGGAGGCAACTTGAGCTTAAATAATTCAAAATGTTTGTTTGTTTGATGAGGGCTTAACGGGACCACAACAACGAAGGATAAATTATGCCTAAGAGGTTAGCTCATTCTAGAGGTAGGAAGGGAAAAAACAGTGGGAGATTGAGAGAAAAAACGAGAACTACAAATCAGAAAGCTGGGATCGAGAGAAGAGGTGCATGGGTGAACAAAAGTAGAAACAGAGGGGTGGGAAAGGACGACTAAATATGGTTGTACAAGGAAGCATGGTATAAGGAAGCACGCTGAAGGAAGGAGATCATTTTACCCGGAGATCTTTTTTGGAAGAACTCGGTAATTGAGTTGTGGGGAGCGAGGGAAGCTCTGGAAAGGTTGTACAGGGGGCAAGCAAGGAGAATGTGATGGACTGTGAGGGTGCAATGGCAATTGTTGCAGAAAGGTTCGAGGAAGCCAATAAGGAGGTGGGAGTAAATGAGGTGGGTGTGACTTATTCTAAGACGGGTAATATGAACGTTGTCGACACGAGAGAGGTTGTGTATGGTGGGTTTGATCGGATTGGTGGGATGGGTGACGTGAAGTTTGTTATCAATTTGGGAGTCCCATGAGGTTTGCCAGCGGTCACGAACAGGGGAAGCAATAAGCGGTTTGATGTCAGAAAAGGTTTTGGGGAAATAGGGTAGGGGAGGTTGAGGGCAAGCTTAGCGGCTGTAAGATGTAGAATGTAGCAAAAACTCACTGGTCACTAAATATTAAGTGTTTAATTGCTATTATGTATTTTCTCTGTCGTATTTCAAATTTGAAGTAAAAAACACCACTTGCGATCTTTCAGCCACTGCCCTTTAGCATGTCGTACCCTTCTGGCTTCACTGCTGGTCTTTAATAATACTACTAATACTATTATTATCATATTGATTATTAATAAAAAATAACTATAAGTATAACTATAACTATAACAATAATAATGATAATAATAACAATGATACAAATAATAATAATAATAATAATAATGATAATGATAATAATAATTATAACTATAACTATAATTATATTTATAAATTTAACAATACCTATAATCATAATTAAAATTATATTGATAATAATATAACAATAACTATAACTATAACTTATAATTATAACTATAATTATAAATATAATTATAACTATAATTGTAATAATAATAACCATAACTATAACTATAATTATAACTATAAGTATAACTATAACTTTAATTATTTTCATAATTATATTAATAATAACGATAATAATATTTATAACAATAACTATAACTATAAATATAACTTTAGATATAACAATAACTATAACTAACAATAACAACAACAAAAACAACAACACCAACAACAACTATAACTATCACTATGATTATAATAGCGATAATTGAACTAATACTAATACCAATACAACTACTGCTACTACTTCTACTAATTATAATCATTAATATAATTATAATAGTAATACAACTACTACTAATACTACTACTACTATTACTACTACTACTACTACTAATATTGATAATAATAATAGTAGTAATCATTATTTTAATTATATTTGTTATTATTATTATCATTATTATTGTTATTATTTTTATTATTATTATTATTATTATTAGTAGTAGTAGTAGTAGTAGTAGTAGTAGTAGTAGTAGTAGTAGTAGTAGTAGTAGTAGTAGTAGTAGTAGTAGTAGTAATATTAGTATTAATATTAATAATATTATTATTATTATAATAATATTATTATTATTATTATTATTATTATTATTATTATTATTATTATTATTATTATTGTTATTATCATTATTAATATTATTATTATTATTATAAGGATTTGTATTATTATCATTATTATTAATAATAACAATAAAAGTAAGATTATTATTATCATTATTATTATTATTATTATCATTAATATAATTATAATCATATTAAATATTCATACTACTAACTATAGCTATAACTATATTCATAACAGTAACTATAATAATAATAATAATAATAATAATAATAACTATATTTATAATCATTATTTTAACGATAACTAATTACAATTTTAATTATATCTTGAACTATATAATATAATTAATACTAATATAATTAGAATTAGAATTATGAATATAATTATGATTATAATTATAATTGTAATAATAATAATAACTATAACTATAACTATAACTATAACAAGAACTAGAAGTAGAACTAAAACTAAAATTGTTTAACAATAACTATAATTACAATGTAATTATATTAATAATAATAATAACAATAACTATAAGTATAACTATATAAAATAATTAATGATAATATAACTATAAATATAATCATATTCATGATTATAATTATAATTGTAATAATAATAATTATAACTATAACTAGAACTAAAACTAAAACTCTTTAACAATAACTCTAATTACAATTGTAATTACATTAATAATAATAATAACAATAACTATAAGTATAACTATGTAATATAATTAATGATAATATAACTATAATTACAATTACAATTACAATTATAATTGTAATAATGATAGCTATAACTATAACTATAACAATAAGTATAACCATAACAATAGCAATAACTATAATTGTAATAACTATAACAATAACTATAACTAATATATAGATATATTCATAATTAGAATTAAAATTAGAATTAGAATTAGAATTAGAATTTATGATTATAAAAATAATTGTAATAGTAATAACTCTAACGATAACAATAATAATAACAATATTAATAATTATACTAATATTGATTATGATAATAATTATAATTATACTAAAAATTATAATTATAATTACAATTACAATTACAATCATAACTATAATTATAATTATAATTATAATCATAATTATTATGTTTATAAAATTAATACAAATGATGATGATGATGATGGTGGTGGTGGTGATGATAGTGGTGGGATGCCATGTCCCACATGGCATCCCACCTCATGTCTTACATGGCATCCCACCCCATGTCCCACCTGGCATCCCACCCAATGTCCCACATGGCATTCCACCGTATCTTCCACATGGCATCCCACCCAATGTCCCACATGACATCCCATATCCCACGTGGCATTCCATCATATGTCCCACGTGGCATTCCTTCATATGTCCCACAGGGCATCCCGTCTTATGACACACTTGGCGTTCCACGCTATGTCCCACATCCCATGTCCCAAATAACATCTCACCTCATATCCCACATGGCATCCCACCCCATGTCCCACCGGGCATCCCACCCCATATCCCACATGGCATTCCACCGTATCTCCTACATGGCATTCCATCATAGTGTCTCACATGGCATTCCATTATATGTCCCATATGGCATCCCACGCTATGACCCACATGGATCCCATCCTACATGTATGTCCCACATTAATCCAACCATATGTGCCACATGACATCCCTCCCATGTCCCACATCGCATCCTTCCCTGTGTTTTGCATCAGTGGCTTCCCACGTGATGTCCCACATGGCATCCCACAATATGTTTCACATGGTATCCCTCCCAATGACATCCTACCTTATGTCACACATGGCATCCTACCTTATGTCACACATGGCATCCCTACCTTTGTCACACTGTGTTACTCGTAGCATCCCACCATGTTCCACATGGCATTCTACTCTGTTCCATATGGCATCCCACACCATGTCCCACATGGCATCCCATAGGCTCCATAAGAAGTTTCATCCTAGCTATCACAGTCCCTGATTGAGCATACTATGTATGAAAGTGTCAGTTCATATAATAACTTATGTGCAAAAGAGTTCTTAAATAAGAAAAAAGGTGGAGTCAAATAATTATGCCTGATATAGCCCTTGGTGTATACAACATGGTAAATATTATATCATATTTCCCTCATGGCCCCCATCCATGTCCCACATGGCATCTCTCCCTATGTGCATATACAATCACATCCTGTCACACTCCCTGCCCAGCAGAAAAAACAGTTAAAACCAGTTCAAATGGTTTTAAGTAATCACAAGTCAAAAGCAGTTCAAGTGTGAATTGGTGACAAGTTTTAACTGGTGTGAACTGTTCTCAACTGGTGTGAACTGTTTTCAACAGGTCTGAACTGTTTTAAACAGGTGTCATATGGGCTTAACAGGTATCGTCTCTGGTTTTTACAGGTCTGAATTGTTTTCAACTGGTCTGAACTGTTTTTAACTGGTCTGAACTGCTTTCAACAGTTGTGAAATGGTCTTAATAGGTTTTTCAACAGGTCTGAGCTGTTTTCAGCAGGTGTCAAATGGTCTTAACAGGTTTTTCAACAGGTCTGAACTGTTTTCAACAGGTGTCAAATGGGCTTAACAGGTTTTGTCTCTGGTTTTAAAGGGAAGGAACTATTTTCAACAGAAACAACTGTTTCTGGCAGGTCAGATCTGCATTTGAGAAGTTATTTCAAATGAGGATTTTTACAAAGATCATTGATCGCATTGCCTTTACTAACTCTGAATCAAATATTACATTGTTTAGAGAAAAAGCAAAAGCAAATTTAAATAAATAAACTCAATTGGCTTTTTTTTTTTACAAGCTACAGAACTAATAGTGTGAACTAAGATATAACATGCAAATGTTAATTGAAAACATACTTTGGAAATGGCAAGATTTGTTTTACCCTGTAAAATGTCCATAGCCTTTTTTTGTTATTACTAAAAAACATAAAAAGCAATACAAGCTTTGAAGACATACAAAAAATAAAGAAAACACCTAACCAACATTTCTTTGTCAGAAATATATTAAATTTCAGTTTTTATTTTCTGCTCCCAAACTATGAATTAAAAGATGTGCACATTTGGGCATGACACTATTTTCTTATCCTTCACCAAAAATGTTTTAAACTTTTGATTTTCTGCTCCTTCCTTTTCTATTCTTTCTTCTTTCCCTTTCTTGCTCTTTTTTATATTGTACTCCCATCTTTCTTCTTACGTCGCTGAATGTCCTGCAGTTTCACATTTGTTAAATTTGGAAGCTTGCTTCCCAGCATTTTCTTTGGTCAAGTCTGCTTAAGACATTCTAAAAAGTAATATGTAAAAATAGAGAAAAGAGAACTGCAGTTAAATTTCCAGGAGTGTAGCTGTATGGATTTCTACTTGGTTATTAGGAGAACGCTTATCCATTCCAGACACTTACCGTATTTAACGTAATAAGCTTCCGGGGCTCTTACGAAAATAAAATTGTATCACTGTTTAGGTCCGAAGCTTCTTCCTAATAAGCACCCATGCTCGGGGCATGTACAATGTGCTATTCAATAAAATATTTTGAGTTTTGAGCGTCACATGCAAAATAAGCAAAGAATATAAACAAAATAATTTTGGTCTACAAATTAATAAAATGTACTATGTTATCACTGTCAGTCAAAAATATTGGGTGGGCGCTTATTAGAACAGGGGAGTTTATACGTTAGAATACGGTATATCCAGTTTATATTGCGCAAGCGGATGACTCCACCTGGAAAGGACACCAGGCTGTCACAGCTTATCTCCATTTACAGTTAAGTGGACTGGACCAAGCAATGTAAAGTGTCTTGCTCAAGAACACAAGTTCCATTGAACCCTGGCCGTGAATTGGAATCAGTATGCTAGCTAATGCGCATGGCACAATTCAACCAAATTGGTTTTTCCTATGCAGCCTAACACTAATGACCCTTATGGTTGCCATTGCAAGTGTGGCCTATACAAGACTCAAAATCAACATCATTTTATAAGGAGCCGAACAAATTTACTTGCTTAAAATTTCACTTCGATGTCTGGAAGTTTTCCTAATTTCATTACTATTTCAAGAGTTGCATTTCGTTGTCATTGTTTGGAAGTCCAAAAAGTGAAAGAGAAATATAACTACTGTATTCTAACCCTGATGTCCTATGACGTAGCTCTACACTTGTATAAAGTTAGTGCAAGTATAAGCTAATTATAACAGCACCTTCCATTCTTTGAAGCATCACTGATACTATTATAAGTGAGTGTTGCTGATGGTTCTGGAAAGCTTTTTTTCTCCATCTTGGAAGTGGATGATGATGCACCGAGGTCAGATTTTAACTTCTTCTTTGGCAGTTTGGTGGAGTATCACCCTGAGAATACAGCATACAGTAGGTTTCTGATCTGAAAGACGTGAATACATTATTACTTCCAGAGCAAATTATTTTGTGAATCTATTAACTTTCTTCGTACAAACTTTAGGAATCCTTACCTGGTTAAGTCTTATGACTAATAATTATCTTTAATCTTTATTGAAATTTCTTGGGAGTGGCAGAATCTTTCAATTATATGCGACAAGACATGTAAAAAAAATCTTAATTTACACATTACATTTATTTCATTTTTTACTAAATGAATTTTTCTTGCATATTTTCATACTTTAAAATTGTCGAATAGAATAGTAATATATTAATATCAATAAGTCTTGAATTGGATTTAAAATGACATACATACAAATATAGTATGGATTTAGGGGAAATGCAGTTATCATATAAAAAGAAGAAAGTGTAGCCAAACAATATCAAATGTTGCACCATGGGGTGCTACCTCTTTAGTTACTTCACTAAATAACAGATTTCAGAATCTAGTTGCAAAAGGAATTACGCCATTCTTGAAGGAGCTAGTGGCTGATAAACGATGGTGTATTCAATATTCTAGACCAGTGACTCCAGGTGTACAAATACACTACAATTATTCTACTTGCTGTACACTTTTTGGGGAAAGCTGTAAGAACAACACCCCACTTTTTGGCTGCCAGATTCTTGAAAACCTAGGTTATTCTTTTCTTGTAGGGCAGTCAGCTAAATGACGCCTTGCAGTAGCTGACATTCAGCAAGCTAAAGGAAATGTATCGACCAATAAATACACTCAGAAATGAGCACCGCCGTACTGTATGTAGGATCGATAACATCATAGATTTCTTACAATCAAAATTGAAAACCGGAAGTGACGTTATATCTATACGGCGCTGCTCATTTCTGAATTTATTTATGGGACAATGAAAAATGTAGTTTATGTAGCCTAACACATGCTCTTGAAAGGTTACAACATTTACAGTAAAGACAAATGCAGGGACTTTGTTGTTATGTGTCCTTGTAAGCAGTTTTAGTCCATAGAGCTCCATGGAAGAAGATGGTATGAGGCTGTTAACTTACCATATTTCTTTAGCTTGCACAGGAGCTGATCCTTTGAACTCGAATGTCTCCTTTCGTAATGGGTGTGTGTGTGTTTCTTTTCTGGATCTGCTTCCTCCCTTGATGAGTGTAAGCTCCTGCTTACAATACCCCCGTGTTTTTGGCTGCATCACTAAACCACTTATAATGTTGTGTAGTTACAGGAGCACTAAACAGAAGAACTGCCTTTTTTTCCTTTCGCTCATTATTTTCTTTAGCTTTGTTGACCTTAAAGCTTCGAGTTGTTGTTGTTTTTTTCTTTCTGAAGTATGATTAAACAAGATTTGAATGTTGTAAGGGATTCACTGTATTTTAATAGCACATCTTGAATAACATTTCAATTACAGTACGACGTATCAAGCGCCCCTGCTTTAATAAGCGCCCACCCAACATTTTTTTTACTTTTACTGATATTATAATCCATTTGATTAATATAATACTTAATATAAGACTTTAGATACTTGAGTTAAGTTTTGTTACACTTTACTTATTGTGTGACGCTCACAATGTGTTTGTGTTGATTATTGTGGGGCTACTTCACATATGTACAGGGCAGTTCAAATAGCACCCTGAGCGCTTATTAGGAAAAAACTTTAGGCCTAAAAAGTGCTGCAATTTTATTTACATAAACGCCTTGGGCGCTTATTATGTCGCTTACAGTATTTAGATAAATAATACTGTAGTTCATTATTACCATTTTTTAGAGCTTTGATTGTTTTGCGTGTTTAGCGTGTGCACGCTAAACATTCGCAAGTGCCCTCAACATTGACTAATTATTGGATTGTGAGTAATCATTTTTCATAGTCAAGTCTCCTGGTGCCAACAACTAGACATGACGCTGTATTTTGTACACGTTGCAGTTTAACAATTTTAGCATCGGGTAGACCATAACAAATCTAGGAGAACCCCGAGACAAGCTAGCTAGCTTACGAAAGAGTTGACGTGAATCTCATTGTGCAATTTCAGTCGTGATCTTTTTTCGCGTTGCTAAGCATCCGTTTATAAGCAATGCAGTCTTCGCAAAGAAAATCAATATGATTGATTTAAATAACACGCACGTTTGGCTGACAATATTCCAATTAATGACTTTTACAAACTGTAAAACAGATAAACATAATCCTTTGTAAATGCAAGATTCCCCAATGCACAGTAATCCCCTTTAAATGGAGATATTTTGCACTTTAGGCCAGATCTAAACACAAATTTGATTATCAATCCCCAGTAGTTTGCTAACTCACAGGAGTCACAGCGGTTGAATTCATATACTGTGGGCCACACTTGTAGGCCCCACTTATTATTGTTAGGCTGCATAGGAAAAACCTCAAACTTTGCTGAATTTTGATTCTTATTTAAAAACTCTTGCATCCATGAAAGTCTAAAAAATTGCATGCAGGATAAAAATTCCCTTAAATTCCATTCCCTAAAAGAAAAAAAAAAGAATACAATTTTTACCCCCGTGGAGCCAGCTCCGCACTCAAAATTAGAAGACAAAGGAAACACTACAAATGTATTTGCCAAATTGAACCATGGGTCGTTCTTAAAATGACAACTGTGGAACCAGCGGAGCCGCTCGAGGATGTATATGTGCAGTAGGAGCACAAAATTCCTATCCCAAGCACAGAACCACTGTAGATTCTCCTAATGTATGTATGAGATTATGCAAAAATAACCATCACAAGCATAATTTTATCCCAAAAGTCCACAGAGCCACACCAGAGGGTATTGATGAGTTTGGTAAATTCTTTCCCAAAGTCCAAGGAGCCAAAACAGGGAATGTCTGCTTAAAAATATTGCTCAAGATGAATTCATTCATACTTAACTAACAGTAACGGGGTATTCTGCAGCTAGGCCTAAGCCTACAACTTCCCTCCCCTCCCCCGCAAATCATGATTATGGAGGCCCAATCCCAAACCACAGACTCCCCTAATATCTTGCACATCCCAAATCATGATCCCAGAGGCCCAATCCCAAGCCACGGACCAATCCCCCCCGCGCTTCGAATACCAATCCTATTAAGTACTGACCCACACGTGCACATATTTTCTGGAACTGCCTAATGTTATAATTTACTGAACAGACTCTAATAGCCTAAGTTTATTAGTATTACATAACACTAGGCTCTTAGTCATATGTAGTAACATGGTAGGCAAACAAGATGTGGAACAAAATAAATTGAATCAGATAAGGAATTTTAGTGGAATATCTTCACATATACTTTTCATAAATTAGCTAAAAATGTGTAATCTTGAAAGAACTTTCTATTTACATCATAAAACTCACCCTGGTTGCAAAGATGTATATATGCTCTGATTTTCTCTGAGTTTTGTATAAGCTTTCTAATCCGTTTTGAACAAGAGTTGGCAGTTGCAAGTGGTAGTACAATACTAATACCATGCCAAATAAGAGCGTGGTGAAATTACAACGTCAAAATTCTCAAGTGTTTTTTAGGTTTTCGATAGGTAGGGGCCTATTAAACTGCAAGTATCAAACGTGAAGGCAAATAAGACTTTTATTCAATTTTAATTTTATTGATATTTCGTAATTATACCCCACAAAGAAATATTTACATTCTTTTGTTCCCATAAACGTTTTGGAAAATATTTCAAGTTCCTTCTCTTTTTTTGGACAATTTTCTTTAATATTGAGAGGAGGACATCAAAGTTTTAAACTTCAATTCTATCTATCTTTCCTCTCTTATTAAATTCCCTCCCCCTCCTCTATCCTTCCCGTCCAAACAATGTACATATACGCAGCGGCGTATGAAGATATTGTACATCGGAGGCCAGATTTAATTTTTGTCCGCAAATGACAAACCTACAAAAATGTAAGTTTTTATCACGGTAAAACTATATGTAAAGAGGGGTGAGTAAAAAAAGTGAAAAAAGTGTGGGGGGGGGGGGGGGGGGTAGGGATAACATGATTAATTTCCCGAAAATGGATTCAGGACATTAAACGAAAATTTAACAAGAACTTATGCAAATTTTACGAAAATTGAAGCAAATTTTCCAAAAATGAAGCAAATTTGCAAAAACGAAAGAAATTTACTAGAAATTTTCCAAAATTGAAGACATTTTACAAAAATTTAAGGAAATTTCACTACATTTTATGCAAATTTCCTGAAAATGAAGAAAAATTCGTGAAGGACATTTTACGAATAATAATGCAAATTTTAAAGTGTAAAATATATTTTCCAACTGGAAATCAGAATTTCTATTTCGGAGAAAATTTCCAGTCAAGACAAACAAGTCATAATAGGGACTTGTAAAAGTCCTTGTTGGAAACAAAAGCCTGTTAATTTGAGTTAAGCATAACTGGTTTTAACAGGGATTTGCAATAGTCCCTGTTAAAAAAAAAAATGTCTGTTGATTCCAGTTAAACCTATCTGGTTTTAACAGGAGATGTGTTCATTACCAGTTAAAAACAGTTATGACCTGTTAACAACAGTTGAGACCAGTTAAAAACAGTGCATTTCAACTGATTTTTTTCTGCTGGGTGACTAAGCATACTAAATAAAAAAAAGTCTGGTCAGGTCATATACTGTAGCAACTTTATGCAAATGACCACAGTAATAAAGATGGGGTTGAATAATCATGCCTGATACAACTGTTGGTGCCTAAATATTTTGAATAATTTTAAGGATTTTAAATCTCAAGTGCTACAAGAGAGACTTGAGGATCTCTAAAGAATATTTTAAAATTATATCATTTTACACTTATCTTTTAAGAAAATATCAAATGTTTTGTTGACTTTTTAAGGAAACTAGTCTTCAATCCTGTCTTAAGTATCTCTGAAAAACTTTAACATTTTATAAGGAAATTCTAACCTTCCATAAGGAAATCTGTAGAAACTTTAACTTTTCTGAGGAACTCTGAAGAAACTTTAACATTTCTAAGTTATTCTTATTTCTGAGGAAATCTCAGGAAAAATATGTGGACGAATGGATGTATTTGCAACTACATAGGTTTGCATTATGCTTCGCATGCGAACCAACAAGAACAAGATAAAGATAGAAAAAACTTGACCAGCCTGAACAATTAAGACAAAAAATGATTAAAATGTACATGAAAGTTCAATGGATAAAAATATATTGCACTGAGTCATTGTTTGAAAAGATAAGTCTTTAAAAATGTCTTAAAATGATGTACAGACGGAGCACCTCTCACAGAATTAGGCAAGTTATTCCATTCTTTTGGTGCCGCAATCGAGAAAGCTCCGTTTCTGTATGTAGATTTAGCACTTTAAGCAGCACGTGAAATCTGGAGCAGTCCTTTCGAGCTTGACCTTAGAGTCCAAGAAGAGCCTGATCTGCCAAAGACTTATATACAATCAACATCATCTTAGACAAAATGCGTTTTCTAACAGGCAACCAATAAAGGTTGTCGAGGATTAGTTGCATATGGTCACGTCTCCTGGCGCCAACAACTAGACATGCTGCTGTATTTTGTACACGTTGCAGTTTAACAATTTTAGCATCGGGTAGACCATAACAAATCTAGGAGAACCCCGAGACAAGCTAGCTAGCTTACGAAAGAGTTGACGTGAATCTCATTGTGCAATTTCAGTCGTGATCTTTTTTCGCGTTGCTAAGCATCCGTTTATAAGCAATGCAGTCTTCGCCCCAAATCTGCCGATGAGCCCCTAAGCAAGATTTTTTCCACCTACTCTCACTTCGACGTTTAGTTTGCTTCGCTTTTTGAAGGTCTTCTGAATACCACGGGGTATGAGGTCTAAGAGTCACATTCCGCGTTGTCTCAGGTGCGTGTTTGTCAAGCAGGTTATGCAAGATAACATTATACTAATTAACATAGTCATCTAGATTCTCGCAAGTCTTAGTAAGTAGAGATGAATCCATGTAAAGCCTCAACATCCATATTGCGCGATCTCTGAGAGAAGACCTTAATGGTAGTTGAGCCATTGGCGTAGGCAGGTTTTTGTTTGGGGGCTACTCATTGGTATGATTTTTAACCCGTGACAGTATCTAAGCGGAGCGCCACCATGGGTTGGCGCGTAGCGTTGAGAGAAATTTTTCCAATAAATGCTGCCTATAGATTGCCGGAAATAGCACTTCCTAGGCCAAAAACTTGCAAATTTGAGGCTGTATTTCTTTGATTGTCCACAATTTTGCCAGAATTTTGCTGTTAATAAGGGATTGGGGGGGGCATGGCCCTCGTGCCCCCCCCCCTCTGGCTACGCCAGTGAGTTGAGCTGGGGTCAGACAATTTTAATTTGAATAGTACAACGGAGTGATCTGAAGGCAGACTGGTCTAAATCAATATCAGAAACGCTGTCATCAGTAAAACGAGTGATGACTAGATATGGCCGCGCTTATGTGTAGAACTAGTAACGACTTCTTGAAGATGCGCAGAGCTTAACATGTCCAAGAACTTACGAACATCACTGTCACCGTCAACATTCAAGTGCAGGTTGAAGTCGCCAGCAATTAGAATGCTGGTGGATATACTTGGGAGTCGTTCCAACAAATTTGATAAATCGTTGAAAAAAACAGATGCTTTGAGTTTATTTTTTTCGAAGGTAAGGGGGGGGGGGTGTCTTTAAACAAAGAAAAAGCGCGTTGGTTTACTGCCAGATGTAAGAGTGACGTCCATATGTTTGAATGAGGCGTATCTGCAGTTCTCATTCTTTATTATGTCAAACCTCTTACGCAAGATGATGCAGACTGCCCCACCTGTCCTATCAGTACGAGGAACTTTGGGAATATCAAGGTCAGGCAGAGCATTATGAAAATCGGCTAGTACGCAATTGTCACGCTCGCCGCCAGTCAGCCGAGTCTCAGTGATGGCTAGCAAATCAAATTTATTTGAAATGATACAATCAATAATTGATGAAGTACAATTTTTGACTGAAGCAGCATTCCATATGGCGAAACGACAGTCTATCTGAGCAGTGTAGCTTATTTGAATTGCATTGCAATCAACCAAGTTAGATGGATTTGGCCTGGTTACGCACTCGATTAAATGGTGTCTGTCAGTTATTATACGCTTGATTAAGCGTAACTTCTGTTTACCAGCTCTGCAACCACGCTTCACCTGTTCAGGAATGTTAAGGTCAACCAGCATTGTCCAAAGGGTTCTATCACGATGATTCTTTGTCATCGTTTTAGCCACACGCAAAAGAAAGTCTTTTGAATAAGTGATGCAGCACATGATTCAGTGTAGATGAAAGAGAAGACCTTAGTTCAAAGAACGACAATAGGTAAAGCTGTTACATAGAGTGCAAAACACACAGTACACAATGGCATGGAATCAGTGTGTTAAGCAAATAGTGGTAAGACGACGGTAAAAAATATGATAAATAGTCACATCCAAAGAAGTAAAAAAAACAACAAACGATGGTCCACCATAAGCAGAAAGTACAAACAAAGAAACGCACAAAATTGAAACATTGAAAATCTCAGTGAAAAACAGTAATAATCACAATTTCCCAAAGAGCGAAAACAGAGCGTGATGCAGCCATGGATGACGCTATTCCTAAAAAATATTCCTTCACATGCCAAGGGAACATTAATTGTTTGCTAAACTATTTCCTAAAAGAATTCTCAACTAAATTATTTTCTTCCTATCTCTATGCTTAAAAACACTTCTAGAAAATAGTTTTTGACCAAGTGAACAATTAAAAAGTGACTTATTTTCTCCACAATAGATATTGATTAGTTCAGTGGTCAAGCACACTCATCTCGTATGAAAGAAGAACTCAAAGGAAATAAAATGGTAAACTCAATATATGAATACCTTATCCCAGTAAGGAGATATTCAAATTTAATGTCTCACTTGGGTAGCAATTACTGGTGTAGTAAGTCTTGTCTACTGTAGAAGTTTGGCGCCGTCATCCTCACATTCTTAATAATTATTAATTGTCTTTTGATGAAAATTGATTTCATATTTTTACTGTTTAAATTATTTTTCTCAAACTTTCTTCAGGTGGTTCATTAGAATTACCTTAGATCTGTGTTACTACTTTCCTGACATATCTAATGGTTTTTAAGTCACAGAATTGCAGAAAAAATATAATAGAATACACACAGACTGAGGAATCTGAGGTTGTGGTGTCACAACTAGTCATGTCAGTCGCGCATGATACAGAACTTCAAACTGATAACAGAAGATTTGTTAATGCTTTGTTTTTACTATTTTGTTTCTTTTGAGTTCCTCTTTCATCTGAGTTGCTGTGGCTCAGTGGTTAAGGAGTCATGCCCGTATGTGACAGATATGGGCTTCGATTCCCGTCACAAGCGCTGCATTGTGTACCTGGGCAAGACGCTTTACTTGCTCCAGTCCACTCAGTTGTTAAATAAGTACCAGCAATGCTGGATATAGTTAACCTCCGATGTGCTGGCGTCTCATCCAGGGAAGTTCTACATGCTCTCATCCGCTTGCGCCGTGAAAACCATTCCAAAATCATAATTTACATGAATTTCTTAGAACCCTCATCCAAATTTGTATCTCATTTCGTTTTATTTTCTTGCTAATCTTGTTGGTGAATGGCGATATAACTTTTTGACCGTTCATCTGTCTATTCGTCTGCCCGTTCGTTCATCCATCCATCCAAGCATCTATTGTTCAGTTACTAGAAGCAAAGGATGTGCGCCCTTGAAAAGGAAAACTATTTTTGTGTCTCGCTTGAAAGAAAATGTATACAATGGAAACGTTTTCCTCAAAAGTACTAAGACTGCACATGACTTGTCCTTCTGCTTAAAATTTTTTCCAGCAAATCATAACCACAAACTTACTGTAGCAAATAGTGAGACCACCTTATCTTAATTAAAATGATTACACAATAAGGACTTCATCCATTGCTAATATGATACTCAGCACCAATTTCCACAACAACTAAGGTTTTTAGAATAAAGAAAATAAAGAGGAAAAATCTGATCCTACCTGGTCATTTATCAGGTCGAGTCTGACTGTTTGGAAGTTTAAGGAGCAGAACAACTAATGCATGATTAGAAGTTTAAATATTTCTATTAAAATTGAAAATCTCATAATAGAGTCTCTCACTTCAAAAGAAATTGAAATCTGGTTTTCTCGAATGCAAAATTTACATAATAAAACCATATATGTTATTAAAGTTTCAGTTCTTAAAGGAATATTTCCATGGTTTTTGTAAAACTGTTTTTGAAAGAGCATACTTCTAGAGCCAATTTTGTACAAAAATTAGGTTGATATCATATTTCGTTCAGAAGATATGGATTTCTAAAGATTTTTCAATAACATTTTAAAGTTTTTGTACAGTATGATGAATTCGTGTTTGATGATGTTACAGAGACAGTTTCATTGCAAATTTTATGTATTTCTCTGAAGGTCAATTGGTTGTTTCTGTATGAGTAGAAACAATTTTTTAAAGGTTATTGAAGTAGGGTATATTTGGCAATGTACTTTTATCAATTTATTTTTCTAGCAAGTTTAACTAATAAAAAGGTATGATAGATTCTAATGAAATACATCACAATTGTGGGAGAATGTGTTGCTGTGATGTCATACTGAGCCTTTTCCTTTTCGTTTATTGGCTTTTTTTGTAAACATTAAAATGTGAATAACTCCGGGTAGGAATAATATATCGACATGATTTGTGTACTAAATTGTTTCTAAAATGTTTGTCTTTCTTATAAAAGGTTACGAAAAAACATGGGAATATTCGGTGGCGTTTTCTGATTTTCGAGCAAAATATCAAGTTTGGTATGTTTCATAGGGGGTTTTGGTGTAAAAGTATAGAAGCTGTGATTTTATATTAACTGTTTAATGTAAGATTTTCAGAAGGAGGGAAGTAGATACTAAATACATAACACTAATCTTGGAAGCGTAGCTATGACGTCATAATGTATATTGCATCAGTCAGGCTTTTCAAAACACTAGTAAAATATTTGAAATACAATTACTCCTGAACGAAATAAGATATAACAATGGTTTTCTCACCTTTTTCTTTCTTTGGAAGTCATCTATATCAACATTAACATGGACATTCATGGAAATGTTTCTTCAAACTATTTCTTCATTCAAAACAGAGAAAATATATGCAATTCTCCATAATGCTGAAAGTTAACAAACAACCAGCATCTTTTAGTCAAAGGTGGCAATTACTATTATTGATTAAAGAAGCGAATTTGTTATATGGACACAATGTTGAGAACTCCATTCAAATGGTCTGGGTGAAATTTCAACCGATTCCTGCACGGTTTGTTGGCCCTTATTTTTATTTACATGCTACATACATTAAATAAAACCCTAAGCTTGACTAATGCTTGATGTAGCCCAGTCGGTTAAGGCGATGGAGTTAAGATATGTTTTGAACCAACATCGATCCGGCCAGAACCATTTTTTCGAATGTTTATTTGACATCCCTTTGAAGGATTGTCAGCTTATGCGATGTCTAAATGAATGCCCAGGTTCTCGCTTAGAAACGAGTGTTATTTTTGCAGTGTGTGTCACGTCCTTACCGTCTTTTGGATATTTTGCTGTGTTGCTATGTTTGGCTTAAAAAGATCGATACATCAATGCAATAACAATAAATATTGTTGCGTAGTTTTAATTAATTTTGTATTCCAAATTTAATTAAAAATGTCTTCAAATACTCGGATTTCACTCCGCGCAGTCTGAAGGAATTTAGCATATATAATTACAAAGGCTCGGGAAATTAACGAATATCTCCGATTGAAAGAAAACTATGATTTTATTGGCTAGAGCGTTGAAATACCGTCTTGCACATATGCTAATCGAGCCTAGTATCCCGTTTGGGGTTTCTCCCACTGAGTAGTTCAATTGGGTATAACTTTGTAGTTGATAGCTGATTTGGGCTATGAATTTGGTTTAAAAAAACCAAAATGGCTAAATTTGAACCATATAACGCGATTGAACCTCTGGCTGTAAAATCACAAGTTTTGATGACTTACTAATAAAAACTAGAACACCAATGATGTAGTAGCTCAACATATTTGGGGAGTGGTTAAGTCTGTTTTTTGTTGGTGGGTTGTTAATTCGCGCATGGAGCTTTCGAGTATAGGCTGCGGTTGTTAGGAAAGAAATACATGTTTGATGTTTATTTTTCGGCAAATGCAAGTGGGAGCTTTGACATCGTTGTGATGCTGGAACATTAATAATGTAGTTGCTCAATATATGTTTTGGGGCTCAGGTATACGACTGTTTTTGTTTGTAGGGAGTTACATTGAGTAGGCTTAGGTTGTTAGGAAAGGGATACAAGTTTGATTAGCAGTGGCGCAACAAAAGGCTTTGGAATGCCGGAAGGGTGAGTAAACCTTACAGGCTCTGGACAAATCGATTTGGGACTAGCCTTTAACAATGACACTGCAATATCTTTGTTATTAAACCCAAAGCGCCAAACGTCTCGCAAGGAACTTAGGGAAACGGAGAGAGCAGAAAATCAAGTTTATGTGCGTTTCTTGACAGTAATTGGGGCACTTTTTATTTTTAAAAGGGGCACTTTTGTCAGTTGACAGTTTGTGCTTGTCACTGTTGACTTTCACACTTTCGGTAGGCAAATTCCGCCTATAGATTCAAAGATTGGTGAGCCAGGACTAATGTTGACAATTATCCATCGGGCGAACAGATAAAAGGCTTCTTTTCAAACTTGCTGCTTAGGTGTAGGTTTACCAAGGTTTATAACGTCCCAACAGAACTCCATTGCAGTATTTACGTCAAGACGCCCACCGTGACGGCTGTTTTGTTAACCACTCGTGGACCACTGGTTGGAGACCCACCGGAAATCGAACCCGGGACGCTAGATTGGAAAGCTGAAGCTTTACCGCACTGCCACGGAGGTCTGTTTAGAAAATTATTGGAAACATATCTCCTCTCACCACGGCCCTCGGTGTAGGTGTCCCTGGTATAATGTTATGCTTTGATTGTGTCATATGAATACTAAATGTATGTGACAACTTCTATGTATTTTGTGGTATTTGTGAGTAAGTAGATATGTATTTGTTTTAAAGCTTGAACAATGACCTAGAAAAACTTTAAATAAGTTTTAAAAAGCGCCCTCAGTGACAGACTGGTCCTCCCACAAGGTCCAGACCGGTCCGCCCACAACTTTCAAAAGAGTAACTCCTGCCCCTGTCCGCACAATTTCAAAAGGGCACATTCTGCCTCTTACTCTAGGGCCAGGGCCGTGCCTCCCCCTCTCCCCTTTTCCTTTCCGCCGTGGTTGCGACATCGCTGTAGAGGCCAAAATCCCTACGGTCCAGCAGGACTAGTTGCGTATGCGTATGGGAGCTTTAATATCGTATGAATATGTGAAAACTGTGTTTCAAGTAGGCCTAAAAAAGCTAAGCCTCACATCAAATTGATGCAAATTTTACCATGTTTGCTTTTAAGTGAAATGAAAATCATAAACAGCCATACCAACAGCAAAATACTTTTGTATCAAATTAAGATGGATTTTACATCCTTGCAGCAAGACATGATTTTAATATTGACAATGTATTAGCCATTCCGAGCAAATAATTGATTATTGCATTTAATGAATCACAATTTAGCATCTAGGCCTAATAGCATCCAACAAATACACTTCCAAGTAGCAATCATTATTAGAAAATTCAACTAAAACATCTTTAAACTTTCTTTTAAACTTGAGTCCTCTTTAGTATAACTTACCAACTTAACTGTACAGAGACTGAATTACTCACGGCTCATTACGCTGTCTGCACAGACCAGTCCAAACTGAGTACCTACATATGTACAAAACCATTAAGATGGATCTACTTGACCTCTGCATCCTTTAAGATACCCGAAAACGGTCATTTTCGCGAAAAAGGAAGAAAATGCTCCTATAATCGAAAGAATTTGTCCGGAAATAAGAGAAATTACCCCAGAATTGATCAAAAATTCCTGAAAGTGAAGAAAATTTTCCGAAAATAAGCAAAATGTTCTGAAAATGAGCAAAAATGAGCAATTTTTCTTATTACCAGAGGTCATTAAAAAATAGTACCCGATAATGAAAATAAATTTTACGAAAATGTCCTGAAAATCGAAGAAAATTGTCCGGAACTGAAAGAAATTACCCCAAAATTGGCCAAAAAGTTCACCAAAGTGGCATGATTTTCCGAAAATGAGCAAAATTTTCCGAAAATTGAAGAAAACTACCAGAAAATTTAATGAAAATGTTCTGAAAATTAAAAAAAATTCTCCAGATATAAAGCTAAATTTTCAAAAAGAAAAGAAAAGTTACCCGAGGGTAAGGTGGGGGTGGGCGCATTTAAAAGGTATAACAATTATTGAAAAGATTGTGTATTAGCACCCCATTTCCATCCCACCACTAAGAATTTCTTTAAAAAGGTACAGGATTTATGCATAAGTTACAGTAATACAGTCTGTAGCCTTGCCAACAAACACGTTACTGTGTATAAGATTACTGCAAGCTAGGTCATGCGTCTCATGCGATCCACATTCACGCAAGATGGGGTTTTTTCCTTGCTTTGTTTTTTATCAGTGAGTTATAACCCTTTGGTGATTTTACGGCCAGAGATTTAATCGCGTTATATGGTTGAAATAACCTATTTAACTGAGCTGTTTAGCCATACTTGGCTTGTAATAGGTTTTTTAAACCCAATTTATAGCCCAAATCAGATATCAACTATATATCAAAATTTATACGCCAAAACGGGATTTCACGTTCAATTAGCATACGTGCAAGACGGTATTTTAACGCTCAGTTGGAGATGATTGGTGGTATTTCCCGCGCCAATGTAGTTATATATGCTAATTTTTTTCAGATTGCGCTGAGTGAAATCCAAGTATCTGACAGATTTTAAGTGAATTTTAGAATGCAGAATTCATTATGCTACGCAACAATATCAATTGTTATTGCATCAACATATCGATCTATTTAAGCCAAACATAGCAACACAGCAAGATATCCAAAAGACGCATAGGATATGATAAACGCTGCAAAAATCCTAACGTATCCGGGCGAGAACCTGGCTCTTAAGCTAGTCATCGCATAAGTTCAAATCCCTTAAAGGGATGTTGAGCTAAAAACACCTTGCACATGAGTCCCCTATCAGCCTGTCGCATTAGACGCATGACTTGGCTTGCTGTAATTTAAGCTTATCCACAATATCTTGCTTTTTGTTGGCAAGGCTACAGACTGTATTACTGTAACTTATGCATAAATCCAGTGCCTTTATTGAAGAAATTAATACTGGTACGATAGAGATGGGGTGCCAATACACAAAATGGACCTTTTCGATAAATTTCTGACTTGTTATACGCAATTCCCCCTTCGTTCCCCCTCCCCTCCCCGCCAATCCCCCTTCCTTCCCCCCTCCCCCTTCCCCCCTCCCCCTTCCCCCCTCCCATTCTTCCTCCTTTCACCGTAAATTTTCATATCCGGACAATTTTCTTTGATTTTGACAATATTTTTGTGAAATTGTGTTTCATTTTCGAATTGTTTTCTTCAATTTTCGACAAATTTTGCTTATTTTCGGGAACTTTTTGACCTATAATGGGTTAATTCCTTCAGTTCCGGACAATTTTCATCGATTTTCAAAACATTTTCGGAAAAATATCTTTCATCTTTGGGTACTATTTTTAGAAAAATTTCTTTAATTATCCAAAAAATTTGCTCATGTTTGGAACATTTTCATATTTGCGAAAATGTTTGCTTACTGCCGGAAACAAAAATGGCAAATTTTTGGGTAATTTCTTTCACTTCTGGACGAATTCTTTCGATTAGAGGAACATTTCCTTCCATTTTCGGGAAAATCACCGCAATCCATCTTATACTAAAGAGGACTTTAAAAGATAGTTTAAAGATCGTTATAGTGATTGCCACTTATAATGATTGGCACTTGAAAGTGTATTTGTGAGAAGCTTTTAGGCCTAGATGCTAGAAAAAAAACAAAATTGTGATTCATTAATTGCAACGATTATTTAGGCCCTATTTGCTCAGAATAGCTAATACATTATTAATACTTAAAATCATGTCTTGTTGCAAAAAAAAAAAAATTAAACTTGATTTTAAACAAAAGCATTTTGCTGTTGGCATGTATATTTATGTCTATTAATGTTTGTTTTTAAAGTTTGCATAAATTCACGAAACCATCCATCACATTTTTCACCCGGGGTCCATATGCATAACACTAAATATTTTTACGGTACCCGGGATCAGATGCATGGAATGTAGCTAGCTTGTGCTCCAAAAAAAGGCGCTCGGCCCAGGCTAGCGCTCATTAACATAACCCGTCAAATACACACAAGAAATTTCCGCCTATATCCATTCATTATCGAATTACATATGCCGACCACTGACCGGTGTAAAAGTAAACTTTGCTCCCCCTTTAGTGTATTAGCTTATCACTTCTTATCACTTTTTTAGCTTATCACTTCAGTATACAAAATTAATTGAAGAAACCGTACAGACACACCAGTAAATTACTAAGTAAAATTAGTCCGAAGGGGACCAAATTTACTAGACATTCATTGGGAAATAAAGTCCGGGGGGCACAAATTTACGGGGAGCAAAATTGACTATCACACCGGCCCACGTGCAAATCTTTCGCCCAAAGCCACGCTGTAACTCCTAATAAGGTCATGGCTATACCGCACTAACTTTTTCACAATCCATCATTAAGTGGGCCATGTAATATTCGAGGAGAATCCCACGTTAAATCCGACCTGCGCATGTCTGAGACAACCCTGGATATATCACGCGCATGATATTGCAGACTTGCTGTGTAGGGGCTCCGAAAGAAGGCTTAGGCCTAGGCCTGTTTAACTGATAATTTTGTTGACAGTGCTTGTATTATTATAGGGATTATTGAAAATAAAGTTGTATTTTAAATTATTTTGCTGGTTTGCCTATGGTATGTTCCTTCTGTCCTTTGCATATTTTCTTCAATGAAAAACTAGGTTTCTTAGTGTGCAGTATTGTGATTTTTGTGGTTGTTTTCAGTCTCTTGAAGTCATTTCATCATGTGTAATGAAGATGATTGAAACCCGGTGGTGTGCGTTCCCTTTCCATTAGTACTGTTTATTTTCCATGAATTTTCGTCTTGAATTCATCAGTCAGGATATAAATTTACCACTATCGTTTTAACTCTTTGGTTAGACTGATGCAAGCCGTGCCGTCCGTGATGGCTGACCCTCCAAAGGGTCGAGGGTACGACAAAAACCTATACCCTGCTGTACTGTTTTAAGCCTTGTGTTAAAACAGGAAAATCTCAGTTTTAAGATCTTTGTGAAAACGAAACCATTTTATACGGAAGCTTAAAAGTGTCAATCAACATACCCAGATGTCCAGATAGTATCTCTATATGCCAACCTATAAACTCATTTTCCACACTTATTTCTGGAATTAGGATGTCTTATTGAAACAATTTTTGTCATCATGATCACTTTCTGAGATCAACAAGTCGACATACTGTGAACCAATAAGATGTCAAGTTCACTTGTCATTTCACTAACTTGTCATGACCAGATATGCAAAGTCGGGAAGTCAACTTGTTACAATATTGTTTGTCATCAAGTCTGATTCTCAGCTTTTTCAAGTCGACTTCATTTCGAAACAAGAACACTTATCATAATCAAAAGTTGTCTTGATTACATATACAAAGTCGGTAAGCCAACTTGTTACAATAATATTTGTCGTCAAGCCTGATTATCAGCTCTTTCAAGTCGACTTCATATTAATACAAGAACACTTATCACAATTTAGAAGTTGTCTTGACTACATATTGAAAGTCGGCAAGTCAACTTAATACAATAACGTTTGTCGTCAAGTCTGATTCTCAGCTTTTCATATCGACACAAAAGCACTTATCATATCTTAGAAGTTGTCTTTAAGCGTTGCTCTTTTTGGACAAGAATACTTTATATTTTTACCAATGTCGACTTATTAAGTTACATCATCTCATTGTAAATACAAAAACCTTCGAAGAACTGTAGAATGATTTATGGAATGGGATATGTGTGGCCTTTTTTCGACGGGTCTTTTCAGTGGAATCAGCATTAATCAATTTGGATTATATTAGGCCTATAAAGAAATGGTATTTTCCCTTAGTGAATTTTTGCAATTTTCGAGTTTTAGTCTATGCACCTACTAATCAAATCTTTATCAAGTTCAAAGAACAGCAAAATGGATCGCTTTATATGCGTAATTCACTAACCAACTAGACTTGCAAGGCAAATCATAAAATAAAACCATCGAACCAAATTTGTTTTCAGAGCAGAGCTTGACGCTTTTTGGAAATCAATACATAGGGCAAGAGCAAGTTATACTAGAAAAAAAAATAGCCCGAAGGCCTACTTAGAGAAAACAGGCCCAAAGGCCTACTTTAAACAGCTAGTGAAATAAATTACAATCTCTGCTTTTAGGGACAAACCCTCCCGACAGGGGCTGTACGGCCCTAATTTTATACAAATAAATTATATTTCTGCCATGTTTTTTCATATCATTTTCGAAACATTTCTTTGATGGAGAAGGGGCTGTACCGTAGAAATTTCATATCCATAAAAGCGAATGATTTCTCTCTACGTTTAAAAAAGTTTTCCAACTGGGAGGGGGACTGCGGTTTATCCCTATATAATTTTTAAAACATTTCTTTGATAGAGAAGGGAGTTTACGGTAGAAATTTAAGGGAGACTGAACAGCAATATAATTTATCAAACCCATGAACACAACGATTGCCCCAATGTTTTCAAGAAATTTTCCTTCACCGGGAAAGAGGGCTGTGTGGCACAGTAATTGAAATCCATAAGTAGGAATTTTACCAGACTATATCCCTGACACCAAGTTTTCCCAGAAATTTAAAAAGAAATTAATAAAATATCAGACAGGGAAGGAAATTAAAAACAAATATCACCAACATCATACCCATGAGGGTTAGCTTGTGGATCAACCAGTATTATCTGTAGAGGGGGCTACAGAACCTAGTCAATTTTAGATTTGTGAAAAGAAATTATAATTCCAGACCTGTTTTCAAGAGTTAGGCTAACCGAAAGGGGCTAAATAGCACTGATTTATATCATAAATGCAGCTTTTGCTATATTCTCCTCATCATTCTCAAAACATTTCTCCAATGGAGACAAGGGGCTGTACAAAACTAATTTCATATCCACAAAAGCTAATGTTACCAAATTTCTCTATATTTTCAAATCATCGACGGAGGGGGGAGGGGAAAATACATGAATGAGTCCCTATCTATCCCATTCAAGTAATTTGTAGCCCCGCCCCATACCTGGCACCACCCTGCTCCCCAAAACATTTCCCTAAACTTCCATGGCAACAATCCGACTGATTTACCCATCTTAATATATTTTACAATATCAAATTTATTTTCATGTTCAAATCTCTCATATCAAAGCGAACAAATTTTGATTTTGGAGGGATGGGTTTTAGGGGCCATGACCACCACCCTTGGTGGTCATAGCCATGACCACCACCCTTGGCGGCTGCCCTGCCTCCTCCCTCCCACCACCCCTTAGTCACGCTACTGTGGATGGTATTCCTTCAAGCAGTCAAAACTCCCCCAATTATGCACACCGCTGCTGTAAATGCACGTTTTATCAGGGACCAACTTATTGTTCATTACTGGCAACATTCATATAAAGCAAAAGAGATCCTCCTTTTTCTGGTACTAAGACATGGAATAAACCTCAGTTTACGTTAGATTTAAAGAGTCATTGCAATTTACGGACTTCAAAGAAGACGTCAAGAATTTTGTATGAGACGATGTAACTTGATAAGTGGACATCGAGTAAAATATTAGTATTCTTGTCCAAAAAGAACAACAGTCCAAGACAACTTCTAAGATAAGTTAGTGTTCCTGTTTCGATATAAAGTCGATTGAAAAAGCTGAGAATCAGACTTGACGACAAAACGTTATTGTAACAAGTTGACTTGTTGACTTTGACAGTCGGAAACATGTCCTCGATTGATTGAAAAACTTTATTCAAAATCACGTGACAATCAATTTGAATTCGTGTGACGAATTTCCATTTAATCTATATTCTAGATCAGGGCATTTTGCTCTAAAACCGAAGAACCTATATTTATCGTATGGAAACACAATAAAAGCTACAACTTTACAGAATCAACGACATTGTTTTATGTCACAATATGAGCACTATTTTTCGCACAACAACCAATGAAAGATTAAAAAACCGTCATGAAATTGACAACCGACCGATACAAAAAATAATAAAAATCACGAAAAAAACAAGTTACCAATTTGTGAAGTAAAATCAAATGTTGTTTAAACTATGAAAAAAATAATTTCAAATTCATCTTAGGGCAAATCACAAACCAAGACCCTAAGAAAAGTTATATCACAATTCAATTATACCCGCTGTAGGATTGAATTGGACGCCATGATTATAACGCATGCGCATTGAGTGTATGTCGGTAAAACGGATGTACAACACCAATAGATTATCTACAGCGCTCCTGCCTCTCAAGAACAACTAATGCTTTTGGAGAAAAAATAAACGCTCGAGATTTAAAAAATACTCTTAGATCCGATTGTATATCAAGAGAAAGAGTTCATTTTGTGATTTATAAGAGTAATTTCATACTTTATTTCAAGATGTGTACCCGTCATATCAGCTTTAGCGTTTGAAAAGCTAGAGACCTCCCAGTTTTTATAAGTGTCAAGTTTAAATAGATAAGTAGGCCCCATAAGCAGATAAGTATGCGTAACATGGAACTCCAGACTTGGTTGAATTAACATTCCAGCTTTAAATAAGTCTGTCCATCGTCATGGATTTAAGTGGTTCGTTTTCTGTGCAATGTGGAGCAGCCTGTCAGTTGGGAGTGAATAGGGTGGGACATGAAGGGAAACTCTTGACCAATAGAAGATCATGAATAGTTGCACGGAAGGGGGATATATAATATTGAAGTCCTATTATGGAGACTGGGGAAACCTATCGCAAGCAACTATGGGAAAGGCCTGAGAGGAGTAAAATGATAGGGAATTCAATGATTATAAGGCATACAAGTGATGTAGTCAGAGGGCTGAGCTGCGTCTCCTTGTCACTAATTGTCAGTCTGTCAATGTTGTGATACCATTTTCATTTGGATGTGCTTGAAGATAATCTGAATGTTCCAAGGTGCGTCCAAGTTTCAAACAGAAATCAAGTTATTTTAAGTCACTGCAAATTTTCCATCCCCTCTTCTGTGTAAATAAACCATTTTTAGGAAAGGCTGAATGTTTAATACAGGGTATTATCTCAGGCCTTACATGAGTGGTATAACCCAATAAATAACCAAACGTGGCACCACCACAGTACTAGAGAGTCCCAATCCCAATGAGCATATCTAAACTAAGATCATGATAGCATTTTTTTACTTTGAGGGAAAATGTACCTCTGTAACAAACATACATCAATATTTGAATGCAAGGTAACTTTTAACACACTGTTTTCCTTCCCCCTGGAAAATTTGTCTCACACTTTTCAATGAAATTGTAGCACTTTTTGTTTGTTCAAATCCAATTAAATTTTATAACTAATGGTGCATTACTCTTCTCACATTATCTATTCAATCATTTCCAAGTATAAGCATTTCAACATTGGCTATAACTTTTCTCTGGGCTGTCAGATTGCATAGAAAGTCTTTTCAATATTACTTTTATACTTTCCATCCCTGTTTCTGCCAAAAATGAATAAATAAATTATTGGATTAGTTTAGTGTTACACTACACATTACTTTGCGAATGCAGGACATTCATGTGTACTTTGCACGTTTGTTAAAATAAGCCTGTTTGCTATTTCAGTTAAAAAAAAGTGACTCCATCAGATCTACAGTATCCTAAAACACAAAATAAATACAAAAATAGTATGTCTATCCTTGTTTGAGGCAAATGAATTTATAAATAGATAATTAGGGGATAAATGGTACAAAAATACAAACGTTCACATAACTTTTACAAAAAGTCAAAGAAATTACTTTATTATCAAATGAAAATTTATTCATCTCCTTTTGTTTAAATGTAAGTCTTGTTTAAACTTTATCATAAATAGGCAATGCATTAAACCCTTCATATGTATTAGTGCTTCTTTGAAAATACATGGATGTGTAGCAGCAACTTATGCTAAATTGCTTTCAAATCCCTGGAAAATAGGTATGACATATTTATCCAAATCGGTTAAAAATTGACTATTGTAGAGCATTTTGAACTTTCAGGCCAAATTATGCAAATTTGTGTTCCTCTTTGGGTTCCTCTTCTGATAAATGAGTGGGTGGAAGTTCCTATTTGCTTTATGTAACCCCTTTCTTTTGATTTTTAATTTATTGTCACACATTGTGAAAAGTATAAAGGAATTTTAACCAAACGTTTTTAAGTGTTGACCATACCCCTTAACCATAATCTAGCAGGAATAGACTTTGTCTTCATTTTCAAGAACTTGAATTTAGGAAGGAAATATAGGCCCCTATATTGTATTTTTTTAGAAATAACAAATCATATTCATTTTAGAACAGTGTTAACAATTGACCATTGTAGAGCATTTTGAATTATCAGGCCAAAATATGCCAATTTGTGTTCCTCTTTATGCTCCTCTTCTGAAGTATGAGTGGGCAGAAGTTCCTATTTCCATATGTAAGCCTTTTTTAAAATCATTGTCACAGATATGTGAGAATTTCTTTTTTTAACCAAACGTTTTTAGGTGTTGACCATACCCCTTAACCATAATCTAACAGAGATAGACTTTGTCTTCATGTTCAAAAACTGATATTTAGGAAGGAAATATAAAGAATTACATAAAGCTTTTCACCTACCCATTCGTAGACTTTTAAGCTTTCATTTGGACTGCAGGTGTATTCCACTTTATATCTGAGCAAGCTTTATATGTTTGCTTTAAAGACCAGACATCACTTAATGATGTAAATTCAATTTAGTTTTATATATAAGTATTTTAAAGCTTACAACAAATAATTGTTCACACAAATACAAAGTGTTTGTTGTCTCGTGAGTGGAACAGCCCTTCATTTTTTCTTCGAAATCATAATCTACAATAGTTTCAAAGAGAGCAACTAGCTTTCTTTTTTCTTTGCCATATCCCACAGGGAAAAAAAAAATTCTCAAGGTCAATACAGGAAAAAGACAATATATACACTATAGAAATATTTTATATCATACTGCATTACATAACATATTATACATACCCTAATAATGGTCAAATTTTGATTTTCTACTGTTTGTCTGAAACTTAATATGCTATTTAAAACTAAACTTCCTTGTCAATATTTTCTTGCACCAAACTGTAAGGTAAATGTTCTAGATGTCACTAGTCTTTTAAGACAGCCTTTCAAAGTATGTGTCTATGAAGTGCTACAAATAAAAACTATTTGATATCAACAAATCTATCAATGCCTTACCCTGGTGTCAGAAAATGGAAAAAAAAATCATCAATATACTCTAAAAGAATCCTTAAATAGTTCCATTTATTTTCTTGCTCCTTCCCATCATTTTCTCTTTGTACAGCGCATAGAAATACTTTAAATGATTTTGCACTATACAAATTAATTATTGTTTTAAAATAATACCATTATTGTTAAAGATGGTAATCATTGACCATTAACCAATTACATGGCACTTTACTTTTTCTAAGTTGAGTTTTCTAAAGCACCGATAATGATAGTTTGCATAAGACATTAAACCATCTGCATCTTGTTTACCTTTTCTGTTTATGCAAAGATATTGTGGTACCCATATTTATGTCTTACACTGCTTTAATATCAAAATGTACTAATCCATTTCATTACTTTAGGTAAGACAAAGAGAGATATAATATTAAAGAATCATCTCATGAAACAATATGTCACATATAGCAACACTTGTTTTATTTTATCATGTATGAAGTATGCTTTAAAAAAAACAGGATGGATGGAGACATCATTCGATGCAATATCACTGTCAGTCACATCATTCTTCTTCGGTCGGTGTTGCTGTAGCTTCCATGCAACCTAGATGACTGATGGGTAAATGCGAATCTGGTCCTGATACTGCATTTATTTAAGCACATTATCTTTTAGAAATATAGTACTTATTTGATTTCTCTCTTGCGCTGCTATAATTTTGAAGGAAAGTAAAAGGTAGTGATAAGTTAATATCAAGACAATGTGATGCTGCAGTACTTTCCTCTTAAACAATTGCGGGATAATTGAAAAAAAAAATAACATTAAATGATATTTTAGGTTATGTATACAAATAAGGACATGTGAGGTTAAAAAAATTGTGATGGTTTTGCTGTACAAATAATTTAGGTTTTGCCATACAATTTTGTTTGACCAAATGTGTTTTTTAATTGAAGTTTTGAGCTCTTTCTGTGTTTGAGCAGAAGCATAATTCAAATATTTTGCAAGCAGCACAAAGAGTAATTTCAGGTAGACAAGACAGCATTTTAACAATGTAAATATTGACCCTTCTTACATTCTGGGCTGCAAAAATCAGTGATTTATATTCAAAATCGTATATCTTTTCTCCTAATACAGTAATATACACTGTTCTAAAATGAATATAATTTGGTATTTCTAGATATACATTATAGGGGCCTTGAAGCAACATGAATGCAGGCAACTTGTGTCAATTAATTGTTAGCTTTCCTAAGAATGAAAGTGAAAAAATGGCTGTGATATAATAGCAAATCTATAAAAGAGAGTAACACTTTATATGGAACCGAAGTACACCCAATTTATACCCTTTTCAATCTACAAAAACAATATAACAGAATTAATGAACTATAATGACAAGATTGTTGTTACTGTAAAGTCATGTCAACAGTACACTGCTTTATATATACTGTATCAAAGGGGTCAAACTGAGAATTAACAGAGCTGAACAAATGTGTTGTCTATCTCGGTATTGCTGATGGAAAACAGTTTTTTAGATGTACATGTACCATAAGATTGGTTTATAGGGCCTGTGAAAGCATGGAATAATCACAAATCTGCAATGTAGAACAACAAGTATAAACTGTTTTAAATGATATTATTTCCAAAGTGAGAACAAGACTGAGAACAAGAACAGCAAAATAGTGTATAGTACTGTAGCTTGTTCCTCACTAGAAAAACAACCACTTATTTCTGCATTAATGCTCTATACTGGTCTAGTCAGATAATGATGAAAAGTATGCTTCAAATTAACTCAGAAAACCAGCTCTACCTACAGACCTAGGTCCTTAACTTTTCAACATGCTACAATTTTGATAAAATTGTTTTTGGAACAAACAAAAGACATTTTGTTGTATTTCATAAGCTTTCTATATCAAGGCGTTGTGTATTAAAGGTAAAATATACAATGTATGATCGGACACTGCAAACTCATGTTCAAAACCAATATCAATTTTATGTTATGTCTTTTGTGTTATTTCTGTGATCCAAAAGTAAATTGGCACATTTTTGACAATGAAATTATTTGCAAAAAAGTAGCAAATAATCAACAATCATTAACAGTACCACGATGCAATGTTAGGGGTCATACTATTTTGCAACTGTGCAGCCTGCATTGCGTCTGCATGACAGTTTCAGAAGTTGACACAGAAGTTTTGTTTTTGATGTCGAAGATGACATAATCAATTTCAAATAATTCAGAGTAGTCTGAAATTATTTGAGTATGACCATGACTACTCCAACAAACGCAGCAGGGCTACAGTGTATTAACAGATTAAACTGTTATTTTAGTTAGGACATACCAGAGAAGACGATAAATATTAACAAATTTCCAACACTTCAAGAAATGAAAACTAAATGGAAATACTGTCTAAATTGTGTTAGAATCTACAGTTGCCCTAAGAATGTTGCTTAAAAATAATGAGTAATATTAGAACTTAGCAAATTATTATCAATGTTGTACAGTATGCTTACATTTAAAACAAAATATAAGAATATCAATCATAAGGTAAGATTTTAGTAAGAATATCAATACTAAGGGCAATCTAACACGGGAATGATGCGAACTGTGAATGTATGCTTTATATATTATATTTATGGAACTGCCATTTTCAGCATTCACTTGGATCAGTTTTTGTCTGCTAAATTTCTGTAGTGTTATGTAATAATTGATGTGGTCAACTGCTGGTAGGCCCTATGTCGCAAATTATTTTGAGGATGATAGTACTGGTCTAGTTTTAACTTCTAAGCAGGGACTATTCAGCTATTAGTCTGACTGATTAAGGCAATCAATGGAATAGGCTCCTAGGCCTACATGGTATTTGAGGCATGATCATGATATAGGCCTTAAGTCTCTCTCATGCACCTTGATATGCCTACTATGTACTCATCAATCACAAAAATGGACTTTTTTACACAACAATTTTGTCCGACTTCGATAAGGTGGGTAAAAAAGACGGGTCATACTACATTAATAGGCCCTAGGCTAGTAGTAGTAGGCCTTAGTATTAGACCTAACGTTAGTATGCTTACTGCCAGTGCCACTAGGGCTAGGGCCTAAATATTTGGTGCATAAACAGATTGTTCTTTGGTAGGTCTAAACCTAGTGCCAGCAAATCCAAAATTGTGGATAAGGGTAACAAGAATATCATTTGCTCATATCCGTAGCTCTGTCAATAATCGTACAACCAATTTAATTTTATTTTGCATAATTCCGTTCTGTCTCAATGCATTGTCATAATAACAATCCAGTGTTACAGAAAAGCCACACTTTATTACGTTAGGAAGAAAATTAGGTCCGAGAAGTGAGAATTTGGACTGGCATTTTTCCTGAGCATTTTCATTCACTAACAGTACTTAAAAGTGGCTTAAATTTGACGACACTAATAGTTCACTTTTTAAGAGCATATTGAAACTATTAAAAAGTTGACTGCTATCAGAAATTCCCCTACTTTAGATATTTTTAAGAGTGTATTGAAAACACACCTTTTCATGAGTTACCCTCATTAGTTAGACCTTGTAACTTTATCTTGCTTGTATCTTTTAAGGTATGGGTTTTTGTTCTCTTACTGTTTGTATCTTAATGCTTTCTCATGTTATATTTGTTTATGTAAAGCGCATTGAGACCGTTTGGTATGATGCGCGATATAAAAATGTATTATTATTATTATTATTATAACTATTATTATTATTATTATTATTATTATTCCACACATTAGAAAAACGAGTAACGAGTCTTACCTTTTCAAAGATTATCACAAAATGGGCCACGAAAAATCATTACTTTGGGAACTTTACCAAGACTGAAAATACTCGGATTTTAATTTATGTCTTGTACGTTATCTGATCTTCAGCTTTAGTGACGAACATTGAAACTGCATAAGTTGGAGCAATTTGAATTATCCGGATTCATTCGGGAGTGATCGTTTTACAAACCACGAAATGCTCTATTCGAACTTCTGGGTCAAGTCCTCAGAAATGAATAATATCGCAGTAACGGTCATATAGCACGGTCATGTTCCCAACTGTTTGCATATGTAGTCAAGGCAACTTCTGAATTATGATAAAGGTTCTTGTTTCGATATGAAGTCGACTTGAAAGAGCGGGGAATCAGACTTGATGACAAACATCATTGTAACAAGTTGACTTCCCGACTTTGCACATGTGGTCAAGGCAACTTAGTGAAGTGGTAAGTGAAGTTGACATCTTATTGGTTCACAGTATGTCGACTTGTTGATCTCAGGAAGTTATCATGATGACAACAAATCATTTCAATAAGACATCTTAATACCAGAAATAACTGTGGAAGATAGGTTCATAAGTTGGCATATATAGATAATTATGTGGACATCTGGGTATTTTGGATGGAATTTTTCAGCTTCCCCAATTTTACCCTTTTTGCGCCCACAATGCTTTATGTTTAAATCCCATCCATGTCTTCAAAAACCGTTTTACGGTGATTTGAGTTACCTTTATCGAAGTATTGCCTGGGATATTTTCACTCCGTAAAATTATTATTATTATCATTATTATTATTATTATTATTATTACTATTATTATTATTATTATTATTATTAAATTACATTTCTACAGCACTTATTTTAACAATAATCTCTAAGTGCTTTACAAAATGAAAATATAAATTACATACAATTTAAGCATAATGTAAACATAGATAATATACGACATATGTTAAATAAAAATCAAAGGTTTAAAAGTATAAAGGCAACAGGAATAGTGTAAAACTAGCAAGGGAAAACAAGTTTAAATGCATTTAGATCTAAAAAATACAAAGTTGCAATATTTAGGTTATTATATAATTTGGGATAGAAAGAGTAAAAGTACATGTGAAAATAAATCTAGACAAAATGAAGTTATAAAAATGCTAAGAAGTATACAAATCTGTAAGTAAAGCGAGAGAATAAATATAAAGAATAATGACTAAAATACTGTCTAAAAGGGAATTTTTTCAAGTCACGTTTAAAAGCTGAGAGCGATACATTGCACCTTATAGTGCACGAGAGTTTATTCTAATCATTTGGTGCTTAGGCATTAAAGCAGCGATCCCCAAATTTGTTTGAAGTTCTTGGTATTTGGAGTAGATGTTGACCTGATGATCTAAAAGTACGAGATAGTTGGTGGGTTTTGATTAATAGGGCTAGATAATCAGGGGCTGTACTTGCAAACAATTAAAGGAGAGAAGTACATTTTAAAACGCACACGATATTCAACTGGCAGCCAATTACGTTGGAATAAGATGGGTGTAATGTGATCTCTATAAGCTGTAGGTGATATGAGCCTAGCGGCGGAATTTTGAATTAACCGTAGACGATGAATTAATGATTTGTTGACACCAATCAAAAGAGAATTTGCATAATCAATTGTAGAAGTAATAAGGGCATGGATGAAGGTTTGTATTGAGCCAGCATCTAGTAAATGGCTAATTTGAGCAATTGACCTGAGATGATACATTGCGCTTTGACATTTAGATATAAGAAGCTTTTCCATGGACATTTTAGAATCAAATATTGCACCTATTTGTTTTACCTTAGAAGAGATAGATATGCTTATGCTATTGACATTTAATGATACACATGGCAATTTGTTGATATTGCACCTGCTACCGATTATAAGGAATTCAATTTTGTAATCATTTAGTTTCAAAAAGTTATTCATCATCCAACACTTAATGTCTTTGATACAGTTTTCGAGAGCAAGTAACTGATTATGTAAATCTGAGTTACTAAGTGAGATGTATAATTGAGTGTCGTCTGCGTAAAAATGATAGGCAATACAGTATCTCTCAATGATGTCAGCAAGCGGAGTAGTATATAAAGTGAACAGAAGAGGGTCTAACACGGACCCTTGTGGGACACCTACTTTCAGTTGGATAGAATCCGATTCAATGTCATTCACAGTGATTCGCTGGGATCTATCTTGGAGATATGACTTAATCCAACAAAGTGCAGAATCATTGATGCCAAACCGTGTGGATAAGCGACTCAACAGAATATCGTCTGAGAAGTTCTCCAAAATAAGGTCAAAGCTCAAAATACTGCTATCTGGGATATAACATTTTAGCGGGGTACTATGTTTTAGATTATTTGAGGGAAACAATAAGATAATACTTATAAAGTACAATTATTTAATCTAAACATTTCTTGTGTTTTATTTAATTATTTTAGCACACAGTATTTTACTAAAACTATTTAATGAAATTATATGATCCAGAAAAATATTGTCAGCGAAAAATCATATTGTCAGCGAAAAATCAAGCCACAGATTACTTGAACATCCTAAAACTTATTTGCGGACGTTTGAATAGGTAATCACAAACGTGCAGAAAGATGGTGACCAAGCATCGAATCTTTAAGGAAAACTTTTATCGAAAAGTGTATTATTTAGACGAATTGGTATAAAAACATTTAAAAGGTAAGTTGTTTTTCAATCATCAATTTTCTACAGTGTATAAATTAAACGAAACGGGAACTTTACCCAATTTATAACAACCCTCGTACGGCAATCCAAATGTCAACCCGTACTGAGGGATGTGTATAATAACTAAGTATTTACCCCAACATGGAAACGCAATCGATCCTCAAAACGGCAGTAGGCTTTGCAAGTTTGCATGAGGGAATGACCAATACATGCATGATGTGAGTGATTACGCACATAAACAGTATAGAATATTACGTCACTTTATAATTACGTCATCACTTGCGATTCAACGGTTAAGGACCGTAATGGTGACAGCTGTACGTTTATGAAAAAATGCTAATTGTCACAACCTTAGCTGCTAGTTTGACCGATTACCGGATAAATATGACACATGTGGCCGTATATTTGAAAAAAATCTATGTTTACAAAATGTATTTTCTAGCCATACGTTGTGGTGTAATTGACATTTGACCTCGCCAATGTCAGTAATCGAGCAAGACAAGCTAGTTAGCATTTGTTAGAAGCATAATTTTTTCAGACATCGCTATGACGTGAACCTCATTGCATCCACCACAAAAACAAACAAACTTTATACAACTCATACAGGAAAGATACAAATCTTGGATTTCTAACATGATGAATAATTGCCCCAAAATGGAATAGACCTCTAATAAAACTTTAAAAACATCATAAAAAATACATATGACAAAAATAAAAACAATCAATTCTTCTTGCATTGTTATGGGTTGAGCTATAACATCATTGATGTCTAGTTAAACCACAAAATCGCAAGACAAAAGATGATGGAAAACATAAAGACTGAGGAATCTGAGGTTATGACATCACAACTAGTCTGATTTCAGTAGTTTTTACACATATGATACCAAACTTTAAACTTAGATATCTCCTTAACGAAATACAAATTTGGAATGCTTTCTTCACCATTTCATTTCTTTTGAAGTCCTCTTTCATATAAGATGAACATGCTTGAACTAATCCCTTAACCTACATTTGACTGGTGTCCCAAGTACTCTCATCCGCTTAGCACCATGGAAACTAGGTATAACCACCGGCTGTATCTCACTTTTTAAGTTTCTGAACTGTCAACTAGTCAACTTATGTACGATCTTTTAGTTCTCTTCGCTCTCGTTTGAAAGTACATGGGCATTTTAAGATACATCATGTAGATCAAATCAAAATGCTTGTCCATTTTACAGCATTGTAAAACTTAGATACTTGATTATCAAAATTGCGCAATGTTTTGTGACCTCAGAATGGGAATAATAAAGATTGTTAGATAATAGATATTTCGAATGGGATGTCACGTCTAAAGTAATTTTGAAAATTTGATATTATTATAACCTTATACCAGATTTAGCAGTAGAAGGCAAGTTGAGAACCTTTGATAATTGAACCTTTGGAAAGAAGTATATAGAATATCATATGCATTCCTTTACATACTTCATCACTGTTGCACATAGTGAAAGGTTTTACACATTTTATTTCGACATAACTTAAAGGAGCTAGCTGCCGGAAGGTGATGGCGTTAGTTTTTGCCAATTTATGTAGATTTAAGCAATAGAGTCGCATCACATGGTCTACTTTTACATAATTTTTCACCCATCGCACGCAAGCCAACAAATTCCCAAAAGTTTATAGGGAAACTCATACAAATTTGGAGTACTCGGGTCGGATTTTAGTAATGTTTATGATATTCCGTACCGGAAAGGTAATCAATTTAGTGTGAAACTCAACTTAAATAACGCCTGTTCCTTTAAAAAGTGTAAGTACTATTGTGACCGTTTACAGATTGCTCCGCTTGGAATTCATCTTCTGGTACAAAATCTCATTTACCTATCGTGATTATTTAATCAAAACAAACTTAATCATTTCGGGGTTTTTCTTCTTTTCTTCAGGGTATAACTTGCCGACCATTCAAACCACTAGATAATATAAACGTTATTAAAGGAAACATACCTGTATGGACTGACCTAAAGGAAACCACCAATCCCAAATCGTGTAAGTTACAAATACTTGACCCACACAAGCGGTATCAGGTTTGTGAAAGGATAATAGTTAGGATTGAAGCAAGAGACTGGAACAATAAACCAAAGATATACGGTGGGGACGTATTTCAGGGAAAAATTTATTCGAAAACCAAGACTGTGTCCTCTTCTGCCGCAGCTGATTACATAAAGGATTTCGGCAATGGAACTTACCTAGCTTACTTTACTGTCAGATGGCCTGGAAAATGTAAACTCGAGATTAAAATGTTATATCCAAGTGAAGCTATACCAATATTTCGACGGACTATAGCGGGTAAAGGATTAGAGTACTTCAGAACCGGCGGAACTTTTGTATCGCA